>CP139507.1:57468596-57879589 GCA_021014915.2 Artemisia tridentata subsp. tridentata
AATCATAACGAAGTGGTATATACACAAAAGTAATGCTGACTTCAGTCCGTTATTCAAATGGCATGCGTATAATAAAACGACTTCTTTTAAGCGACTTCTCGCCCAAACATCACAATATTTTGTAACGTAATTACGTATTTTCTAAAAGATTGTTGTGCACTTTATTTTTAATTTGGTAGATTTGTAATTGTTTTATGTTTTTTTTCATTTTTTTATGTTACTGTGGTAGGGTTTTCTACTTGGTAAAAGATTGTTGTGCGTATTTGATGACCTATTATCTAAAAGATTGTTGCGTATTTATTTTTAAAAATACAACGTCTTTCCGTTTTAAAAACCTTACAATATATGGGTTTGCAAAGTAGAAACAATAAATAAAGTTGATGACACATACATATTGGAGTCTAATTGATTATGATTAAACCTACTTGTTGAAGTGCCATTTAAAAAAATACAGTAGATGTACTTGTGTCAACTGTAGAGCAACCTACATGGCAAAATTGGGCAACGTTTAATAAAATTGGGCAATGTAAAAAAGATGGGCAACTTTAAATTGATGCATCGTTGTGGCTAGACAACATTTCAGTATTTTAGTCGTCAGGCGTTCAGAAGAATATATAGGAGTCTCATTAATTATGCTTAAAGTATCAAGTGGCATTAAAACAAAATTTAAAATAAAGTGGATTTCCATTGTGTGAACAGTAGCGCAAGGGCTGCATTGGAAAGTGATCTACCTTTTGGAAGTTGATTCATTAGATTTACTTAACAACGTACCAAAATAACAATAGAGCAACAATAGTTATGCCATAACTATTTTGGGCAACTTAAATAGACCTTTTGGGTACCAAACAACTGTGGTCATTAAACCCAATTGAACTCCAATGTCGTCTTGCTTTAAGCAGTTTTTGCTAAAACTTTTGGAATAAAACAATTTTTATAAATCTTTATACAGTATTTGGTAATAACTAATAAGGAAATAGCAAACAACAAAATACGAAGTTGGTTGTCATAGAGTATTCAACCCATACATGCATAAACTACAAGACTAAAAGAAAACAACCAACGCTGTGCGGGAAGCTCGGTGGAGTTTCAACAGGTTCTTAGCCAACTCCCAATTCATCCTCACATTTTCGGCCTCATCATAACTCAAATCAAACAGCTTGATATAAACCATCTTCATTAAATGTTGTATTATTTTGTCAACCACACTCTTGAAGCTTACATGTTAACGAACGCCTTCCATTGATGACGGTAACAAGGTTCCAAAGGCGAATGACACTAGACTTCGAAGCCACACTGAAAACATGTCAAACGACGATGCTGGATCAATAACTTCATACCTTCTCAAACCGGAGGTAAACCTGTTCACATAAATGTATGAAATAAGTGTTAACGTTTTAACATGTGTAAGTGTACTAGACAATATTTGTGAGTGTCAGTATATAATACAAATGCAATTGTGTTTGCTGCTGTTAGTGTAGTTTGATTCCTGCTGGCAGTGTTGGTTTCTGCCGGTCATGGTTCCTGCTGGTAGCATTGTTTAGTTTCTGCTGGCAGTGTTTGTTACTGCTGGTCATGGCGTATTTTTTGTATGTTTGTTATTTTAGGAAGAGAAACATACGACATTGTGTTTTGCATCCAATTCCAAAGAAAATAGTTAATACAAGATCCATAGAGGATCAAAGTCTTTTAGTCATTGTCTTCTTCAACTCTTGTGTTTAGTTTCCGCATAAGCACAAGTTTATTATACAGAGATTCTCATAGTAGTTGGCTTGTGTTTAAATAAGCTATGTAAAAGTTCTTTTGGCTCAAATATCTATCAAGAGGCACGATCCTACACAGTTTCTATACATATTGTTTTACATTCATATCTAATATAATTAACAAAGATCTATCAAGGCCTCATCTGGGATCAACACCAAATCACAAAGTTTTTTCTTGAATTAAACTATCTTATTCCTCATAGCTTGACACTGATTATAGATTCTTTGTACATAACTCATAGACGGGTGTTTCTTTTATACTAACAAGAACTCCTTAACCTTACCCGTCATACAAGAAAACGTGTGAAGAGATATTCATCAATCTCTTGTATAAATAAATATAACAAACTTTCTAAACATACGGGATAACTAACAATAATACCTGCAGTATTAACTACTGTCGGCAGAAACAAGATATAACTATCAGCAGCAATGAGCTTCAGCAGGAACCACAACTATCGGCAGGAACCAGCTTTACACTTTCGGCGGCAACAAGAAATATCTTATTTCCTGAATTCCTAACACTTGTCTTGGCGAATTGTATGCTATGTTTAGTCTTTATCTTGATGTTTGTTACAAAAACCTGTTTCGTTGAAGTTAATGTAATGTGTAGTCTTTATCTAAAAAAGTGTGTTACTCAAATTCGTGGTTATTATCTAATTGTTTTATTAACTGTTGAATTGCTGTTTTAATTCACCCCTATTTTTGGGATTGTTTAAAGGGATAAATATATTTCATGACAGATATTAATGCAGTTGGTGAAATGCACTGATGCAGTAGGTGCTTGTATGTAGCATGAAATGCACGGGAGAATCCTACTGCTCGTGAAATTGAAGCTGCTGCTGCTGCTCCTACCTAATTCAAATTGTTGGGTTACATGTTATTGACCGGTTACAAACAACAACGATTACTAGATAATAGTAAATTGTATTTTGGGTTACAGATTTATAAATCAACTCTACTACCTTCCAAATACCATTAAACATTGTTTATTAACTCCTTGTGCTTCCAGAAGTATTGAAGCATCCGCTCACGGTATGCTACCGCTGTTTGAAGCGGGTCATCTACTTCCAGTGGTTGGTTGCGGCACAATCTATATAAAATAATACATACCCATACACCGCAATCGCCATATACGTTTGCTTGTTTCGGGACTGCAGGACACTGGTATGTTATTTTATATTCCTCGGCTGATATGCCCTTGCTCGCCAATATACCCTGCTGAACCAGATACATGGTAAGTTGTTTTGGCAAAATTCTTTTCAAAGTTCTCCACCACCGTGCACCATTGCCATGTACCAACCCAAGAGTGTCATAAAATGAAACAACACCACTACGTAGGTGAAGCTCAGCGAGACACCAGTGTTTATCAGGTTCATTGACGGGGAAATAAACCTAATATAGACAAAGAAATGTACATATTAATATGGATACACTTAAAATTATATTTAAAAAGGATTGTGGCAAACTAACCTTTTCAACATCTCGCCAAGCCACAGGGTAGCTTGTTCCATCTGAATAATGACTGTACATCTGACCAGCCAAGATATGTGGGGCGAACAGAGAACCTACCAAGGTCCAATCAGCATTGCTTGGTCTAAGTGACCACATAAGGTCAAACCATATATCCAAGTGCTGTGTACACAAAACAAAAATTATAAAACTTATAGTGGTTACTCAATCAAAAGTATATACAAATGTATTTGACCAGATAGTGATGATGGTTCCTTACATAGTCATACAGCCAACCGCCTTTACAATCTTCAAGACATGCCAACGCTAGCCAAAATTTCATATCAGAAACAATGTTACGACGCCCCATGGAAACTTATAGCTTTTTGTTTTTTTTTGCTTTAAATAAACACGAAGCGAATCAGGCAGAGACACCTTGTCCTTTTTCAATTTGGGATGTCGACTCAGATCCTAAAATAAACAAATAAATGATTAACAATAAACGAATCATAAGATTGTTAATTTAAGAATAACAAATCAGACTACCTCAACAAAAGGATCTGGGTTGGCCGAATAGAACTCAGTAATTGACCGAGTTCTTGGGTTTCCAGATACGTCCTGAAAAGACACATACCATATATTAGCATAGGCCAACCAGATAGTGATTTCAGTATCAATGTTTTACGGTGCTTTACATCTAAAATGACTATAAGCTCAATCAACTTCTTTCTGCAAGTAGCTGCTCTGGTCAGTCGTGCGGATTGGACGTTCTCTGAATTCAGAGATTCAAAAAACTTATCGTGCTTTGATTTAAAGGCTTTAGCCACTAGAGCAACTTTATGCGCATTTTTTTTCTTTTGGATTTTCTTCTTTTTACGTTCAGAAAAAACAGAGTGCAAGCAAGGTTTGTCATTGGGACCGACCACATTTGCAAACCCATGGTTGGTGAGTGTTTGTTGAAATGGTGTTGTTTGGTCTTCCTGCATAGCATAGGTTGTAATTAACACCGACCACAAGACATAGAAAGGAACAATTATTAACCTTTTTAAATTTAAAGTAAACCAAGTACCTCAACATATGTCTGCAATGGGGTTGTTTGTTCTTTATGCACGAAAATAGCATTTGCATTCTCAACACCCTTACCATTTTCATTATCAAACGGTACTTCTTCTAACGAAACACTAGTCACATCCGCTCCGTCGTTTATATAACTCATGACATCATCATACACCACCGGATGATACTGGTACAATAAAGATGTATAAATAAATAGGCAAACAAGGAAGGCTGTATTTTGCAAAAGTATTTTTTTCAAGATAACATACATCACCGTAGACGAAGGATGTTGTTTGATTTATGTCCTTGTCATGGGATGCCACAACTTGATTCGCAGGTTGATGATGATCAAGAGTAGGGAAGTCAGGAGTAACCCCTAATTCACATGCTTTTACAAGAACGTCCATCCCACCCACCTGAGATTCGTTGTAGCCTTGCTGCCCAACATCCATGTCAATTTCCATGTGATGGGCTGCAACACTGGTCGTAACACCAGTATCAGCCTCACAAGCTAATGGCGTGGCCTGTAGTTGACAAAATAATACAACATTTAATGAATTAAATGTACGATTAAAGGGTAAACATTAACGGGGAAATGAGATACTTATAAACGTATGCCAAAAAAACACAAAGTAAAAGTAAACCTTTAAACAAACAGGATTGTCAACTTCCATTGGATGCGCATGATCGACATCATCATCAGCATGATCATCATCAACATCTCGGCGCGTAACACCATTATCAACACCATCTTCACAACGTGATGACGGGGTCTGTAGTTGACAAAATGAGATAAGTGTAATACTTAACGAGGAATTCATCTTCGTATAATGTTAGGAGAATAAAACATATAAGGTGAATACAAACCATGTAAATATCAGGGTTGACATCAGACTTGACTGGAAAATCTGGATCATCGGTGTTTTCGTTAATAACTGTCTCTAACTCTGAAAATTTTGTTTTCACCTTCTGAAGCAGCTCGCGAATGTCTTGTTTAGGGACAGACGCTACGTGCTTCGCTATCAACGAAATATCAGTTTGCAAATCAAATATCTTGCCCAAAATAGGATTTGTTCCAAAATTCTTTTCATCTTGGCCTTCGCCTGATTGGACACCTTTTGCGTTTTCAACATTATTTTTATCTAAAGTTTCTAAACTTGGTGCTTCATGTTCATCGTCTGCGCTACCAGCTTGTTGGTGATCCTCTGATCTACGAAGTTGGTTGTCATCGTCTGCGCTATCAGGTTGGCGGTCATCCTCTGCGCTAGCAGGTTGGTGATCATCCTCTGCGCTATCCGGTTGTTGGTCTTCCTCTGCACTTGACAGGTCTGAATCAGACAAACCCTTTATAAAGGGGATGCTGGCAATACACCACGGTTGTCTCAATTCGCGTTTGGTGGCATAAAGTGCCTTAATAGGAACTGACTCCTAAAAAAACAAATAGTAAATAACTTTGTATGTGAACAAATTTAAATAAGGGTAAAACAAATTAGCCTTCAAAGATAGTGCGGTGCTTACCGGTCCAAATAGTGTTATAGGGTCTGATCTTCGCAACTTTTGACATTTATACCAAGCAAGACCTCGTGGAATGACATTCGTGTCTTTCGCCCACCAGTTGCCGCTATTAGGAAATGTCTCCAAAATCCATATCTGAAATATGTGGTTGTTTAAAATGTATATAATGTGGAAAAGAAAAATGCTCAAACTGCAGGTTATTACCGTGTTCAAAACTATATATTCAATATATATCTAATACAAAAAACCTAGTAATGGATAGAAAACAGATACAAACATTTTGTACACCGGATACATATATATAACAATAGTATTGAACTTTAGTACAGAGTAGAAAGTATGGCATACCTTGAAAGCCCAAGCAAAACCGTATAGATTGTATATCGCATTATAATATGGGTTTTTTTCCAACTTCTCCAAATGAACTGGTCTGTGTCTCTCAACAACATTCACAGTCCTTTGATAAAATTTATGCCACATGTATTCACCCCAGGGAAAAACGTTCCAAGCATCAAAGTCCTCCACCAAAGACAGTATATGATTAGGGATACAATTCCTTTCTTCAATACCCATAAACACCAACATAGCAACTATCAAAAGACACAACCTAATAGCATCCTCATCCGAAAGAGCTAAGAACCTATTTGGATCTATAAGTAGTTTCAAACAATCACTGCCATATACAATTTTTATACCATCTGTCTTTTTTTCTGGAAATACGCGGTCACGAAATGCATTTGCTTTATTTTCATTTTTACAAACTTTCCCAAATCGAAACCCTGTTATTAAACAAAATTCCTTACGCCCGAACTCTAACAAATCATCCCCAATTTTGAACTGCAATGGTGGGGAATCGGACGATATGTTAGAAACTTTTACCTGATGTTGTAAAACAAAATGCATCAAAGGGCAGTCATTATCGAAAAACCGAATATCCAACCACGGACCAAAGACTGTGTTTCTAAACAACCTTTCCCGCTTTTTATCCTTCGACAAAATTTCTTTGACTTCTGCAAGCAACTTCACTGTAGATCGAACAACGATTTTACAACGGTACAACTGAATCGGCATATCGAATTACAGGGTGTTAAGGAATTATGATTTGTTACTTGTGTGATGCTTTGTCTATGGAAAAGAAGTTGTTTGTGTATTCATGTGTTTTCTGTAATGAATTGTAATCGAATTATCGAATTACGGGCTAATATATTTTAAAAAAAAACTACCTAATTTTAATGCACGTAAAATGACCAAAATATCCTTTTGTTCATGTATTGGTTGCCCAAAATTAAAAAGTTGCCCAAAATACAATACATCCCTTATACATCGTAGCAACAGTTGTTGAGGTACTCTGGTCGGTGACGTGGCGTCCTGTGGTCCGTCGGATCAGTTGCCCTGGGCTAAGGGGGAATTTTCTGTGAGCGGGCCGGATACTCTTAGCACTTGGGCAATCGGGCTATTTTAGTAATTATCCCTAATTAAAATTGGTTATGTGCAATGTGGTATCTAGTTAATTAAAACTTACGCGGCCAAGCTATTTGGCGTCTGTGGACCATTGGGCACAATGAGCTCAAAAACCAATGGGAGTTTTATTAATTAGATACATTAAAATTCACATAGATAATTAATATGATTTATCAAAAAGGTTTGCATGTGGCTATATGATATTGATTAATGATCATATACGTGTTATTATGTGTTTATTTATTTTTTTAATTACTTGTTCTTTGTGTGTTTAATTATGATGGATTGTAACAACAAAGAGGGTAATTTTTTACAATAAAAAATAAATGAACCTAATAACTATGAAACCTTTGTAGTAAACGATTTAATTGCCAAGTCTTATGTGCCGACAGTGGTTCGCTTCGCACGGTAATTTGCTCCCAGGCGAGACTAGCAATTAATAATTTACTACATAAATATTTTAAGCTTTAAATCTTAAAGTTTTAATTGATTTGATGCGACTGTACAAAAGTGGTCGAAGCGGCGGACCTATTATTGACAAACTATAAAGTGGGTATAAGGTTGGTTTCGCATTAAATTGTGGCCTTAAAGAGACTCCATTCTGTCTCTCCGCTCGCCTGTGCGTCAATAATAGACTTACCAAGTACACCATGAAAAAGTACGAAGCATCTTAAGGCAATGTTGTAAGTTTCTCAACGCCATCAATTAAATTTTGTTGATTTAAGCTGCGAATGAGTAAACGGTTTTTTGTAAAATTCATATGATACAAAGATGAATGCATGACATCTTTGTACATATTTTTTGATTACACATCAAAAATTTATACCCTTTAAACTTAAGTAATATGCCGACCAATTAATACGGAAACACCTAAGATGACATTCTACCATTGCTAGCAGCCTCAGCTGATGTAATGGTTTTCAAAGAATGAAGTCAAAAGGGGTAAATTGAGCACTTTCATTGCTAGCAGCCTCAGCTGATGTGATGAAACGGCGTCAATTTACACGTTTCTAAATTGGTTAACTTAATTGGGCACTTTCATTACTAGCAGCCTCAGCTGATGTAATGGAACGGCGCCAAGGCATAAAGATTTGGGGATGAAACATGCTTACATTTTGCAACTGTTGTTGGCAATATAATGTAAGTCCCAAGATTTCTAGGAATTGCAATTGGATATTGGCAATTGGGATTGACCCGTACCTTATTGAGTACTTTCATTACTAGCAGCCTCAGCTGATGTAATGAAACGACGTCAATTGGGATCCTAGTTTTCAGTGAAAATTTGTAGGATCGAGTACTTCGAGCTTGATTGAGCTTGGTTAAACAAGAACCTCTGTATGGAATACAAGTGTTTATGCGGAAACTAAACAACAAGTATAATAAAGAAGAAAACTCTAAACGACAATGATCCTCTATGGATCAGACTATGAACTAAGAAAAGTGTTATTGAATATTGAAATCGTTAAAGGTGTTAAAGGCGTACATAAACTCATAGACGGATATATCTTTTATACTAACAAGATGACCTAACCCTAACCCGTCTAACAAGAAAACGTGTGAAGAGATAAACGAAATCTCTTCTAAAAATAAATCTAACAAACTTTCTAAACATGCGGATAACAAACAATAACTATCCGCAGCAATAAGTACTATCGGCAGAAACAAAACAATACTATCGGCAGGAACCAACCGCAGCAGCAATGCAACACTATCGGCAGGAACCAGTCTTCACTATCGGCAGCAATGAGAAATTCCTTATTTCTCATGAATCCCAACAATCCTCCCATCACTGAGAAACCCTTTATTTCCCAGAGATCCTAACAATCCTCCCCTAATCTTGAGGTTGACTAGGTTAACCTGCAAGATTCCAATGTGGTAGAGCTGTAACTTCTCAGGCTTGAGGACTGCGACTTAGCAGCAGCAATAATTAGTAACCAGCAGCAACTTCAATAACTTGCAAGATTCCAACCTCTATAGCATCCAGCAGCAACTTCAATAGTTCAGCAGGAACATGAAATCTTCTTCAAAATAGGTATACTGGTCACCATGACATCACTTGAACTTGGCTGCTACTTATGACAATATGTACATCAAATCTCTTTAAGTTTCATACTATTCTCATCACATCCAGGTGTGTTAACTCCTGAGAGAGGTGAATCATTGAAAATGAATGGATTTGATGTCTCTTTACCAATAGCCATCACTACTGGAGTAGCCAATGTTTAGGTGTGTTAGACCATGGTACATTGATAACCATCTGATTTATTAGCAAACCAGCAACTATAAACGGATTTGACTTGTCTTTACCTGTAGCCGTTTGCTCAGGACTAGCCAATTCTTAGGTTACATCAAACCTTGGTGAATTGAATACCAAATATGGATACCAAGTGTCTTTACCACAAACCATACTTTTGTGGACTAGCCAATTCTTTGGATCCCATAAAGAGTTACATCCATGGTGAATTGAGAACCATTTTCAACTCTCAGAAATAAATCATAGGTGAGTTGAAGTACCCTATAGCTTTAAGCAAGCTATTACAGCTATCAACGGATTTGATGATCACACCAGAGCCGTACCCTCATGGTGAGTCAACTCTTTCTTGTCTGCAAGACATGGTGAGTTGAACACCATTTATTGTGCAGGTGTAAACACCAACACTGTACCTGCAAGGTGTTGCTCAAAACCAACTTATTAGCACACAAAATATACAAGATTTTTTTTTTTTTTTTTTTTTTTTTTTTACTAAGAAAAACAAATCAGAAACACACCAAAAGAAAAGAAAGAAAATAAGAAAAGAAACCAAAAGAAAGAAAGATAGAAACTATACAACAACAACAAGAAACATCCTCCCCTTAAGCTGATGACCCCTTAGCTGCAATTTGATCCTTGATGAATTTAACCAATTGTTCAGCTGTGGTTAGATCATTTCCTATAGTATGCTTAGGAACTCTGACCTTCTGTGTTAGCATTCTCTTTAACACTCCTTCAGATAAAGGATAAGAAATATCCACAAACATAGTTAGGAACTTGCCAGAGATGAGTTCCACAACATGAACATTGGAATAAGGATATAACCTCCAAGAAAAGACTCTCCATGATGATTGATTACCCCACACCAGTTTAGCCTTGTCTCCATCCAATGTATTCATCAAGACTTGTAAATCTCCCCAAAGCAGCAGGCCAATTCCAGTTGGAGTATGAGTTTGATAGTGATTATCCACTATCTTATAAAGATGCTCCAAATCTTTCCTCTCAACTTTATTCAAGATCTCCCTCAGAAAAGTAAAGAATTTGACTGTCCCATTAAGAGAAAACCAAACATTGACTTCACCATCAGATGTAGACCTAAGCTCCCAGTGAGCAATATTACCCCAAGAGTGAATAGAATCCCCTTCTGAATCACTATCTGAGTCAACTCTGATTAAATCATGATCATCCACTTCAGAAATATCCAAAGAAGAAGAATGGTGAGAAAGACTCTTATGCCTTGTTCTTAAACCATATTGCAGGATAGAGTGAGATGGTTCGGCAGAAACAGAGACATGATCAGCAGGAATACCAGCAGAAACAGGAACTTCTTTTGATGCCTCAGATACATCTACATTAGGATTTGATGCACCAGACAATGTCTCTCTAGTCTTCATTTTCTTTGCACTATCAGATTCTAAAGGTGAATGTGCTCTTTTCTTCTTTTGTGGAATGTCTGTCAGTACTGAAGAATTTATCCTTGCATAGGTATCAAGGAACAATTTTTGGATCGCAGCATCAGTCCACCCTTTGAACTCACTCAGCTTATAGTTAGCTTCATTCTTCAGATATACCTTCATAAAATGGATGTTATCTTTGTTTGTAGGCATTTTAAATCTTGACCTTTGTCTTTCACTGATCCTCTGCATCAAGTCATTCCAAGTGGCTACATTATGTTTCTTTAAGATAAAAGCCTTGAGCAGATCTGACCTTACATCCGAATCCAACTCTGAATGTTGAAGAACCATAAAGCCATGAGCTCGAATAATCATGTCAGTGTTCAACAAGTATTCAACTTGCTCACTAAACTCTTCTGAAGTAGTCTCAGCTATATCCCTCTCATCTACAGACAATTTCCTTGCAAGCTCCTCATCTTGAGCAACCTGAGCTAGTCTAGCTTCTTCAGCAGCAATTTCCTGTTCATGCACCTTTTCAGCTATCTCTTCATCATTTTCAGTTGCTTCAGGAGGAATGATGTTACTATCAGCAGCAACAGATGAACTACCAACAGTAGTAACAGGAACCTTAGACTCAGAAGAAACACTAACAACTTCAGCAGGAACACCAGAGACATCAGCAGCAATGGTCCTTGTTCCAGTAAAGACCTGAGGTTGAGTAGTGATAGTATGCTCAGAGGAGGTAGGCACTTCAGTATGAGCACTATCAAGAGAGACAGATGCCAGCACATTAAGTCCATCAAAGGACATATCATCCTGATCTTCCTCAGACTCAGAAATTACAATCCTTCTTTTCTTCTGAGGATGTTGAGCTTCCAAAGAACTGATCCTATCATTTAGCTTTTGAATAATGTCACCAAAAGTATCTTTAGTGTCCTTGAGCTCCTTTTCCAAATTATCCACTTTCTCACTAAAAACCCTTTTTGTCTCTTGAAGTTCTGACTCTAATGCCTCAATTTTCTTCACAGATCTGTCAAGCAACTGGGTGAGATCAGTAGCATCCTCAGCTCCACTAGTAGGAATACCTGAGGTGTTAGGAGCTTCATTGGATCTAGGAGGAGATATATGAAATTCTTCCCTTATATGGGTGTCTTCACTGAATATCTGCCTAGTAGGACTAGGAGATGAAAGCCTTGAGGAAGAAGGTAAGTCCACAGAAGGAGTTGGCTGAACAACAGGTGTATCATCTGAAATGGGCTGATCATTGGGCTCAACAGGGTCATTAGTTTCAGGTGTGGGTGACACTGGTCTAGGTGATGGAGGTAATGGTTCATCAGCAGCAACAGATGCAGATGCATCAGCAGCAACTGAAGTCCCTTCATCAGCTGCATTGGGTGATGGTGGGATACTGACATTATCAGCAGGATCAGGGTTGTCAGCAGGATCAGGGTTGTGTAACATAGGAGGCAACAAAGGTAAATGTTGGCCAGTAAAGTTCATCTTCATCAGGGCAAACATTTTGGCAGTCAACCGATTTACAATCTTAGGGGATGTATTAATGGTCTGTACACCTAAGATGATTTGAAGAAATCTAGGGTACATCAAAAAGCTGTTTTTACCATTACTGATATTCTCAATCACTCCCTCAAAAATATATTTTGCCCAATTAAAGATCCTACCCTGAGATAAACAAACTAGACCAGATGCAATAGGACTTGGACATTGATCCCAACCACCTGTCTTAACACTAATACACTGGAGTAAAGTGTGAATCAAAAATCTCCATTGAGGAGACAACTTACTTTTCAAGAAAGTACAACTGCCAGTAACAGGATAACCTATAGCTGCCATACCATCAGTAATATCTTGCCTTGAAAGATCATATTCCCCTTGTTCCTCAGGAAATTGAAGCTGTACCCGAATCAACTCCTCAGTAATGATCACTTCTTGGTTATCAATGGTAGCAACAATATCATCTTCCCTTCCCACAATGTGTCTTACCTTAGCTGTTCCCCAAAACTGTTTGACCAATGAATCATACACCGTCACTGGGCAATACGTGAGGGCATAACGAATAGATGACCCACGAAGAAATGCTAGAACCTCATCATAACCAACACTTCTTGAAGAAGACTCTAAATAAGCAACCTTGTTATGATCATCCTTGTAACGAAGAGTTGTCATTGTGTAGGAGGAATGATTTAGGGTTTGAAATAAGAAAATTAGGGTTCGATAGGTTTTTGAGAAATTGAGATGAGAGAAGTGCAATTATGTGTGGGTTGCCAAAAATATCACTTTAAATTGCTGCAATTCTTTGCACGTAACATTGACCAATTAACTTAAGAAGGTTTGACCAATCGGCAGTAACACTTGGTCAATCGGCAGCAATAAGAGGTTTGACCAATCGGCAGGAATGAAGTGGTTTGACCAAAGTCAACCTTCCGAACTTAGTCATTAAGAATAACTTACCCGAATTAACTCTCAATACCAACCACCAATAAATTTGCAATAATCTCCATATCATTATATAACCCTCAAATCACATAACTTGATTATCACAAACCAAACCAAAAAATCTTCAAAATCAAGCAAAAAACATGAGTTCATCCAAACATCCAATCATCGAAATCTCATCAGATTCTTCTTCCTCCAGTGACTCAGGATGGAAAAACTACTTTCCCAAAACAGTATCATCCTCTCAAAACAAAGGTAAGGCCAAGGTTGAGGAGGATTCATATTCATCTGATCCTCTTCCATCTACTCCTTCGTCATTCGAGTATTCTAGCTCTGATGATGAAAGAACCTCAGAGCTGAAGTCCTTGACTTATTGTCAGGGTGAATGGGAGACATATCCTCCCAATTTTCCCCTTACCGATGAGCACAAAGAACAGATGAAGAGAACAGTGGCTCTGCTTACTGAAGAGATGGAGAGAACAACTGCAGCCTTCTATAAAGTACCGGTACCAAAAGGCAAGGCTAATCTTCAAGAAGGCGCTAGCCGTGAGAAACCTAACCCTCCAAGTCGAAAAAATCGACAACGTGAAAGCCAAGATCCAAGACAAAGAAAGAATCCCATCAGACCAATTCCTAAGCCAAGCCAGCCAATTCCACCAACAAGTCACTCTACTCCACAGCCAAGTCAAACAACTGCAAGATTACGCCCCAGAACTCATCAGAGGCAAGCTACCTCAAGCTCTTCAACTCCAGCCCCTGAACCAAGACAACCACGCCCAGTGGTGTTGGCACTACCAGTCCCCCATGTGTATGAAGAAATCAGTCGCCAGAGAGGAAGGAGGTTCATGCCTGATTATGTGGGTAAGGGTAAAGGGAAGATGGAATAGGTGATAGGGTTAAAGTAGATTGATGTATGAAGATTGGTATGATGTTTAAATGATGTTCATTAGAAGCTTTTGTAACTTGAACTGAATGTACTTTTCTTTCTCATGATGAATGAAAATCACAGTCTTTAGATTAAATTCCAAGCATTTAGAGACAGAGAGCTGCAAAACAAAGTTAGCTAACAAAAGACACTAAACACCTACAAAACAAAATAAGAGAAACACAAATCCTAAAACATAAATGAATGAAAAACAAGAGAAAATTACAACCATTAGCCTCCCCTTAGGCTAATGCCACCACTCAAACCAGCAAACACAATTACAACAACATTATAAGCCAAACAAAACAATTACCAAGGATACCATGGAGAATAAGCCATTCCCCCTCCAAAGACTTGATTAGAATAGACAGGCCAGAAATCCCTATGAGTATATGAAGAAGTACCAGAAGGAATGGTTCCCTGAATATCAGCAGGAACAGAGGAACCAGCAGGAACAGGTCTATCAGCAGGAAAGGGACTCCTATAAAAGTTCATTCCTGCTGCTTGTGGAACATATGGTGGTATTTGTTTAACATTTTTCCACAATGATCTGCTCTGTTGTTGCCCACCATTCAATCTTTTCTCATGATAATCACAATCTTTAATGAGATGATATTGACTACCACACACAAAACATGTCTTCTTCCTAACAGCCTTGTTTTTACTACAACTTTTCTTAATATAGACACCATTATCACTAGTGGAACTAGAGACACATTTGTTTTTAAATGAATTAATTGAGCTGTTGTCTGAAAAGGCTGATTTAGAAGTAGATTTATCATTAGATGAACTTGAGGGCTTATGATATTTGGGTGTGGTTGACTTTTCACTTGAGTCACAAGAAACAAAGTCTTTAGACTCTGCTTCTGAAGACTTGTCACTTGTGGAACAAGAGACACAATCATTAGCTTCAGGTAAATCTCTTGACTTTTTACCATAGACCATTTGTGACTCATCAATGTCAGAGTCTGAATGAATAGGGACAGGCTTAAAGATTCCTCTGATAGGTGGAGGAGCAGCATTCATTCCTCCTTCTTTCACATATTTAACAGGTTTTTGGTAGTCTACAGGTTCAGGGTCAAAAACACTATACTCATTAGGGTCATAAAATTGATTTGGCCCTATCAGGTTACCATACCCTAAACCTCTTTTAGTTTTTGTAGACATAGAACTATCAACTAACTTGTTTAGGTTTTTAGAAGAATCTTTCCATTTATTAAACCTAGCCAAGGTATTGTCTAGCTTAGTCTGCACATCCTGTTTTTCTAACACCATCCTAGCCTTTTGAGATTCAGAATATTTAAGCTCATTAGTGGTGTTTTTCAAGTCCCTCTCTAAAACCCTTATCTTTTCTTCATAAGCTAACTGATTATTTTGGTACCAAACTTTTTGTTTTTCTAATGTTTTAACTGCATTGTCATAAGCTTGTACCTTAACAAAGTATTCATTATACTTAGATTTCATGTCATCATATTCTTTATTAAGAGTTGAGTATAATTCTTGACAAGCAGGATTACATCTTTGTACCTGAGATGGGAATCCTAACAGAGCATATTCTTCCAGATTTTCTTTTGCTTCAGAAGATTCATTATTATCAGTCAGCATTTCCATGGACTTGTTATGGAACAAACTCCTAATCTTCCTTGCACACATTTCAAATCTATCACCTGATAGCGACATTGTGAAAAGATTCAAGAGAGACACTTCAACAATGTTTCCTTCTTTATCAGAGATCCTTACCAGGCTCTGATACCACTTGTAGGATCGAGTACTTCGAGCTTGATTGAGCTTGGTTAAACAAGAACCTCTGTATGGAATACAAGTGTTTATGCGGAAACTAAACAACAAGTATAATAAAGAAGAAAACTCTAAACGACAATGATCCTCTATGGATCAGACTATGAACTAAGAAAAGTGTTATTGAATATTGAAATCGTTAAAGGTGTTAAAGGCGTACATAAACTCATAGACGGATATATCTTTTATACTAACAAGATGACCTAACCCTAACCCGTCTAACAAGAAAACGTGTGAAGAGATAAACGAGATCTCTTCTAAAAATAAATCTAACAAACTTTCTAAACATGCGGATAACAAACAATAACTATCCGCAGCAATAAGTACTATCGGCAGAAACAAAACAATACTATCGGCAGGAACCAACCGCAGCAGCAATGCAACACTATCGGCAGGAACCAGTCTTCACTATCGGCAGCAATGAGAAATTCCTTATTTCTCATGAATCCCAACAATCCTCAACTCTCCTCTCATCACTGAGAAACCCTTTATTTCCCAGAGATCCTAGTTTTCAGACAAAATTAAATGGTTATTTAACCAATGGGTGTTTAATTTTCTTGAAAAGTTTAATTATCAAAAATACTAATTTTTGAACTTTTTCTGTAGAAATGGCCCAACCCGGAAACACTCCAAACATTACATCCACTTTCAAAATGATGATTGAAAAGGAGAAATTGACTGGGACTAAAAATTTTAACGATTGGTATCGTAATCTAAGGCTTGTCCTTAGGATAGCCAAACGTTATGATTGTCTTAGTGAGCCTCTTCCGGTTGCTCCTCCTGCTAACTCTTTTAATAATGCACTTAGAGAGTACAACGAAGCTTATGACAAGCACAATGATGTGGCTTATCTCATGCTATCGGGGATGGATCCTCAGCTGGTCAAACAGTTTGAGAATCATGGTCCGATGCAAATGATTGAGGAACTCAGACGTATGTTTGAGAAACCTCCCATGGCTGAGTTGTATGACGTACTTGAAAATATTGAAAAGTGCAAGCAGGAAGCAACAAAACCCGTAAGTACCCATGTGCTTGAAATGAAAGGTTATCTTGACCAATTGGATGCACTTGGATGCGGGTATGTGGAAGATGTTAAAGTTGGCCTCATCAATAAATCCCTCAATGAGGAATTGTATGGTGACTTCGTGCGCAACTTTAACATGCATTGCAAGGGGAAGACATTTTCTGACTTGCATGCAATGCTCATAGAACATGAGAAAGGACTCGCTAAGAAAGCTCCTACACCTGCTGTGATGGCAATTAGAGGTGGTAGGATAGCTAAGCCCGATAAACCGCACAAAGCGAACAAGAAGGGCAAAGGGAAAGCTGACAAAGGAAAACAGGTCGTGATCCATCAGCAGAAGCCCAAGAAGCAGAATCCTCCTCCTAAGAAGGATTATCCTAAAAAGGATGCGGCTGCTTGTCACCACTGTTGTAACACCCCGACCCGACAAGGGTAAAGATGTCACAAGTACATGGTTTCACATCAGATCATACATAACATCCATGAATAAAACAGCGGAAATAATAACATAATCAAAGAGTATAAGTCAACATGACTTAATTACAAAGATAAGACAGAAATAAAGAAGTACATAACAAAATCCAAATGGTGAAATAATCCAACTAAAACAAGGCTTCACTCGTGAACACTCTTCCCAAAATCCATAACCCAGCTCCTAGCTTAAATACCTGCCGCGGAAAAAGAAACGCGGCTGAGCTACACGAGCTCAGTGAACAGATATAACGGTAACAAACAAATAGAATGAAATATGGAAATGAAAGGAATCGTACATGATGTAATAATAGATGAGAAGAAATATAAAGTTTATACAGAGAGACTAGAAAGTTTGGATAGTATCATGAGTAATGGTGAAGTAATCAAAGATCCCATCAAGCCCAAACATACCAAGCCCAGTACAGTGATAAGTCCAGTATCATGTCATAGGGTGTCAATAATGAAAGGTAAAGGTCATAAGTCTATAAGGTGCATGGAAAACAGTAATCCTCTACGAGCCCAGAAACATGAACATGAAATCATAATCATACCACCATGCAGAGAGATGTTCCTCTCACTAATCCCAGGAATCAGAAATGGAGTAGCTAGCTCCCAGAGTGTGAAAGACGTGTATCGCACACACCATCAGTCACCATAAATAATATATCATGTAACAGGTCAGGTCAGGTCAAGTCTAGGATGCATCCATACGCCCCAGGTGGCCAAAGTCTGCCTCTACGTAAATCATAATCATAACAGGGACGGGATAGGTCATCACTCTCCTACCCTAGAGTCATGCCATCGGTGCATCGACTGACATGGACATGAAACCCTCATGCCTAGTGAGTGGCTCGTAGTATCAAACTGTGGGTTAAGGTCAGGTATCATATATCATGTGTCAGGTGTCATGCATCAGGAATCAGTATCATGTATTAGGTATCAGGTTTAAGTATCGGGTGTCAGGTTCAAGTATCAGGTGTCAGGTTCAAGTATCAGGTGTCAGGTTCAAGTATCAGGTGTCGTGTTCAAGTATCAGGTGTCAGGTTCAAGTATCAGGTGTCAGGTTCAAGTATCAGGTGTCAGGTTCAAGTATCAGGTGTCAGGTTCAAGTATCAGGTGTCAGGTGGTCCAGGTCATGATTTATATCGGGGTTCAAGTCATGGTTTAGAACAAAGGATCAGGACAGGAGTTCAAACAAGGGTTCAAGTTGAATGGTTCATATCAAATATTTCAGGGTTCAAGTCAAGGTTTATAGCAAGATTCATGACAATTCATTATAAGAAAACAAGCAAGGTTCACAGAACAAGGAAACATAACAATGAACCAGAAATCAGAAAATGAGACGAAGGCACCTTACTAAAGAAGGGCAGAATATCTGTACCTTAGTGATCAAGTAAGCAAGTGAAATGGCAGACACAGATAAAACTTCTCCTCCTTGACACCTAGAGGAGTAGAGACAGAATTACTAAGGATACCATTTTCATATTAAGTAACTTTCTATTTTTTTAGCAGGTTTCCATTTTTAGAAAGTTTCCATATATAGCAAGTTGGATCAACATTCTTAGTTAAATCATTACTTCTGGAATTAGGGTATCTTTTATCACATTTACATTTTAGGTCCTTAAGAATTCACAATTTACACTTTACACCCTTTAGTTTCAAAAGTTACACTTCAGACCCTTAATTTATCAAAGTTTCACAATGGTTACTCATTTTATCATATTATAAGAATGTATCCTCAATTTTACAGAATTTACACAATAGGTCCCTCTAGTTTTCAAAGTTGCATATTTAGTCCCTTATTATACAATTTCAACTTTATATTATTAATAATTACATATTAACCCATTAAATCACCAAATTAACACATAACCCCCTGAATGAATTATTTTACTCAAAACAGCACTAACTTTCCAGAAATTACAAGTTTAGTCCCTCTATTTAATAATTTTATAATTCGAGCCATAATAAAACCCTAAAAACATTTTA
This sequence comes from Artemisia tridentata subsp. tridentata, assembly GCA_021014915.2. Classification (NCBI taxonomy): domain Eukaryota; kingdom Viridiplantae; phylum Streptophyta; class Magnoliopsida; order Asterales; family Asteraceae; genus Artemisia; species Artemisia tridentata. Next base: position 57,488,149 of record CP139507.1, read on the forward strand.
ACCCTCTAAAATACAAAAATGACATTAGACCCCTTCCTTTTATATTTTTCCCAGCAAGTACATGATCTAAATTAAGTTTTAAAACTGACCCACAAGTTTTAGAAATTACAAAACACACCCTAAACTTTTAAAAACCCATATGGTAACGCTTTATTTACACAAAATCAAACCCAAATCATTCACCAATCATTATACCATCATTAAATCCTCATTAAATGACCAAGAACAAGCCCTCAATCCAAACCCTAAATCGAATTACACTTTATTTCTTTTTCTTTTTAATTTCTTTAAAATCGGTAAAACTAAATAAATCAAGAATAATTATTTTAGGCCTTAACAATTCGAAATATAATTTTTCCCAGATTAGTATGATCATATGGAGTCCAAATAAAATAAATATGAAGCCTCAAAAATTCGAATTGAATTATTTAGGGTTTATACACGTTTTTAAGATTTAATTCACAAATAATTGTTAGATCATGCATGGATCGACTTTTACATTTTATTTGGTGTTCATAACATATATAGGGTCTGAGAAAAATACCAAATCAAGATTCGAATGTGTAGAACGAGACGCACGATTTAATATGTACGCGAATAGCCAAAATGCACCATAAATCACCACGACTTCAAAAACGATCTAAAAATCATGAAACCAATTTTCACAGGTCACATATGATGTGAGGAACACAAGAAAAATAAGAAAAGAATTTTTAGGAGGTCGCAAGAATTAATTCGATCCATACCTTATTTTGTTCTAGCGACAAAGAATTAATTCACCAAGATCGGACCAAGCTTCAAATAATTCGAATGGTATTTTTCCTAGTTCCTTTGGATGATGATCAATCACAGAAAAATGGTCTAGGGTTTTTAGAGTGTCGATTGGAGGCTATATGGAATTGTTTGTGCGTGTTATTTCACTCGGTAATTTAGGGTTTGATAAGAAAAAATGTGGTGATTGGATTTTAATAATGAGGACCGGTCAAAAGGGAGGTTACATGGCTAAAATTTCGGGATTATTGATTAGGAGCATTATTGCTTTGATTTTCCCTTTAATTGTACTTAATTTTCCTTTAATTACTATAATTAACTCATAGATTTTGAATTTAAATTATTTTAGGCGCCCAAGGGCATTTTGGTAATTTTCATGGCTTGAATAAATGTTAAATGAAGTTGTTAAAAATATTTGGGATCGTAACTTGTTCATTGTTAGAAGTTTGAAATTTATTTTGTGCTTTACATATGTTTTATTTATATTTTAAATTCTCAGGGGCAATTTGGTCATTTTACATGTTTAGGATTTTCGGGTATTACAACTGTAACACTCCTGGACATTGGAAGAGGGACTGTCCATTGCTGCTTGAGGAGTGTCGCAAGAATAAGAATGCCAAGGCTGGGCAGGGCGCCAGCACATCAGGTATTTTTATGGTTGAATTATTTTCCTTTCCTCGTAAGCAAAATGCCTGTATATATATGATACAGGATGTGGTACTCACATTTGTAATACATCGCATGGGCTTAGAGGAGTGAAGAAGCTGAACTATGGGGAATGCTACTTGTATGTCGGCAACGGTATACGTGCAGCAGTGGAAGCCATAGGGACTTTTGATTTACTGTTACCTTCGGGTTTAATTTTAGTATTGAACAATTGTCATTACGCATCTTCTATTGTTAGAGGTGTCGTTTCAGTTTCTTTATTGTTGGATAATGGTTTTGAGCATACTTTTAATAATAATGGAATTTCGGATTCTTTAAATTATGTTTTTTATTTTAATGCTATTCCATTAGATGGTGTGTTTGAAATTGATATGAATAATCATGCATCCAACGGAAATGATTCTATGTATAGCATCGAAAATAAGAGAATCAAGTCTAACTTGGATTCGCCTTATTTATGGCACTGTCGTCTTGCTCATATAGGCAAGAAACGCATGGAAAGGCTGCAACACGATGGGCTTTTACAAAATGTCAAAGATGATTCGTTTGACAAATGCGAATCTTGCATATCTGGGAAGATGACGAAGAAAACTTTTCATAGCAATATGGAAAAGGCTTCGGATCTACTTGGATTGATACATACGGATGTGTGTGGTCCACTTAGACACGTGTCAAAGCGCGGTGCTACCTACTTCCTAACCTTCACGGATGACTATAGTCGTTATGGTTGTGTTTATTTACTTAAACACAAACATGAAGTCTTTGAGACATTCAAGGTTTTTAAGAATGAAGTAGAATTACAACTCGGAAAGAAGATTAAGGCCCTTCGATCCGATCGTGGTGGTGAGTATTTAAGCCAAGAGTTTAAAGATTATCTAGCTGAGTGTGGCATTGTCCAACAACTCACTTCTCCTTATACTCCACAGCAAAATGGTGTATCTGAAAGGAGAAATCGTACCTTGTTAGATATGGTGCGATCTATGTTTAATCTTACAACTCTTACCTTATCCTTTTGGGATTATGCTCTTGAAAGTGCCGTTCGCATATTAAATATGGTTCCAACTAAGAAGGTTGACAAGACTCCATATGAATTATGGACTGGAAAAGCTCCCAACTTGTCTTACTTAAAGATCTGGGGTTGTGAGGCGTTTGTTAAACATGACTCACCTGATAAACTCCAACAAAGATCTGTTAAGTGTATCTTCGTAGGATACCCTAAGGAAACAAGGGGTTACTACTTTTACTTCCCACCAGAAAACAAAGTCATTGTGGCTAGGTATGGTGAATTCCTTGAGGAGAGTTTCTTGTCTCAAGAATTCAGTGGGAGAGTATATGATCTTGAAAATGATCATGAAGATACGTCACCTTCTGAGAACACTAACACACTTCCTGTGGAACCTGAAAGTCTAGGTCCTCCACCTGAAGTTGAAGTGGTACCCATCTGTAGATCTTCAAGATCTACAAAAGCTCCTGATCGTCTATGTTTAAACATAGAAGATGAGGATTCTATACTAGTGGATCACGATGAGCCAACTAGTTATAGGGCTGCCATTAATAGTCCTGAAAAGGATAAATGGCAGGTAGCCATGGATGGGGAAATGCAATCCATGAAAGACAATAAAGTCTGGATTGAAGTAGACCTTCCACCCAATGCTAAGGTAGTTGGGTGTAAGTGGCTCTTCAAAAAAAAGACAGACATGGATGGCAATGTACACACCTACAAAGCTCGTTTGGTGGCTAAAGGCTTTACCCAAACATACGGTGTTGACTATGAGGAGACATTTTCTCCTGTGGCCGACATTAGAGCTATTAGGATTCTTATAGCCATAGCTGCCTACTATGACTATGAGATTTGGCAGATGGATGTCAAAACCACCTTTCTGAATGGTCGCCTAGATGAAGATATCTATATGGCGCAACCTGAGGGGTTTGTGAATCCACAATTTTCTAAGCGTGTATGCAAGCTTCAAAGATCCATTTATGGATTGAAGCAAGCATCCAGGCAATGGAATAAGAAATTTGATGAGGAAATCAAGAAGTTTGGATTTACTCAAAATTTCGATGAGCCATGTGTATACCACAAAGTTAGTGGGAGTAACACTACTTTTCTTGTCCTATATGTCGATGACATATTAATCATGGGAAATCATATACCTAGTCTTAATGAAGTTAAGGCTTATCTATGTGAATGTTTTTCCATGAAGGATTTAGGAGAAGCAGCTTACATCCTTGGAATCAAGATCTATAGAGACAGATCTAAGCGGTTGATCGGTTTAAGCCAAAGTGCTTACATGGATAAAATATTGAAGATATTCAATATGCAAAATTCCAAGAAGGCATATTTGCCCATGCAAGTAGAACATGGCTTAAGTAGCGAAATGTGTGCTTCTACACCTGAAGAGGTGGCATACATGAAAAAAGTTCCGTATACTTCGGCAGTAGGATCTATCATGTATGCAGTAAGATGTACAAGGCCAGATGTGGCATTCGCACAAAATTTAACCAGTCGTTATCAGCAAAATCCAGGGAAAGATCACTGGCATGCTGTTAAGAACATACTTAAGTATTTAAGGAATACTAAAGATATGTTTCTAGTTTTCGAGGGAAATCCAGACGCAGAACTGAATGTTACAGATTTCTGCGATGCGTCCTTTCAGACTGATAAAGATGATACGAAGTCTCAGACGGGTTACGTTTTTGTCATAAATGGAGGAGCTGTAGACTGGAAGAGTAAAAAGCAGAGCACCACGGCCATGTCTGCTATAGAAGCTGAGTATATTGCTGCATCGGAAGCTGCACAAGAAGCTGTTTAGATAAGGAAATTTATTTCGGATCTTGGAGTGATGCCGTCAAATAAATTACCTATAAATGTGTATTGCGACAACTCTGCTGCAATCACATTCGCCAATGAACCTGGAGTTATGAAAGGCGCCAGATATTTTCGTTGGAAATATCACTATGTTCGAGAACAAGTCGAACTGGGTGAAATCAATGTACTCAAAGTTCACACAGATGACAATCTGGCTTATCCTTTCACGAAGGCATTACCTAAGGAAACGTTTACTCGACATGCTAAGGGTATTGGTCTTCGTTTAGCCGATAGTTTCATGTAAATCTGATGATTAGTATTTTGGATAGGGACGTGTAAACAATTATTATTTTAATGAAATAAAGTGCGGATAACGTTTATTCTCATTATTAATATTTGTGTCCTATATTTGCATGTTTAAATCCGTGAATAATTAATTTATTCTAAATAGTCCGTTGTCAATTAATAATATGGGAATATTATTGAACTAAGACAAATGTGAGGATTGGTAGAATGTACTGTAAGGTTGAGACACCAATGTCACATGATATTCAATATTGGATAAATTGAATATAGGACTTATCCCAACCACATGATTATACTTTATGGATCATAGTCATTAAGTATATCATGAATATTTATCCTCAGACTTGAGATACCAGATAATTGCCGAGGATGTAGCTCATTTTCTGTAAGGTAGTCTAACGCTATCCGTAAAAGGTAGTTATAAGGGCTATTTTCGGAAGTGATGCGAAGTTCGAGGGTTATGCTCGTAGTCAATAAAGGATTTGTTCCTTCAACTTTGTGTTGAAGTTTAATACTGCTTGGCCACTCGTAGGATTGACAAGATGTTTGCGTGCGCACGCCCAAAGTCTATCTGGAAGACGTTCAGATGTTTTGGTAATCTTGATCAATTATGTATAAACGAGAAACTAATTGTTAATTATGGAATGACCAAGATCCATATCCATATTAACGCGGTATTAGTAACAAAAGGATAAGTATGATGATTAAATTCATCACGTGGTTTTTCCAGGAAAACCATACTCGGATCGAGCTGGGGGCATTGGGATCTGTTAAGCTAGACTAGCCCATGTCATTACTATATTAATAGTTATCCAAGTGGGAGCTGTTAGAGTTTGTGTATAACTATTAATATATGTATGTCCGGTTTCGAACCCGAGACTCGGGATTGCACACAATACGTGAGAGTTCCAATGGTTTGAATAAATTAAATATATTTTGTATTTTATTTATTCATTTCACAAAACATACTTAACGACAGTTAGTACTTAACGGGGTTAGAGATAACGACCGTTAAAGGACTAAATGTGCAAAAGAGGTTTAGAAGGATCTAGAACCCATGTGTGGGCTTAGAATCGGCCGACCCATCCTAAGGGATGTGGGAGTCGGTTTTGGTGGCTTTGGGAGCAAGTTAGGGATAGCCTATAAATACAATTCCATTGTGTTTAGTTTTTCCCTAATCTTGAATCCTCTACAAGCCATTCTTCTCTTCCTCTCCTCTTCTATAGCTAAGAACCGATCGACTTTTTCTAATCCCACTAGGGATTTCGATCCAAGTAAAGCTATCAAGTGTTTGGTTTGTTTTGTCATTCTTGAACCTAGCTTTTCCTATTGGAACGCTAGTATCTCGTGTGTACAAGAACGAGTGACAAGCTTCTTTTAGCTTGTGTTTTTTTTGTGGTGTTCGATCCATACCCTAAACCCTAATTAGGGTTTATCTTGTTCTTGTTGAATTGATTCCTTGTTCTTGCTAGGAATCAATAAGGTACGTTTTCTTTTAGTTTAATTAATTATATGTTTATGTAGATCCATTCCGCTGCGTGATCTTGATGTTTATGTGTTTATAGTATTTGTATGATTCACATATTCCAACATATATGAGTTAGAAGAATGTTAAAACACAATAAAGGATGTATAAATAACAAGAACAATAAGAGTATAAGACTTACCGAGACACGCTGTTCACGTATTCTAAATACGCCAAGTGCACATCGGCCTCAGGGACCTCAAAGTCGACTAAGTCCTGATACAACTTTGGATATGACAGGGGCTGCTCCATGTAAATACGAAGATTGAAAAACCCATAAGATAATATACTAACTTCAATATACAAAAGAGCTCACTATCTAGGTAAAGTACGTGTTATTGTGCTATTATCTTAAAGTTGGTTGTACCCGATTAACCACATTCTCTCTCACTTTCTCGTAAGGCACTACCAAAGGACGTAGAAGTTCTGAAATTGCCTTGAACTGAAGAAAACATGCTAACATTAATAAGAGAAATTATTCCGCAATGAGATTTAATCAAATAGCACAAGACCTACCTGGCCATTACCTCCTTCATCCACAGCTATTTTCCCAACACAACCAAAAAACTTTATCCTAATAGCAACACATATTGTCGGTCAAAGTATATACAAATAAAAACACAAGTCAAGTACCATTCTACCAATAAGGTCATTATCAAAAGCCTAATACATAGAAAAACACAAGCATAATATTTTAACCTAAAACAGAGCAAATTACATGTATTTCGTGTAAGTTGGGTCACAAAACTGCTATTATAACCTTACAAAAATGTTGACATTTACCTACTCTGCAGTCTCCGAAAACGTAGAGATATGTTGAGATCTTTGTTCGTGATGGTAGCCTGCAAAGAAAAAAAATATGGTTTAAGCTATGTTAGTACAAATCTTGGGCGTGCCTCCAGACCTAGGTTAGACTAGCTCTTGGCGGGTAAAGATCATGCACTAAGTACTTCGTTGAGCTGCTAAGAAAAGCAACACCGTTAGTCTTATCGCGGAAGGGGGCTTCCGCGGTTGGCCTCCGGTGTGAGAGTAAGTATATTATTTGAGAGATAAGGGGTAAGTGCGGACTAGGTGAAAGTAATTGCAGTTAGTTGGAGTAATAAATGAGATGGGGGTATTCATACTACCCATATACATGTTGGAAAATGTGAATCATAAAAACTATAAACATATAAACATATACAACATAACATCAAAGCATACGCAGCGGATAATACAAGATCTACAATACACGTAATTAATTAACTAAATATTAAATAGATACGTACCTTTAGGTTTCTAGCAAGAATAAGAAACCACGTGATCACCAAGAACAATATAAACCCTAATTAGGGTTTAAGATGGATCGACCACTATGTAGTCGAATAGGGCAAATAACAACAAGCTAAAACAAGCTTGTACTCCGTTCTTGTACACACGTAATAGTAGCATTTCAATGGGAAAAACTAGGTTCTAATATCACAAACAAAACCCTAACTTATGTTGTTAGCAAATCGACAAACCCAAGGTGTTTGGGATGAATGTCGACCGGCCACAAGGAGAGGAAAAGGAGAAGAGAATAGGGCTTGCATGAGAATTAGAGATTAGGGAATAACAAACACAATAGGTTTGTATTTATAGGCAACCCAAACTTCTCCTCCAAGCTACTAAAATCGACAACCCTAAACCCCTAGGGGTATTCGGCCGACTTTAGCCCAAAGAAGGCATTCTAGATCCTTCTTTGCCTCTCTTTCACTTTTAGTCCTTTAACTTAATATTTAACGTTCGTTAACCAAACTCCGTTATATACTAACGACCGTTAAGTGTTTGTTTGTGAAATGAATAAATAAATCATAAAACTATATTTAATTATTCAAACCATTGAGACTCTTACGTATTGTGTGCAATCCCGAAGTCTCGGGTTCGAAACCGGTCATACACATATTAATTTATATCCATTAACTCTAACAGCTCCCACTTGGATATTCATTAATAAAGTAATGACATGGGTCAGTCTAGCTTAACCTTCCCAATGCCCCCAGTTTGATCCGAGTATGATTTTCCTGGAAAAATCACGTGATGATATAATCATCATACTTATCCTTTTGTTTCTAATACCGCGTTAATATGGATATGGATCAAGGTCATTCCATAATTAACTATTCTGTTTCTCGTTATTAATAATTGATCAAGATTACCAAATCATCTGAACGTCTTCCAGATAGACTTTGGGTGTGGCCACACAAACATCTTGTCAACCCTACGAGGGGCCCAGCAGTATTATACTTCAAAACAAATTTTGAAGGAACAAATCCTTTCTTGACTACGAGCATAACCCTCGAACTTTGCATCACCTCTGAAAATAGCCCTTATAACCACCAGTTACGGATAGCGTTAGACTACCTTACAGAAAATGAGCTACATCCTCGGAGTTATCTGGTATCTCAAGTCTGAGGATAAATATTCATGATTTACTTAATGACAACGATCCATAAAGTACAATCATGTGGTTGGGATAAGTCCTATATTCAATTTATCCAATATTGAATATCATGTGATATTGGTATCTCAACCTTACAGTACATTCTACAAATCCTCACATTTGTCTTTATTTAATGATATTCCCATAGCATTAATTGACAATGGACAATTTAGAATAACTTAGTTATTTACGAATTTAAACATGCAAATATAGGATACAATTTATTATTAATGAGAATAAACGTACCACGTACTTTAATTCATTGTGAATAATAATTGCTTTAATATCCCTTATCCAAATACTAAACAGATCAAGCATGATAATTTCCATTAATGAATTATGCCTCAAGTCATGTTCCACATACTTGTTGACAAAGCATAAATCAACTAATTTTGATCTATCGGAATTTTGAGAATACTTATTTCAAAAATGAAATTCTTTTATGTGTGCATTCATCCATCATGATATTGCCACATAATATTTCATAAATTGCATGACATCCTCAATCGCAAATTTATGACAATTAAACTACCAAACCTTGTAGTTAAAGTATTCTAATTCTCTATGTATAATGCAACTATGCTCATATTGAGCATAACTAGTACACATGGTCTCCTAATAAGGACGAGCTCCCACCATGACTAGTATTGAGTGTCATCTCAATCTTACTAGCATCATTGTTTCAAACAACAATATGCTCTTTCAAAGTTCCCGTAAACTTTAATATCCATCGTGTAATGTTTGACATCTACAAATCTTACAAGATTTGTCATCTATATCAACATCTTGCCATACGGTTCTTATATAGAATTTTGGAGCAAATCTAGGTTGAGGATGTAAATTCTAAACCATATCCATTACACTTAGCTATCTAATAATTTTCAATTAGATACTAATGTTGTCAATCATCTTGCATCCAAGCATGATACAACAAATAACATGATGTACATGAAAAATCCATGTGCCTTTGATTTCATTCATGTCATATCTTCTTCAAAGATATGTATCTATCACTTTTCTAATAGATTATCATGTTTATTAGAATCAGTTATCATACCGCTTATGTTTATAACAATAAACATATACTCCAAGGTTTTATTTTCTAAATTTCCACGTGAAGTTTCATTCCAAACCAAGACTTAACATTTCAACGTTAATGGAATGGTACTTCCTATATGTTATACAACATATATGAAATAAGAAAATAAATATAATACTTCCACTAGCTTTCAGGAATATCAAGAAATATCTTATTTTAATTATAAATCAAAACTAGATATAATGACTAAACATAAGTGTATCCCTTAGATGCATGCATTAATCCATTCACAAATGATTTGTATTTTGTATACTTCTAAAGATTATTTGAATTCAAATACTCCTTTCAATTACTTTTCGTCCTCGCACAAGTAATTACTCAAGAAAGAGTTTTGATATTCCATTATTAATTTCATATAAATGAAACTAATAATGACAATCATAATCTTTATACATTTAATGTGCTTAGAAAGAATTTCAATCACATTTAATTGCTTAAGTGTGATTGATAATCTTTTCACACATTAAATATGTATACAAATTTTGTCCATTATGATTTCTACACAAGAATTTAAATCTCTAGGATTTTCATTTCCTTTATAGAAATTCATTTCCATTCTATAGTGTAACTATAGAGTTTAAGATTAACTACGTTTCCAAACTAGTTATCTTCTTGGACTGCATCTTATTATTCATAGTATGAGTAATTTGCCAAATAAACATTTGCAATTTATTAACAGGCATACCACGATCCTATAACTCATAACCCTCAACATATTCTACAAATATTTGAGATATCCTTGCGGATCTATGAAATGAGAATTCCATCATCTTTGAGATTTAACACTAACATGTTAAATTCTCATTATGGTTTTGCTAGTGTATTTAGAAGATTATGTATCTTGTAATTTTATCTTATCAAGATAAAACTCCCACTTGCCTTTTGCAATTTATAGATTATCTACAAATTCTTGGCCAATAGAGCAACACAACATTGTTCTCTTTTGAGACTTTTACAAATACATATTGACAGTTCCTAACATTAATTTGTTAATAACCTACCCAACAAGTAGTTTAACAAATTCTGAACTTCAATTTTAAGACTTAACGTGATTGATCACATTCCATATTAAATGGTGTCTTGTTAATCTTCTAGGTTGGAGTCTAATTGAGTATATCCAATCCATACTCAATTTCCTAACCTTGACAACTTTTTGGAAGAATATAATTATCTTAAATCAAACAACATAACAAGAGTTTGATTTTCCTAACTGAACATACCATAAACACTATGTATTTCATTAGGATTAATATTGTAAGTCAATCTTACAATATCTTAAGATAAATATATTTTGTTTTTTGCTTACCTATTTACCAACTAAATCACTTTAATGGTATAATAGATTTTCCAAGCCAATTGCATACTTTATAACATAAGTACTTCTGATCAAGTCACTTTATGTCTATGTCTTACCAAGAAGACATAACTGTTATAATCCCAATATACGTCATAAATCATTGATCAACTCAATGACTTCTTGTATATGTCTTAATTAAAAAACATATCAAGTTAACATCTTACTTTATTATAAGTCTTATAGCAATCAAAGACTTCATATTTATATATTCAATATAAACATGTATAACTAAAGTAATTTTTGAACACCACAACTTGGTTTCATTGGTCATTTCAAGTTAATTTATTACTTCATATATTTATGTCATTCCAAGAATACATAAACATTCAAATTATGAAGTAGTATAAGATTACTTCATTTATTTATGTCATTGCAATAATACATAAATATTCACATTTGAAGTAGTCTTATTTACATATCGACACTTGTTCTAATAATTTTCTAATTTAGGAACTTGTAAATTAACATAGTTTCATTACATCAACCGAGGCTGCAAATAATAAAAGTATGTAATTTACCTTGTCATTAATATCTAGTAATGAAAGTAGATATTAACTCCAAGTGTTCTATTATTAGAATGTGTTTAAAACACATTAGAACATTAATCTCTTACCTTACAGTCAAGAGAAACCTTTAAATCACATTTCTTTTGTGTTGTTGCTTGCACACTTTAAATATTTCTCCCACTTGTGCATGGAACAACACCATGTATCAGATAAACAACACGTCAATCGTTTGCTTATGAGATTAATATGATTTGTGTCACAGATCTAAGTAGATATAGAATCACCTCGTCTAGTAAGGAAACGTACATGACTATCCTTAATACCACAAGTGTCTATAATTGGAAAGTAATCATCTCAAGAGTTCTAGAGATAATCTGGGTAACTACCAAGATGTCAAGACTTGTAGCTCCCACTGAATTAAAGATCACTACATGAACTCATTATTCAGTAATTACAACACAATGCTCCCACTGGATTTGACAACATTGTAAGTGTTGCATAACCAGTAAAAGCAAATAGCGTGCTGTTTACTTTCCTACACCTTTGATGAATCCCTTACGTAACATTACTAAGGTACTCAAAGAATGTATTCTACTTTGTCAATGATGGAATATCCATCAATACAATTAACTTGAAAGAATTGGGTATGCAATTTCTTCCTTAGTTAGGTCTACCATCCCCATCATGGTATGTAGCACCTTTAAATGGTTAAAGCACAACAACTAGATCAATCATCCTAGTTTGCCTTTTACCAATTTCGCGGTAATTAGTCTAGCTTCTAATTTAATAACTCCTAACCATGCAATTTCTTAAAAAATTCGCCATGAGTTATTTCTTAGAATTTTTTTTGGGTAAAAGGGTTAATTCACCCCGGTAAAATTCATTACTCCAAAAAACGTTGAGGTACAATGGATGAGGGTGACATCCCTCATCTCAGTCCCTTAGGACACTTACAGACACTTATATAAGAATGACAAACCATTCTTATAACTGACAAAATGAACCTACCAATAATGACAAAAGTAAATAAAACATTACAATACTACTCAAGAAAAGTACTTGAGCCATCTACATCTTTATAGCAGTCCATTTACTTCCATGAAGAATCCTTCAACTTGCCCAATCAAACCCATTTGCAGCTTCTATTAGTATTATGCATGGGGCATAATCTAATAACCTAATAAGAGTGGTATCCGTAGCAAATGAAATTTGAAACTTAACCAGGGTATAATCAACCCTAACTTCCAGCATTTGATGACTTGACCCAATCTTCAAACCAATTCGAATGGAGCACAAGAAGACACCCTGAAGCAAGTCACAATGACACACCACACTGATCACAAACCCCTGAGGTACAAATCCATAGGCATGTGATCACATCAACACTATGACAAGATTGTTAGTACCACTTAGCTGCCCAATGCAACCAAGATGAGAGTGCAAGACGATGGTAACAAATCTGCCATAGACTAACACAAGAAAACTTCCAGCAAATACGAACCAAAGACCCAAGTAGAATCAGCAAACATGTCCATGATGGTTCGAATAGCACTTGACAAATCATCACCACTAGGGTTAAGCAACCCTAACTTCCAATTAACCAAACCACACCGACCTCATGATCAGAATTGTGTTCCAAGAAGTAGATCGGTCCCAAGCAGAAAAACACTATGTAACGATCCAATGCAACCAGCAGCATATAGAAATCATGACAAGATAGATCGACCATAGACTTGAATAAGGTTTGAGCAAACCTTAACATACAGCAGCAGCCTCGAATCCCAACAGCAAGGAATCAAAACCCTAACTTCCACTATATCCAAACTAGCCACTCTCCCAAAACCCACGATCAGAATACAATCATCCAAACGGAACTTACCATGACCAAAACCCTAACAAAGGGTTAATTGCATGTAGATAGTATCGAACCCAGGAAGGAATCGAATAAACAATACAGGATAATCAAAATCGAAACCCTAAAAAATTATTAGGGTTTCTATTTCTTAGAATTTAGACAATTCTAATTTTCCTATTATACCTTTCTCGTTCATGAAAAGGAATAGGATTAAGTCTTACTCTTCACACGAAAAGTAGACTAGGTTTATTCGTTTAGTCAAGTTGACTCCATCCAAAGACCCCTACGGGTGCAGATCAACTTTTCACTAAAAGAAAACCCCACGTTTACGGTTTTAACGTTGCATTAAATACATTAAAAGAATTTTCAAAATTAAATTTTAGTATTTTCGATAATACTTTTCAAGAAAATTAAACACCCACGGTAAATAAAATTTAACCATTTAATTTTCATTGAAAACTAGGATCCAAATTGACGTCGTTTCATCACATCAGCTGAGGCTGCTAGCAATGAAAGTACTCAATAAGGTAGAGCTACACTCAATTGCCAATATACAATTGCAATTCTTAGAATCATGGGACTTACATATTTTGCCAACATCAGTTGCAAATGTAAGCATGTTTTATCCCCAAATCTTTATGCCTTGACGCCGTTTCAGTACATCAGCTGAGGCTGCTAGTAATGAAAGTGCTCAATTAAGTTAACCAATTTAGAAACATGTAAACTTGATGCCTGTCACAACCGTGATTTTTAGCAGGTTAGTTTGACCTATAGTCTCAACTCATTTAACTTTTGCTTGGTGTGTATTACTTGCTTATTTGTGATATGCGTATTATAGGTGGTATATGAGTGGTATAAGTGTGTGTGTGGACCACTAGATCCCTTGGTGTGAGATTTTTATCATGTTGAGTAGTGTGAGTTTTGGGAGAAGTTCATTTTGATCGCCTTAGTGGTGTAGAAATGACTTATGTAGTTTTGGTGTTTTTGGTGGTTTTGCGTAACAAGTCTTCGTTCAAATATTTGAGCGTTAGTAAGTTACGTGGAGGTTGTTTTTATGGGTTATATTAAATATAAGTGTGAAATTTCTATTTTTGGAAACTTTATTTTGAGTGAAAATGATATTTTCCGGTTTGTCGTAAAAACGAAGAATTGTCGCGTAAGATGTTAGAATTTGGTATAGGTTTTTATAAAATATCAAAGGTACAAGGTTTTAAGTGTAATAATTAGTAATAATAAAAAAAATTATATGTATGTATATATAAAAAAATGAATTTATGTGTTTTAGGGTAATTAGGAAACCAAATTTTAATTAAAATACACTTACCAAATAAAAGTTATATAGAATTTTCTATGAGGTATTATAAATACAAAACCAAAACAACCCTAACCCACCCTTTGATGATTTTTGTCCAAACCAAGAGAGAACAAGGAGAAAAAAATTAGGGTTTTTATTTTTGAAGCTATAATCAAGAACGAGGTATAGTTTTTAATACTTGTATTCAATTAATTATTTAAGTATTGTTTTGATTCATGTAACAATAATTATGATGGATCTAGGGTTTATGAGATCTCTGTAAATTTGGTTGATAAAACATGTTAGGATCATTAATTAGTAATATTGGAGTGATTGGTGAAAAGATTTAAGCGTAAAACTTGTTAATTAATGAGTTAAGTTTCTGGCAGAATTGTAAGGCTGTAAAGATTCGATTGTGTTTAATAGATGGTGATGAGTTAGATCACGAATTTTATGTCTAAATTGTAGTTCAGTGAAAGAGCTTTCCAAAAAGTCCGACCACAAGTGTTTTCGAGGTAGGGAAGTCAATCAAACGATTTTTGTAAGCTAAGGTGTCAAAACTGTTAAACCGGGACAGAATTAGGGTAAAAGTATTGAGGCCAATGGTGGATTTTAAAGTGTAATTAGGGTTAGGATTTCTGTGGGAATTGAGTTCTATATTATGTTTGACTTCCACGCGAAAATTAGACGATAATAAGTTGTGCGAGTATGTCTAAGAGGTCAAAACTTTTTGATGTCCGATCAGATCCGAATCTGGATAGTTGACATGTTTGATTTTTCATTGAGTACTTGTGTGTGTTTTTTTTAG
Organism: Artemisia tridentata subsp. tridentata; assembly: GCA_021014915.2. Lineage (NCBI taxonomy): Eukaryota > Viridiplantae > Streptophyta > Magnoliopsida > Asterales > Asteraceae > Artemisia > Artemisia tridentata. The sequence continues at coordinate 57,503,606 of CP139507.1, forward strand.
TGCATGGCCTTCTGGGACAAGCTTGTATGCTTATGAAGGATCATGGTGGATTTTTGGTGTGAGTTGTGAAGCGGTATTCGCTGTGATTTTATGTGGGTGAAAGTACCCTACAAATCTGAGTTTTCTGAAAGTTTTAATAAAGGGATTTAGTGAGTGTAAAGTATTGGGTGATGATTAGTATGGAGTCTAGGTAATCCATAGTAGGTTATATGAACCTTAGACATCCATCATATATATGTGTTACATGGACTATAGCTTTTAGCTTGGTCGCGTGTAATGTGGTATTGTATTGCTTGTATAGATTTGTGGATTGTGAATTTGGAAGCTGCAAGGTTGAGGTGAGTTCATAGTCCCATATTTTTACTTTGTTTTAAACTTGGGATGGAGATGATGCTTGTATTTAAATTGTTTTGATATTACTGTGATTATGTGTTTAATAAAATGCATGGACGTGTAATTGTTATTATACTTATCTGCATGTTATTGTGGTGTTTGATTGTGGTGATTATTTGAGTGGGAACAGTCCTAGTGGCTCTACTCAATATAATTATCTTGGATCGGTGGGCACGTTCCGTCCCAATTGTGGTGGTATTTGGATCGATGGGCACGTTCCGTCCCAATTTATATTTGGATCGGTGAGCACGTTCCGTCCCGTAAGCTGTGATTGCATGTTAGTTGTATGATAACTTTACTTTTACTGTCCTGCAATGCTATACTATGTTTTATAATCACAGTAAATCGATAATCGAGGTGTTTTGTGTGTCTTAAACCTATGAATCTCACCAACATTATGTTGACGTTTTAAGCATCATTTTCAGGTGAGCATTCTAAGGCTAAGATAGAAGGGCGCGATTAGAAGAGACCTAGATTGCATTGGGGATGGCTTATCATTGAGTTTAGTTTGATTAAAAATGGATTTTGTTTGAGATACTTGATTTTCTTTCATTTTAACTCTTTGTTTTAATGGAGATTCCTTGGAGATTTTATTTGGATTATTTATATTGGGGTATCGTTACGACACTTTGTGTTTGTACTTTGCTCTATTTGTTTACATGTAGTATTTTCTCTATTTAGACACCAAGTGTTGTGATGATATCTGTTAATACAAATATCGTCTCAAAAACGTTATTTATATTCTTCGATCTTTTCTTGGTTTTGTTAATGACAAATAAAAGGAATATCTTTTAGCAAATAATAAATACTAGCTTAAGTCTCTTAAGTACACATTTTACACTTCACATAATAACCAAGAATTACAAGTTTGCTTATTTAGTAACTTGTTTCCTTAAAAGGAAACTTTAATTCTAAAATCATTCCATGACTTCATTGCATACATCACATATAATATCTTTGTTAGATCTTGATATATCTTGTTTAGATTTACAAGTTACATAGTTGACATTTGAGGATCTTGGATGATTTGGTAAGATATGGAAGATTTGGAAAGATACACCAAATCCCTTAGCTGTCATCTCCCACGGATCCAAGTCCAATGAAGGACGGATCCCTATTGTGGGATCCGTGGGATCCGTGAGCTGGATATCAGCTTGCCTATAAATAGCAAGCTGATCATTTGGCTTTCTCATCACTCATATAGCTTAAACATACATATTCATTCAATACATATCTTACTAACATCATTCATAGTTGCATTTCATTTTGATCTTTCATTTTGTAGAAGAGAGATCAAGCTTTCAAGGATCTAATGAACCGTAATCCTTTAGTTGCATTACTGTGTGATATTGTAGTTTGTTTCACACATCATATCTATCATTTGTAATCAGTAAGTGTGGTTAGTGCTTTAGTCCTCAAAGCACAAAGAGTGTAGGGAGTGGTTGTACCCTTGTAAAGAACTCGACATCTAGCTTAGTGTCGGTAAAGTAAATAGGCGACGTCAGGTTGGTTCTACCTTGTGAAAGAACCTGGTGTTTAGCTTAGTACCGGAAAAGGAAGTAGGCGACGTGTAAAGGTTTTCTCCGCCTAGAAAAGGAGTTTGTTTCTTAGTGAAAGATAAACTCTCGAGTTGGAAGCTCGGGGAGTGGAGTAGGGCAAGGAAGAGATGTGGAACGGTATTATATATGTTCAATTGAGATATTTATGTATTGAATGTGTTTAGCATGCGGAATCTACTACAACACACTTAAAAGAACACAAGGTGGTGAGTTTAAGTAAACGTGAGAATGTAATGAACAAATAACACAACTTGGTTAACACAAAACGATTCAATATTATTGATGAAATAATACGGATGATCTAAATATCACCGGGATTACAAAGTAATCTTGAATCTAAGATTGTAAAAGGATTTGTGATTTGAAGTAACTAAGTTACTTGAGAGATAGTTTGGTTTTTTTGGTTATTGGTTGTGAAAGATGCATGCATGAAGTAGTGACTAAGATATCCTTTTATAAGATAAGGATATCTTATTACATGTTGTCAAGTGGAAGAGTATTATACTATACTTTGACTATATTGGCGCCTACAATTAAATACAACTACCCATGTACAACTCTGATATATTCTTCTGTCACCACAGAAGACTAATCTACTTCTACATAACGTATAACAATGTACAAAGACTAATAATTCAACTAAATATCTATTACAAAATATCTAATCGACTTGACAAAAGCTTGGCAGGCTCTTCATCAACCAGCAGTACCTTCTACCCAGAAGGTACTGGTAGAACATCTTCATACACTACAAAATCAACTAGCAGGCTCTTCAACATCTTGGCAGGCTCTTTGACTTTGATCATTTTATTCCCAACAATCCTCCCCTAAACTTGTTATTTCCATTAAAATACACAAGTTTCTGATGAATAAAATACATACCTTGAGGATTTGAGGGAACTCTTCCAAAAACCTTTACTTTCTATCCTTCCTTTTTCTTTCACATTGTTCAAATATGCTCCTTAGCAAACCTTGAACAATTTCTGAGTTCTCATCATCTTTGTCACACCTTAATCTCTTGGAGATCATAGTTGAGAGCACTTCATAACTAAGTGGATACTCTTTCTCAGCCAACATGAAGAGTTCAATCCCACTTGATGTGTACAAATGATGAATACTGCAATGACTTAGGAATTCCCAGGTTGTTGTGGGATCATAATATGGAAACTTCCAATAATCATCTTTGGGATCAGGATCATACATCCTATTGAATTCAACCCATAATTCCTGTTCCTTAACATCATTGCTAGAATTTGTGGCTAGCCTTATCTGCACTAGATTCCACAATTCTTCTAAATCTGCTCTGTCAGATGCTCTAACTAGATTTTCAAAATTCTTAAAGATAGCAGACTGTCCTCCAACCCTTGATATTTTCCATGACTTACCAAATCTATCATGGTGTATTTCCCAATCAATTATAGGGTGTCTAGACCTAATTGGATCAGCATGTATGATAGTAGGCAAAGTAATCAACATTTTACTTACTTGCTCTGTGTCCAATTTTGCTACTTCTTTCTTCTGAGCATCTTTCTTCTTCTTTGAAGACCTTTCTTGTGTGTGTTCAGGAGGAGTGCAGTGGTTCTTCTTGTAGGCTTCAATGTATAGATGCTGCAACTCTTCAAATGATTTTCTTTTGAGTTGATGATCCTTCCAATTTGCTGACCTTTTCAGATATAACTTGAAGAACTTCATCTGCTCTTTCTGATCATGTGGCAGTTTAAACCCTTTCTCCTTATACTGCATGATCTGCTGAAATACATCATTTAAGGCTTCTTCTCTATACTTTTTGGTGATGAATTCTTCAAGCTTGGCTGTCTTCTCTTCTACACTGAGAGACTCATCATCCACATACACAGAAGCTTGACCTCTTACAATTGGATCAATAGAGATAATCCATTGTAGTTGTGCATCAAATATTTGTGCAGCTTGAGAATCAAGAAGAGCTTGAGCAGCATCTTCAGCATCTTTCTGCTCTTTCATTACTTCAAGTATTCTTGAAGCTTCACTAGCTTTTAGCTCTTCTTCTTGAACTCTTTTGGCCTCTTCTTCTCCTAAAGCCATCTGTATTTGCTGAGTTCTTTTCAACTTCTTGGACTTTGGCTCATCTTCAATCAGAATACCTTTGCCCTTATCCTTTGGAGTTGAATCTTGTGATGGAGCAGAGGATTGCTCATCAGCAACTAAAACCCTCTTTCTCTTATATACTTTCTCAGCAGACCCTTTATACCCCATAGCCAATAGCCTTTCTCTCCTAGCAGACTCTTCTTCTGACCTAGCAGGCTCTTGTTCTGGCCTAGTAGGCTCTTGCCCTGCTCCAACAGGCTCTTCATCATAAACTTGAGTTCCATCATGGAATTCAAATTGAGCCTCTTCCTCATCTTCAGAACTATCCTTCCTCCCCTTTTTGGAAGAGTGACCTATCCTATCATCATCTGACTTTGAAGAACTGGATAAAACAACCTTTGCAGATCTTTTACCCTTCAACTTCTTCACTTCACCCTCTAATTTCTTGACCCTCTTGACTAATTTGATGTTGATCTTAGAAAACCTTTCATTTTGACTTTTAAGAGCATTCTCTAAGAACTTCACCTTGTCTTTCAGTTCTTGCATTGTCTGAGGTGATTGGGTTTGTGATACATGATGTGATGATGTTGGTGGTGTTGCTGATTGTACTGGAGATGGTATGGGTGTTGTTTGATGTGTTGGTGAAATGTAACCATGTGAAGAACTAGATGATTGTGTTTCAGCTGATGGTGTTGGTTCTTCTGGATGTTGTGGTAACATTTCATCAAAAAGTGGAATTTCCTCCCCTCTAAAACCAATTCTCATATTTGAAAATACTTTGTGAGAAAGTTTTGGTGTTTCATAAATTGAGTCTGTGGGAAGCAACAAGTGTTGTAATTTTCCAATAATGCACCCAATAAATCTTGGATACATCAAAAACTTTGTTTTATTTTTCACATTGTTAATCAATCCTTCAAAAATATGTTTAGAAAAATTGTATTTTCTGTTTGTAGCTAAGCAAATGAGAGCAGAAGCCATGTTTCCACTAAATTGCTCCCAAGAGGTTTTCTTTTGGCTCAAACAGTGAAGGATTGTGTGAATCAAAAATCTCCATTGTGGAGTAAGATGCTTTTTCAGAAAAGTGAGTTTGTTTGACTCAGCATGATACCCCATTCTTTGTAAATTTTCAAAAATTTCAGTATCTGGTAACTGACTAATACCATCAGAATCATCCAAATGAAGATGTCTTCTTATGGATGACTCAGTAAGAGTCAAATATTTACCATCCACTTTGGCCTTAATTCTTTGTTCCCCATTTTCAGAAGTTTTAATTTTAGCAGATTGCCAAAATTGTAAAATTTGATTTTCATAAATAGTGGGATTGACTAGCAAAGCAAACCTGATGTAGGAGTTGTTTAAAAAGTCCACTACTTGATGAAATGAGGCATTATCCTCTGACTTCTCCAAAAATGCTAACTGATTGTGACGTTGGACAAAATCTAGAACAACTGTGGAAGCCATAATGAAAATTTTGAATATGTTGGTGGGATTTGTTGGTAGTACTGGTAGAAGATGAAAGGTGTGTGTGAATTATGATAATGACTGATGAAAGAAGATATGAGAGAATTACTTTTAACCGACAATAAGAAAGATTATTATAAGTAAATGAAAAGGCGGTTAAAAAGATCTTTTATATGAAATATAATATAATATAATCATCAGTAAATTACATAACTACCCCAACGGCTAATTTTAACTACCAGGCCCAACGGCTAAAACTTTGTCTGACAGGCTCAACGGCTATCTAGCAGTACCTTTATACTCTAGCAGTACCATTTTTGTACTACCAGTACCTTTGAAAGTTTTATAAAAAATCCCTTATAGTTTTTAGCAAACTACCAGCTATCAACGGATTTGAGTTGTCTTTACCAAAAGCCGTTTGCTTAAGGACTAGCTAACTATTTACAATTAAGTATGGTTAGTTAACAACCATATAGTTTTTGGTAAACTATCAACCATCAACGGATTTGTTTTGTCTTTACCAAAAGCCGTTTGCTTATGGACTAGCCAACTCTTAAGTTTGTAAAAACTTGGTGAGATGAATACCAAAAGCCAGGATGGCCCAAAAGATGGTGCAATTTCCTTGGATGGAGGAAATTTAAATCAGGCAATGATGCTGTGTATCTTGGATGATTGGTTCAACAAGTGAAATCATCTAATAGCATGCCTTTGAGTTGAAAATTTTCTTAGTTTGATCTAGATAGAACTTTCTCCTTGAGAAATGCTTCATCCCTTCTAGATATGTGATCTAACTTTCTCTTTTTCAACTCTGCATCATCTTGTATGCTCTTGTCTTTCCTTTCATAAATTGGCTTTTCTTCCATTCTGGGCTGTTAATTCCTCCCCTGAGATTGTTATCTCTCCTGAAATGAATATTAACTTTTGTTGCCCCTTTTTGTTTGGAAGAACTCTTGTTTTGTTATCAACCTGAAATGGGTTAGTTGCAAACCAAAAGAACAAAGTGCAAAGCACTTGATCTATAGCATTTTAAACATTCAAGCCTTTATATGAACAAAACATAGCAATTTTGTATCAGCAGGACCAATTATGAACTAACAGGACCTTTTGACAAACTAGCAGTACCATGTTTAAAATCCAATACCAGTTAATTTTATGAACAAAAACACATGTTTTTCAAAGATTTATCATTCCAATACCTCCTACAAGGTATTTGAATCTACCTAAATCAAAAGCTTTGGTGAGAAGATCTGCATAATTCTTTTCAGAATCAATTTTAACTACTTGAATTAACCTTTTCTCATTGCAATCCCTTATGAAATGGTGTCTGATTTCAATATGTTTTGTTTTTGAATGTTGAACTGGGTTTTTAATGATACAAATAGTACTGCTATTGTCAATATAAATAATGGTGTTAAGAAAATTGTACCCATAGTCAAGCATTTGATTTTGGATCCAAAGAACTTGCCCACAACAACTTGCACCAGCAACATATTCTGCTTCAGTTGTAGAATTGGCCACCATTGTTTGTTTCTTGCATTGCCAAGAGATTAGTCTGCAACCAAGAAATTGACATCCACCAGTTGTGGATTTTCTGTCTAGAGTTGCACCAGCATAGTCACTATCCGAATAAGCCACCAATTCAAAAGATGATTCCCTTGGATACCAAAGACCCAACCTAGGTTGACCCTTAAGATATCTAAAGATTCTTTTGACTGCTGTGAGATGAGAGATTTTGGGATGTACTTGAAACCTTGCACACACACATACTGAGAACATGATATCTGGTCTTGATGATGTAAGATACATCAAGGACCCAATCATTGATCTATAGTTGTGTAAATCCATATCTTCTCCTTCAGCATCCTTGAGTAGCCCTTTGTCTGGATCCATTGGTGTACTTGCAACCTTAGAATCAGCAAAACTAAATTTCCTTAAGATCTCTGCTACATACTTATCTTGGCTGATAAATATGCCTTCTTTGGATTGTTTCACTTGGAGACCTAAAAAGAAAGTAAGTTCCCCCATGGAACTTATTTCAAACTTACTATGCATAAGTTTTTCAAATTCTACACACAAGTCTTGGTTTGTTGATCCAAAGATTATGTCATCAACATAAATCTGCACTAACAAGATGTCTTTCTTTGTTCTTTTGATGAACAAAGTTGGATCAATCCTGCCTCTTTGGAATCCACTTTCTAGTAGAAAACAAGCCAATGTTTCATACCATGCCCTAGGAGCTTGGTGTAGACCATACAATGCCTTGGTAACCTTGTAAACTTTGTCTGGATACTCTGCATCAATGAATCCTGGAGGTTGAGACACATATACTGGTTCTTCAATTTCACCATATAAAAATGCACTCTTAACATCCATTTGATAGACAGTGAAGCCTATGAATGAAGCATAGGCCAAGAATAGCCTAATTGCTTCAAGTCTTGCAACTGGAGCAAACACTTCTTCATAATCTACCCCTTCTTCTTGAGTATATCCTTGTGCTACCAATCTAGCCTTGTTTCTGATCACTATACCCCTTTCATCTTTCTTGTTTCTGAACACCCATTTGGTTCCAATTGCCCTATGGCCTCTAGGCAAATCAACCAATATCCAAACCTTTTGAATCTTAAATTGGAGAAGCTCTTCTTGCATAGCTTCCACCCAACTTGCATCATCTAAAGCTTTGTTTATGTTCTTGGGTTCAGCCTGAGATAGAAAACATGAAAACAGGCATATATTGGAATTATCATTATTCTTTTCTTCATAAATAGAGGAGATAAACCCTTCTTCATCTGAGGATAAGACTTGAGATAAACCAACTTGAGATCTTGTTCTAACACCAGAAGTTATGCTTCCAATCACATCATCAGTTGAGTGATCTTTGAGAATTCTAGTGTTTGGTGTTTTAGGAACTTCATATGTAGTTGGAAGATTGCTAATCCCCACTTCTTCTTGAAAAGAATCATCTATTTGAACATTTAATGGCTCAGCAGTACCAATACTTGTACTAGCAGGACCATCTGAAGAACTGGCAGTACCATTGTCATTAGCACCACTTTCTTGATTCTCTTGATTCTGAGTTCCTTGATCTTCTTCATTTCCTTCATTTCTTGTGTTTGAAGGTCCTTCTTGACTTGAAGATAGATCCATACTTTTCCAAATTGGCATCCAGATGTAATCTTGATCTTTAGGATTTTCAACATTGTCTTCAGAACCTGCATTTTCATTAGCATTTGTACCTGTAACAGGCACATAATTCATAGATTCTGAAAGCCTATCAATATCAAACATCCAATCTGGTCCAACTCCTTTCACATTTGTTAGTTTCTCTTGAAACTCTATGTGAAGATTCTCTTCTACTAGCCTAGTGCAAGTGTTAAACACTCTATAGGCCTTACTCTGCAAGGAATACCCTATCAAATAGCCAACATCTGCTTTTCCATCAAATTTGCCTAAATGATCTTTGGTATTTAGAATAGTGACATGACAACCAAAAGGTCTCATAAAACTTAAAGATGGTTTTCTACCAAAGAAAAGTTCATAAGGTGTTTTTCTATGTGGTTTTGTCACAAGAACCCTGTTTTGTACATAACAAGCAGTACCAACTGCTTCAGCCCAAAATGAAATAGGCAACTTAGAGTCTACTAACATAGTTCTAGCAGCTTCTATAAGTGTTCTATTCTTTCTTTCTGCTACTCCATTTTGCTGAGGTGTTCTAGCTACACTAAACTCTCTTTTTATGCCTTTTTCCTTGCAAAAGTCATCCATAACTCTATTCTTGAACTCTGTCCCATTGTCACACCTGATGATTTTGACCTTCTTATCAGATTGGTTTTCTACCTCAGTGATATAGGTTTTAAGTATCTCACTAGTTTCATGTTTAGATCTTAGAAAGAAAACCCATGAAAATCTGCTATAGTCATCAGTAACAACCAGACAATATCTTTTTCCATTCAAGCTGCACACATTAGTAGGACCAAAGAGATCCATATGAAGCATATGTAAAGCCTGAGAAATAGAGTTTTGGGTCTTGGGCTTACAAGAAGCTCTATGTTGCTTGCCTTGTAGACAGTCAACACAAGTTTGGTCGTTTTGGAAAATCTTTTTGGGTAAACCTCTTACTAAATCATATTTTGCAATAGTGTTGATTGTTTTAAAGTTTACATGACCAAGCCTTCTATGCCAAAGCATAGATTCATCCAATGAGGCCTTTGCTACCAAACAAGTTAAACCTTCCTTGGGATCAATGTTCTTTAAATTGACACTATACATATTGTTCCTTTTTGGAATTTTAAGAAGGATCTGACTTTCATCAGGCATCTTAAAATCAGAAGAAAGAACCATACATTCATTGTCAGTAAATAGAACATTGTTCTTTTTGTCACACATTTGTGAGACACTAAGAAGATTAAACTGAAGTTCTTTCACAAAATACACATTTTCAAAATCTAGTTTACTGGTTTTGATAGTACCTTTACCAGTGATCTTTCCTTTTATTCCTCCCCCAAAGGTAACATATCCTCCATCAAATGTTTTGAAATCTGAGAGGAATGACATGTTGCCTGTCATGTGCCTTGAACACCCACTATCAACATATCCTTGATCTTCAATATCAGTTGAATGTTCTTGCACATGAATAAACACATTAGTTTCCTTGGGGTACCCAAGCCATGACAAACTTGGGTTTGCCTCTTGCATCAATGAAGTCAAACCTTTTCAGGATTGTTGATGCACCTTTTGATTGGATTGGTTTCCAAATCCAACATGCTGAGGACTTAACAGCACTTTCCCTTCTAATCCATTGTGTGGTCTTTGGTCTATCAGTACCAATTTTGGCAATACCAACTTTGGCAGTACCATTTGGTCTAGCAGGACCTTTTGGTCTAGCAGGACCTTTGGTTTTTGGACTCCAAACTTTTGTTTTGACCACATTTATCTTTTGAATAGGATTCTGTTCAACTTTTGGTACACTTTTGAAAGTGTTTCTTGTACCCTTTTCAGTTGGTTTTGTAATAACAGGCTTATGTTGTCTAACAGTATGATTATTTTTTGTAGTGTTAGACTTAACAAAACTTTTTCTGAGGTGAGTAACATTTGTTTTAGACTTTGATTTACTCCCAGAAACCCATTTATTACAATAAGCATGAAGATGATTAAAGCTACCACAATAATAACAAGCCTTATTAAACATAACAAAGTCATCACCTAATTGTTGTGACTTAAGGTTGTTCCAATTTCTTTGGCTTCCCCTAGGTTTGTTATTCAATTTTTCACAACTTTCAACTGTTTTCAAAACAGTTTTGGCCTTAGCTTTAACTTCTACTTTCTTAGGACTGTTCAATCCTACTTTGATTCCTTTCTTAGGAATTGTTTCATCTTCATCATCATCAGATACCCAATCCTCAATAATTAGGACATCTGGTCTCTTATCAGTGAGCACCTTTGGGAGTGAGGCATTCTTAGCACTCTCAGAAGGTTCACTTATCACTACAGGTTTAGCCAATGGTTTGGTAACAAATTCATGTAAACCTGATGCAGCAAGATCACTACCTTGGGGACAAGGAATTCCTCTATAAGGAGGTTCACATTTATTGTATCCTAACCCAGATTTTATTCTTTTATCCATCTGATTTGCTACTATGCTCCTAGTACATTCAGAAGCAATTTCCAATTTAGTAACAGTCAGTTGAATATTATCTCTAGCCAATGTCACTTTAGTGCACTCAGTCCTTAACATTTCAATTTCTGTATCTTTCAAAAATATTTGTCTATTAAGAGCACCTTTAGCATCAGAAAATGTGAGTTCATTTTCTCTATAGTGAATGATTTGTTTTTCTAGTTTGGACATACCACACTTATGGTCAAATAGGGCTTGATTGGTTTTTCTTTCTTCTATTGTGAGTTCATTAAAACATTTTCTTAAAGTTTGCAATTCTTCAAAAGCTTCACATGTATTTGAACATTTAGAAATTATTACCTCAGGGTTGGAGAATGCCATCAAAGCCAATTCATCAGAAGTTGACTCATCTTCACCCATGAAACTCCAATCAAAACCCATGCCATCTATAGCAACCATTGCTTTTGGCTCAGCAACTTCAACAACCTTACTCTTGCTTTCAAAGCTTCCTTTCTTCTCAAAGCTTCCTTTATTTCTGTTGTCAAACCCTCCACCCTTGTCATCCTGCTTCTTAGGTCTTCTACACTCTCTAGAGTAGTGACCTTTCATGTGGCAGTTGTAACACTCCACTTTTGACTTATCATAGCCAGCAGGCTCATTTCCATCTATCATTATCTTCTTGCCAGTCCTCATCAACAACTTCTTGGCTCTAATGCTTAAAAGTGAAAGTTGCCACTTTATGTCCATCTCTTCAAGATCATCAGGATGAATCTCTTGAAGATCTTCAAAAGTTAATACAGACCCATTGTGTTGAGATGTAAGAAAAGCACATCCAATTGTTTCATCTAAAATGGATTTGGTACTACTAGAAGTACTAGCAGTACCAAAGGTTGTGTTGGCAGTACCTTCTTCTCTGCCACCTTTTTCTTCATTATCAACCTTTGAGATGCTTGGGGATGAAACAAATGCCATATTTCCTGAGCTTGACCCAGTAGTCTTCTTTACTTCATGTTCTACAATTTTGAAATTGTTGTAGAGATCATTGAGACTCATCTGGTCAATATCTGGCTTGTTCTTCCAGACAATGACATGCATAGACCATTCTGAAGGTAAACTCCTAAGAAATTTAGAGTTCATGTCTTCTTGAGTTATCATCACTTCATGGATGGCTAACTGACTTGCAAGCTTCTGAAGTCTATTGAACATGCTGTCCAAAGACTCATTGGTTGTGGCTGTGAAGTTCTCAAATTGTTGTTTGAGAAGTGTTTTCTGGGTTTTCTTGGTAGCATCATTACCACCAAACCTAGCCACAATAGCTTCAAAAAGGGTTTTGGCATCTTTGTATTTGTTAAAAATCAGAAGTTGATCATTTGGAATAGTCATCAGTAACATACTCCTTGCCTTTAGATCATTTTTCTTCTGAATTCTTTCATCTGCATTTGATGGTTGGTCTTGTATTCTTGTTACAAGAGCATCATTTACTGTTGTAGTGGTGATTTGGGGTTTAAATGAATTGCCTTGTTCAATGATCTCCCAAAGTGCATAGTCCTGCACTTGAAAGTATTGTTCAACCCTTAGTCTCCACATTTCAAACTCGTTTTGCTTGAGTAATGGAAGTTTAGCTGCAACATTTGTTTGAATATGTTCAACATCCATTTTTCTTTTAAATTAGTAAATATCAAGCCTAGCTCTGATACCACTTGTGGAACGGTTTTATATATGTTCAATTGAGATATTTATGTATTGAATGTGTTTAGCATGCGGAATCTACTACAACACACTTAAAAGAACACAAGGTGGTGAGTTTAAGTAAACGTGAGAATGCAATGAACAAATAACACAACTTGGTTAACACAAAACGATTCAATATTATTGATGAAATAATACGGATGATCTAAATATCACCGGGATTACAAAGTAATCTTGAATCTAAGATTGTAAAAGGATTTGTGATTTGAAGTAACTAAGTTACTTGAGAGATAGTTTGGTTTTTTTGGTTATTGGTTGTGAAAGATGCATGCATGAAGTAGTGACTAAGATATCCTTTTATAAGATAAGGATATCTTATTACATGTTGTCAAGTGGAAGAGTATTATACTATACTTTGACTATATTGGCGCCTACAATTAAATACAACTACCCATGTACAACTCTGATATATTCTTCTGTCACCACAGAAGACTAATCTACTTCTACATAACGTATAACAATGTACAAAGACTAATAATTCAACTAAATATCTATTACAAAATATCTAATCGACTTGACAAAAGCTTGGCAGGCTCTTCATCAACCAGCAGTACCTTCTACCCAGAAGGTACTGGTAGAACATCTTCATACACTACAAAATCAACTAGCAGGCTCTTCAGCATCTTGGCAGGCTCTTTGACTTTGATCATTTTATTCCCAACAAGAGAGTCCTTGTAGCCGAACCACTATAAACAACAGTGTTGTGTGGTTTGATCTTTCCTCTCTTTATCTTTTGTTTACATTGTGTGATTATTTATTTGTGATTGTTTCCTTTGAATTAACATATAGTAACAAAGCAAACAAAACTTGAAAAAAGGTAAAAACTATTCAACCCCCTTCTAGTTTTCCACAATATCCATGATGTTGCACTCGCGTTTCCGCCATTGGCGAGGTGTGACAGATTGGTAGCAGAGCCTTGGTTATAGAAAAGTAGGTGGTTGAACCTAGACTATAACCTAGGAATCCTTCATATAGTTGCATTTAGGGCTTATGTGTAAGTGTGGTGTTTTATATGTCGATTTCTCTTGAGTTTATGAGTAGTTTCGTCGAGTTTCGGACGCCGATTGGACCCTCATACTTAGTATTGTATACGTCGACCTCCCTCACATAAGAAGTTTCATTGGGCTATCATTCAGCTACCGGTCGTAAGGGAAGTGGTAGGATGAAGCGGACTAACCGCAGAATCCGAGTTCCCGCTAGCATAAATCTATGTTCGGGCAAGGACGGGATGTATATGGAAAACATTTATTGAGAAGAAGTGGAGAGGTTCGCAACCACGGTGACTGTTGGAGATGGAACCGTTACCAAGTACTCTGGGAAGTGTCCTCACTCCTCATATGAAGGAAAGGTGGTTCTGTCTGAATCTCGTGAGTTATATGTACTTGTGGGTCATGCGGAATTGGAAGAAAGAAACAGGAATGGGTGGTTGAGTAAAGATGAAGGGGAGTTAGGATGGAATGACGTGGATTCGGATCTGGAGTCCGCAGCAGGTAGTAAGTTTAACCGATCTGAGTGGGGATGCAAGTGCAAGAGTGGATTTTGAGCCTTTGTGCGACGTCTTTTGTTTTGTGTCATGTTTTGGAATTCTTATATTGTCGTTTGCCGTCTGGAGCCATGTTGGAGCACGATTACTCCTGAGTATTGGATCAGTTTTATCCAAGTGATTTGATTATAGAGTTAAAGTGGTCATTGGAATTGTTCCATGATCGTTGGAATTGTTCCATGTGAGATGATTGTTCGCATGAAGTGTGGTCATAGGTGGAAGTACACTTGTGAAAGGGAGCATAGATAATTATGGTGGCCAACATAATTTTACATGCTTCACAACACAAGTGGACTTGCAAGTATGATAACATGGATTGTGCTGTGTATTAGGTGCTATGTGATATATGTGCGTTATCATTGAGATGTGTAGTTTTGGAAGCAAGTATGCGTGTGGAATAGGCCTTATAACTATGGTCACGAACATAATTATAAGGGTATCACACACGTAGATTTGTGACCATGATTACATTGATTGATGTTTGTTGTTATATGTTGTGGTAGATGTTATGTGATATCATGTTGATGATGGTTGTATGGTTAGAGATATATTCTCGTAACCGTTTGGGGAAATCGTTGTATGTGGGAGTGTTTGGGTGGTAAGATTCCATTCTACCTATCATATGATGATACCTCGTTTATCTGTAGGTACTAATGGTGAGATATTTAAGTTGGTTCGTTTGCTAGACTATTGAATGATGAGTCTGGTGAACTTAGACCGAGTATTGTGATTGAAATAGCTAGTGGTAAGGAGGTAGAGGTTGACAAGGTTATTCGTGGGTGTACTATAGTATTAGAGGGCATTCCATTCATGATTGATTTAATACCTTTTGGGCATGGGAGTTTTGATGTGGTGATAGGGATGAGCTGGTTGTCTAAGCATAGGGTCGAGGTCATATGCCACGAAAAGGTAGTTCGTATACCTTTGGAGAGTGGTGGTGTCCTTCGGATACAAGGAGAATGCTTAGGGGAGGACTTGAAAACCCTTAAGACTACAAAGGCTAAAGAACGTAAGATAGAAGAGATTCCTGTGGTATGTGAGTTTCCTGGTGTTTTTCCTGAGGACTTGTCCGGATTGCCTCCAATCCATCAAGTTGAATTCCGTATTGAGTTGGTTCCTGGAGCGGCACCTGTGGCGAAACCCCATATCATTTAGCACCCTCTGAGATGCAGGAGTGTCTGCGCAGTTGCAAGAACTTCAGGATAAGGGGTTTATCCGACCTAGTCACTTTTCGTGGGGAGCACCTGTGTTATTTGTTAAGAAGAAGGATGGTTCGTTCCGGATGTGTATTGACTATCGAGAGTTGAACAAGTTAACTGTTAAGAATCGGTATTCTCTTCCTAGGATCTATGATCCCCTTGACCAGCTGCAAGGTTCTCGATTCTTTTCGAAGATAGATCTACGTTATGGTTATCATCAGTTAAGAGTGTATGAGGAGGATATTCCAAAGACTGCTTTTAGGACTCGTTATGGACACTTTGAGTTCACGATTATGCCATTTGGGTTGACAGATGCACCGCGGTATTCATGGATGTGATGAATCGCGTTTGCAAGCCCTACTTGGATTGATTCGTGATTGTGTTCATAGATGACATTCTAATTTACTCTAAGACGAAGGAGGGCATGGAGAACATTTGAAGTTGATCCTTGGATTGTTGGAGAAGGAGAAGTTGTACGCCAAGTTCTCAAAATGTGAGTTTTGGCTTGAGGAGGTACATTTTATTGGACATGTGGTGAATAGTGAAGGAATTCATGTAGACCCTAGTAAGATAGAAGCGGTCAAGAACTGGAAGGTTCCTACGACGCCGTCCGAAATACGCTCGTTCTTAGGATTGGCGGGTTATTATTGAAGATTTATAGCGAATTTTTTGAAGATTGCTAAACCCCTTACCTTGTTGACTCAGAAGAACAAGAAGTATATTTGGGGAGAAGAGCAGGAGGTGGCTTTTCAATCACTAAAGGATAGTTTGTGTAATGCACCTATTCTGACGTTACTTGATGGGCCAGATGATTTCGTTTTGTATTGTAATGCGTCAAATCAAGGATTTGGGAGTGTATTAATGCAAATGGGTAAGGTGATAGCTTATGCATCCCGACAACTCAAGATTCATGAGAAGGATTATACCACTCATGACTTGGAGCTTGGTGCTGTAGTATTTGCTCTTAAGAATTGGAGACATTATCTGTATGGCACAAAGAGTGTTGTTTATACAGATCATAAGAGTCTTCAGCATATTTTTAGTCAGAAGGAGCTGAATATGCGACAAAGAAGGTGGATTAAGTTATTTAGTGATTATGATTGTGAGATTCGCTATCATCCTAGAAAGGAGAATGTGGTGGCTGATGCTTTAAGTAGAAAGGAGCGGATTAAGCCTCAGCGTGTGCGAGCGATGTGTATGAAACTATAGTCGGGAATTAAGGGTAAGATATTGGCAGCACAAGAGGAAGCTCTTAAGGATGAGAATGCGACCGCTGAGATGCTGCGTGGATTGGATCAGCAAATGGAGAAAAAGGAGGATAGTGGACTGTATTTCTTAGATAGAATATGGGTTCCATCGGTAGGAGGTGTAAGGGAGTTGATAATGGATGAGGCTCATAAGTCGAGATACTTGATTCATCCGGGATCGGACAAGATGTATTATGATCTTAGAGATGCTTACTGGTGGCCGGGAATGAAGAGGGAAATAGCTGAATATGTTAGCCAATGCTTGACTTGTTTGAAAGTTAAAGCTGAGCATCAGAAACCCTCAGGATTGCTTCAACAGCCGCCGATTCCTGAGTGGAAATGGGAGAGAATAACAATGGATTTTATTACGAAGTTGCCTAGGACGAGTAGTGGACATGACACGATATGGGTCATAGTGGACAGGCTGACGAAGTCTGCACATTTTCTGGCCATTCGTGAAGATTATAAGATGGAAAAGCTGGCGAGAATTTATATTAATGAGATTGTGGCGAGACATGGTGTGCCTGTGTCGATTATTTCAGATCGCGACAGTAGGTTTACCTCGCGGTTTTGGCAATTATTGCAAAAGGCGTTGAATACACAGTTGGATATGAGCACTGCTTATCATCCACAGACTGATGGGCAAAGTGAGCGAACGATTCAGACTTTGGAGGATTTACTTAGAGCGTGTGCTATTGATTTTGGAGGAAGCTGGGATACTCATTTGCCTTTGGCTGAGTTTTCCTATAACAACAGCTATCATTTCAGTATTAGATGTACACCGTTTGAAATGTTGTATGGAAGGAAGTGTAGATCACCTATTCTATGGGCAGAGGTTGGAACAAGCCAACTAATTGGTCCTGAAATAGTGCAAGAGACTACGGATAAGGTGTTTCAGATTAAGGAAAGACTTAAGGCAGCAAGAGATCGCCAAAAGAGCTATGCGGATAATCGCCGTAAGCCTTTGGAGTTTAGTGTGGGTGATTTTGTGATGTTGAAAGTGTCTCCTTGGAAAGGTGTTGTGCGTTTCGGTAAGAAAGGAAAATTAGCACCTAGGTATGTAGGACCATTTGAGATTACGGAAAGGATTGGACTTGTGGCATATCGGTTGAGATTGCCTGAAGAGTTAAGTAGTGTGCATGATACGTTTCACGTATCTAATCTGAATAAATGTTTGGCGGATGCTAGTTTGCATGTGCCATTGGATGAGATTAAGGTAGATAAGACTCTTCAGTTTGTTGAGGAACCTGTGAGATTATGGATCGAGAGGTCAAGAGTATGAAGCGTGGTAAGATAGCGTTGGTGAAGGTACGTTGGAATTCCAAACGTGGTCCTGAGTTTACTTGGGAACGTGAGGATCAGATGAGATCCAAGTACCCGAAGTTGTTTGCTGAGAAGGTTGATGAGATGAGCTGTTAAATCTCGGGACACGATTTCCCTAAGTGGGGGATAATGTCACAACCGTGATTTTTAGCAGGTTAGTTTGACTTATAGTCTCAACTCATTTAACTTTTGCTTGGTGTGTATTACTTGCTTATTTGTGATATGCGTATTATAGGTGGTATATGAGTGGTATAAGTGTGTGTGTGGACCACTAAATCCCTTGATGTGAGATTTTTATCATGTTGAGTAGTGTGAGTTTTGGGAGAAGTTCATTTTGATCGCCTTAGTGGTGTAGAAATGACTTGTGTAGTTTTGGTGTTTTGGTGGTTTTGCGTAACAAGTCTTCGTTCAAATATTTGAGCGTTAGTAAGTTACGTGGAGGTTGTTTTTATGGGTTATATTAAATATAAGTGTGAAATTTCTATTTTTGGAAACTTTATTTTGAGTGAAAATGATATTTTCCGGTTTGTCGTAAAAACGAAGAATTGTCGCGTAAGATGTTAGAATTTGGTATAGGTTTTTATAAAATATCAAAGGTACAAGGTTTTAAGTGTAATAATTAGTAATAATAAAAAAAAATTATATGTATGTATATATAAAAAAACGAATTTATGTGTTTTAGGGTAATTAGGAAACCAAATTTTAATTAAAATACACTTACCAAATAAAAGTTATCTAGAATTTTCTATGGGGTATTATAAATACAAAACCAAAACAACCCTAACCCACCCTTTGATGATTTTCGTCCAAACCAAGAGAGAACAAGGAGAAAAAAATTAGGGTTTTTATTTTTGAAGCTATAATCAAGAACGAGGTATAGTTTTTAATACTTGTATTCAATTAATTATTTAAGTATTGTTTTGATTCATGTAACAATAATTATGATGGATCTAGGGTTTATAAGATCTCTGTAAATTTGGTTGATAAAACATGTTAGGATCATTAATTAGTAATATTGGAGTGATTGGTGAAAAGATTTAAGCGTAAAACTTGTTAATTAATGAGTTAAGTTTCTGGCAGAATTGTAAGGCTGTAAAGATTCGATTATGTTTAATAGATGGTGATGAGTTAGATCACGAATTTTATGTCTAAATTGTAGTTCAGTGAAAGAGCTTTCCAAAAAGTCCGACCACAAGTGTTTTCGAGGTAGGGAAGTCAATCAAACGATTTTTGTAAGTTAAGGTGTCAAAACTGTTAAACCGGGACAGAATTAGGGTAAAAGTATTGAGGTCAATGGTGGATTTTAAAGTGTAATTAGGGTTAGGCTTTCTGTGGGAATTGAGTTCTATATTATGTTTGACTTCCACGCGAAAATTAGACGATAATAAGTTGTGCGAGTATGTCTAAGAGGTCAAAACTTTTTGATGTCCGATCAGATCCGAATCTGGATAGTTGACATGTTTGATTTTTCATTGAGTACTTGTGTGTGTTTTTTTTAGTGCATGGCCTTCTGGGACAAGCTTGTATGCTTATGAAGGATCATGGTGGATTTTTGGTGTGAGTTGTGAAGCGGTATTCGCTGTGATTTTATGTGGGTGAAAGTACCCTACAAATCTGAGTTTTCTGAAAGTTTTAATAAAGGGATTTAGTGAGTGTAAAGTATTGGGTGATGATTAGTATGGAGTCTAGGTAATCCATAGTAGGTTATATGAACCTTAGACATCCATCATATATATGTGTTACATGGACTATAGCTTTTAGCTTGGTCGCGTGTAATGTGGTATTGTATTGCTTGTATAGATTTGTGGATTGTGAATTTGGAAGCTGCAAGGTTGAGGTGAGTTTCATAGTCCCATATTTTTACTTTGTTTTAAACTTGGGATGGAGATGATGCTTGTATTTAAATTTTTTTGAGATTACTGTGATTATGTGTTTAATAAAATGCATGGACGTGTAATTGTTATTATACTTATCTGCATGTTATTGTGGTGTTTGATTGTGGTGATTATTTGAGTGGGAACAGTCCTAGTGGCTCTACTCAATATAATTATCTTGGATCGGTGGGCACGTTCCGTCCCAATTGTGGTGGTATTTGGATCGGTGGGCACGTTCCGTCCCAATTTATATTTGGATCGGTGGGCACGTTCCGTCCCGTAAGCTGTGATTGCATGTTAGTTGTATGATAACTTTACTTTTACTGTCCTGCAATGCTATACTATGTTTTATAATCACAGTAAATCGATAATCGAGGTGTTTTATGTGTCTTAAACCTATGAATCTCACCAACATTATGTTGACGTTTTAAGCATCATTTTCAGGTGAGCATTCTAAGGCTAAGATAGAAGGGCGCGATTAGAAGAGACCTAGATTGCATTGGGGATGGCTTATCATTGAGTTTAGTTTGATTAAAAATGGATTTTGTTTGAGATACTTGATTTTCTTTCATTTTAACTCTTTGTTTTAATGGAGATTCCTTGGAGATTTTATTTGGATTATTTATATTGGGGTATCGTTACGACACTTTGTGTTTTTACTTTGCTCTATTTGTTTGCATGTAGTATTTTCTCTATTTAGACACCAAGTGTTGTGATGATATCCATGATGTTGCACTCGCGTTTTCGCCATTGGCGAGGTGTGACAACGCCGTTTCATCACATCAGTTGAGGCTGCTAGCAATGAAAGTGCTTAATTTACCCTTTGATTCCCATTCTTTGAATCATTACGTTCAGCTGAGGCTGCTAGCAACGATAGAATGTAACCTCAGGTGTTTCCGTATTAATTTGGTGGCATATTACTTAAATTTAAGGGTATTTTATTTTTGATGTTATGTAATCAAAAAGAAATATGTACAAGATGTCATGCATTCATCTTGTATCATATGTTTTCTACAAAAACCATTTACCAATTCGCAGCTTAAAAATCAACAAAATTTTAATTGATGGCGTTGAGAAACTTACAACATTGCCTTAAGATGCTTCGTACTTTATCATGGTGTACTTGGTAAGTCTAATATTGACGCACAGGCGAGCGGAGGGGCAAACGTCCGCCGAAGCTAATTAAAAACGCGCCCCTTTCGGATGACAATTTAATGTCAAGCCTCCTTATACCCACTTTATAGTTTGTCAATATTAGGTCCGCCGCTTCGACCACTTTTGTACAGTCACATAAATCAATTAAAAACTTTAAGATTTAAAGCTTAAAACATTTATGTAGTAAATTATTAAATTGCTAGTCTCGCCTGGGAGCAAATTACCGTGCGAAGCGAACCACTATCGGCACATAAGACTTGGCAATAAATAATTTACCACAAAGGTTTCATAGTTATTAGGTTCATTTATTTTTATTCAAAAAATTACCCTCTTTGATGTTTACAATCCATCATAATTAAAACACAAAGATCAAGTAATTAAAAAAATAAACAAACACTTAATAACACATATATGATCATTAACAATATCATATAGCCACATGCAAACCTTTTGATAAATCCTATTAATAATTTCTATGTGAATTTTAATGTATGTAATTAATAAAACTCCCATTGGTTTTCGAGCTCATTGTGCCCAATGGACCACAGACGCCAAATAACTTGGCCACGTAAGTTTTAATTAATTAGATACCACATTGCACATAACCAATTAATTAATATTTAATTAGGGTCTTCCCTAATTTCAGATTTATCTTAAAAACCATGTAGCAATTATTAACACAAAACATTCCATGACAAAACATGCAAGATTTTGTCATGGATCCCATATTGCACTTATAATCATGTAGCCACATATTATCAAGCCAATATATAGTACGCGTACTAAATTAATGACATCACAAGGTATTCATTAATTTTACACATAAAAGTTTACATGCAATCCTAGGGTTTTCTACAATTTTTATCAATACCAAAAACCCTAAAACCCATTAATGGGTGTCGACCCATAATAGAAAAAAAATTAGGTTTTACATAAAAATTAAAACCCTAGATTATCTAAAGCATGTAAAGTTCAATTTTTATGTGTTTAGTAATTAATTATTATGTATAAACGGGCTCTTGATGCCACTGTTGGAATATGTGAATCATAAAAACTATAAACACATAAACATATACAACATAACATCAAAGCATACGCAGCGGATAATACAAGATCTACAATACACGTAATTAATTAACTAAATATTAAATAGATGCGTACCTTTAGGTTTCTAGCAAGAACAAGAAACCACGTGATCACCAAGAACAATATAAACCCTAATTAGGGTTTAAGATGGATCGACCACTATGTAGTCGAATAGGGCAAATTACAACAAGCTAAAACAAGCTTGTACTCCGTTCTTGTACACACGTAATACTAGCGTTTCAATGGGAAAAGCTAGGTTCTAATATCACAAACAAAACCCTAACTTATGTTGTTAGCAAATCGACAAACCCAAGGTGTTTGGGATGAATGTCGACCAGCCACAAGGAGAGGAAAAGGAGAAGAGAATAGGGCTTGCATGACAATTAGGGATTAGGGAATAACAAACACAATAGGTTTGTATTTATAGGCAACCCAAACTTCTCCTCCAAGCTACTAAAATCGACAACCCTAAACCCCTAGGGGTATCCGGCCGACTTTAGCCCAAAGAAGGCATTCTAGATCCTTCTTTGCCTCTCTTTCACTTTTAGTCCTTTAACTTAATATTTAACGTCCGTTAACCAAACTCCGTTAAATACTAACGACCGTTAAGTGTTTGTTTGTGAAATGAATAAATAAATCATAAAACTATATTAAATTATTCAAACCATTGAGACTCTTACGTATTGTGTGCAATCCCGAAGTCTCGGGTTCGAAACCGGTCATACACATATTAATTTATATCCATTAACTCTAACAGCTCCCATTTGGATATTCATTAATAAAGTAATGACATGGGTCAGTCTAGCTTAACCTTCCCAATGCCCCCAGTTTGATCCGAGTATGATTTTCCTGGAAAAACCACGTGATGATATAATCATCATACTTATCCTTTTGTTTCTAATACCGCGTTAATATGGATATGGATCAAGGTCATTCCATAATTAACTATTCTGTTTCTCGTTATTAATAATTGATCAAGATTACCAAATCATCTGAACGTCTTCCAGATAGACTTTGTGTATGGCCACACAAACATCTTGTCAACCCTACGAGGGGCCCAGCAGTATTATACTTCAAAACAAATTTTGAAGGAACAAATCCTTTCTTGACTACGAGCATAACCCTCGAACTTTGCATCACCTCTGAAAATAGCCCTTATAACCACCAGTTACGGATAGCGTTAGACTACCTTACAGAAAATGAGCTACATCCTCGGAGTTATCTGGTATCTCAAGTCTGAGGATAAATATTCATGATTTACTTAATGACAACGATCCATAAAGTACAATCATGTGGTTGGGATAAGTCCTATATTCAATTTATCCAATATTGAATATCATGTGATATTGGTATCTCAACCTTACAGTACATTCTACCAATCCTCACATTTGTCTTTATTTAATGATATTCCCATATCATTAATTGACAACGGACAATTTAGAATAACTTAGTTATTCACGGATTTAAACATGCAAATATAGGATACAATTTATTATTAATGAGAATAAACGTACCACGTACTTTAATTCATTGTGAATAATAATTGCTTTAATATCCCTTATTCAAATACTAAACAGATCAAGCATGATAATTTCCATTAATGAATTATGCCTCAAGTCATGTTCCACATACTTGTTGACAAAGCATAAATCAACTAATTTTGATCTATCGGAATTTTGAGAATACTTATTTCAAAAATGAAATTCTTTTATGTGTGCATTCATCCATCAACTCTAACAATACTTACTGTAGCCGTCTCGGGAATGAGCGGGCTGACACACACCTTACCGAGTAGGTAGATGTCAGAGCGGAAGTCAACTTACGCCTTACCTTAGTTGGTAAGTGTCAAATCAAGTGGGAGACACGATCCCACAAGATCTGGCTTTCGGCGGAATGACCGCGGCTGAGTATGTGAGCTGTCCCGGTCTGGAGAGACCGGGGTATGTCCTCGTCTTGGTTTGGCAAGACTGGAATCTATAATATATATATTGACTCTGCCGCGGTACGAGTTATGAGCATGCCCGGCTTAGTATGTTGGGTCCAGGGATACTATACACGATCAAGTCCCCCCAGTCTAGTATACTTGTTTTGTTGAAGAGTAAGTGTTCTAGACTTATTTAGGCATTACGCGGCTTTAAGAGGCCGCGCCTTGTTGGAGAATTCTGTAGCCTCCGCGGTTGATATTGCTACGTGTCCTATGTTGCTGACTAGACATTCCACTTTTCACGTGGTTGGTGATGACAGCCTGCCATGGGTAATCGTGCGACGTTTTTCACCTACGCATTTACTGACTGATGTGACGTCTTTGACGGCCCAACCGTGCGTTTTCTGCGATAATCGTGGCGGTCCATCTGGGTAGATCTTTAACCGTTCAATAAGTATCCGGGGATGTGGCCATTTTGTGGTCGTCCGATAGAAGCGATAGCACGTGCGTGTGTGATTATAAATACCAAGATTTACACCACTGTTAATCTTTTTTCACACATAGTAATAAATTTTCCTTCTCTCTAAAAAGCAAGAACATCTTCCGCCTTCGTTCCCTTTGCTTCTTTTATTCCCGGACCTAGGTTTTCAGGTTAGGTTTCTTCTCCATTCCTTATTTGATTATTTAGAATGGCACCCGATCATATATGTACTTTGACTTCTACGTTATCTCAGGAGGATGTAGATAGTTTTGTGAGAAATATAAAATTCCTGGCCATCTTCAACCTCAAGCGCCCGGACCGTTAGATAGTATTAGGGATGCCCCGGAAGGGAAGATAGGTGTATATACTAGGTTTTTCGAGTTAAGGAACTTTAGGATTCCCCTCTCATTGTTCTTGCTTCGTGTTCTGCAGTATTTCCATATTCATTTATCACAACTGTCGGTTTTAGCGGCCTGTAGGATTAGCCATTTTGAAATTCTTTGCCGCGTCCACGGTGGTGTCCCTACCGTTAACTTATTTAGGAAGTTCTATTATTCTGGCATTAACCATGGTTGGTTGACCCTTGAGAAGTGGAAAGGTCCCAAATCTTTAGTTGTCCCCGTCTGTTACACTGCCGCCTTAGATTCGGTCAAGAACTGGAAGGACTGTTTCTTTTTTGTAAAGAAAACCATCTTTCCTTTGGACATTCCATGGTATGAGAAGGCGTCCGTGGACCGCGACCCTCCTCCTTCTGACGAGGGTTTGGATCTAGAGTTGTTGCGGCTCCTTGACACCAATAGGGCCCCTTTCAAAAAATATCCGGAGGTCTTTCTGAATGTCATAGGTTTAAGCCAAACCTGGGATGACGATAGTTGCCGCCCGACCTTTTTACGGCC
Source organism: Artemisia tridentata subsp. tridentata (assembly GCA_021014915.2). NCBI lineage: Eukaryota > Viridiplantae > Streptophyta > Magnoliopsida > Asterales > Asteraceae > Artemisia > Artemisia tridentata. The sequence continues at coordinate 57,529,171 of CP139507.1, forward strand.
GGATGATTCGGGTGGGTATTAGACTTCTATCCCTGCTTTCTATTTGTTTACTTCCGCGTCTAAATTTATTTTCTGGTTTTTGCAGAGATGGATTTGTTTTCTTATATTTCCCAACCGGACGTCTTCAAGGTGAAGACCGGGGAACGCACCTTAGAGAAGGATGAGCAAACATTGAGGGCGGAAATGGTTGGGCGTGTTGTTGAGCCGCGCGAGGGTGTGTTGAATGTGGTGGAGCACACTGTTGCGGATGAAATAGAAGCGACTAAGGCTGAGAAGAAAGCCGGAAAAAAGAGAGTTGTAATCAGTGAGCCAGAGAAGACTGAGAAGGAGCCGGAGAAGGCTAAGAAGAAGAAGAAGCTAACTCGCAAAGAGACCGCGGTTGGGTCAGGTACGATTTGCTTACTTCTTTCCTTGTCTTTTCTTTTTTTTTTTCTTTTTTTTTTTTCTTTTTTTGCATACGTTTTTTGTTCCTAACATACGTTTTGTTATTTTTTTAGGTGAGATTCCCAAGGAAGACCCTCCAATATTTGAACTTCATGATGAGTCGGGATCTGACTTGGTGCGTTCCGGGCCTCATACGGACGCTGGTATTATGAAGAATACAACCATCCTTACTTCGTCTTCCACTACCCCTGCTGTTCATGAACATTCTGGGGTTAAGGGTTTTGAGGGACTGGACACGGACCAGACTGAGTCCGTACACTTAGGATCTCTGGTTTCGGAGGTTGAGATGCCGGAGTCAAGTCATCAGGAGGGTACATCCGGGCATTCTGAGGCCGGGGAAGAGCGATTGAGTGACTCCGAGGATTTCTATCGGTCTGTCTCGGTCAACACTGTTGAGACTTCTTCCACCTACGTCCCTAAATGGTTACCCACTAATGGGTTTAAGATGGACGACCCTTGGGTCTGCCACAGTATTGTTGACAATGTGGCCACCCCGGGGTATGCATCTGTGATGAGGGGGATGCCTGATGAAGACCTAATGAATGAACACAATCTGCTTACCGCCCGTCAAGTGTGCGTGAATTCAGAGGTCCGCTTACGGTTGGAGAACGAGTTGTACCGGAATTCTAAGTTGGTTAAGCGGTTGGAGGGGAAGGGGAAGCTGATTGCTGATCTGAGAGCTAAGCTGGCTAAGTTGGAATGTGAGTGTGCTGGGACTTCTGAGATCCGCGGCCAAGTATCTAATCTGCAATTGGCCGTGGAAGCTAAGGATGAGGAGCTGGGTAAGCTCCGGGATGAAGTTAAGAAATTGTCTCCGGCGGTGACCATGGTTGGGTCACTGGGTCAGAAGAATGCGGATCTGGCTTCTGAAATTCTAGAGCTCCGCGGAAAAAATGAGGCGCTAGGTCAAAAGGTGGCTGGTTTGGAGATTATCTGCGGTACCCAGGAGAAGCAGATTCAAGAGCAGATGGATAAAATGTTTGATGAGTGCGGGATCTTCTATGGGGAGCGGTTGTCTGAGCTGGAGAAGAGGTTGATTGAGATCAACGAAGAATTTGATACAGAGCTCTTCCCTCAAGTATTGAAAGCTGTTGAAGGGCGTCGTTGGGTTATTGGTCACGGATTCAGGTATGCTTTTCTCAAATTTAAAGAATCCGAGGAACTGAAGATCAAGTTGGGGGGGTGCATTTCCGCAGCAATAGCGGAGGGGATCCGTAAAGGGTTGGAGGCCAGGGTCATTCATGGGGCCAAGGGTGTTAAACTTGAGCAAGTAGAAGCTTACGACCCTTTGGCAAAAAAACGCTTTGATGAGTCAGTGGAGAGGTTAGCGAACGTGTCATTTCCACTGGTGAACTCTCTTGAAGCGTGTAAGGATGTCCCCCTTGAATATCTAATGGCGCAGCTGGTTTTAGAGGAGGATCGCCGACCCGGGACTACGGAGTTCACTTTTAAACCCCCGGTTGCGGAAGAGCGTATTCTTCCGGAGGCCATAGTCAGGCTGGTCACCCGCCGTCCTAGGGCCTTTCAAGCTTATAAGGAGTATAAGAACAGTAGGTATGGGAAGGAGTTTGATTATAGCAACAAGGGTCTTGCCGTTGTTCTTCCTGTTTCTACCAAGTCCGGACTTTCATCCAGTTCTGACCTTAAGGTTGCTGAGACTGCGGCTGTTGAGCCTTTGAATATTGTTGCCCCGTCTGGACCAGTGGCTGATTCAACCGGAGACGGTGGTATTAAACATGATGACATGTTTAATGCTTCTGTTCTTGAGTCCCAGAATCTTGAGAGTTAGTTTCCTGCGGCTGTTGTTTGGGAGATATTTTGACTATATCTGCCCTGCCGCAAATCTTGTGAAGCTTTTAATCCCTTAGTCTTTTGAATTGTACTCCGGATGAATGCATCCGTGTATTTTGTAATCTCTGAATGAATATAACCTAACCTCTTTGATGTGTATTAACACTTGGTTTTTTATGTTATATATTTGTTTTTGCCGGGGCTTATATGGCCGGACTTAATTGACTATCTCTGTGTGTCCGTACTTAGGATTTCCGGGGATAGCTTGGTAGGTCAATGGGTTTGTAATACCACTTATATGCCTTAGTTGGAGGTGCAATGTCCTCATGCCGGGCTTGCAATGCCTCTTACGCATTTTTAGAACTGCGGAGTTGTTTTCCGGCTTACGTATGCATATGACAGATAAAAAATGACAAGTAAATTTTTAGAAAATTTGTGGAGTTGATCGGACTCCACATATCATTAATTTAGTTAACTATATACATAAAAGATGATAAGTGCTAAAATGAATTCCCGCTGCCGGATTTAAACCGCGGTCAGCCACAAAAGATGGGAATACTTACATTAAATTACAAGTAACATTTTTTGAGATTCCGGATATTCCATGTCCGGGGTAGATCTTGTCCGTCTCGGTTCCGGAGTTTGTATGCTCCTTTTCCCAATGCTTCCATAACTTCGTATGGACCCTCCCACTTGGGGCCTAGCTTTCCGGTGCTCTCAACCAGGCTAGCATCGTTGTTGCGGTAAACAAAGTCTCCTGGCTTAAAGGTTTTGCCGCGGACTTTGGCATTGTAGTATTTTTCCATTCTGGACTTGCTTCTTGCCTCTTCAATAGCCGCGACTTCTCGCCTTTCTTCCAGGAGGTCTAGGTTCATCTGTAAGGCTTCATCGTTCGCTATTGGATCAAATAGAGCACATCGGAGAGATGGCATGCCAATTTCCACGGGGATCACGGCCTCCGTCCCGTAGGTTAGTGAGAATGGTGTGTCCCCGTTGCTGGATTTTATCATTGTTCTGTGCGCCCAGAGGACATGCGGTAGCTCTTCTAGCCAATCCCGGCTTCCTTGGTCAATTCTTGCTTTGATCCCTTCTCCCAAGCTTCTGTTAGCTCTTTCAACTAACCCGTTCGCCTGCGGATGTCTTACTGATGCGAACCGCTGTTTGATGTTAAGCTTTTCACACCAGCCTTTGAAGGGGTTGTCCCTGAACTACTTGGAGTTGTCCACGACTATTTCCCCCGGCAAGCCAAATCTGCACACGATATTATCCCATACGAACTTTTTGACCTGATTGCCGGTGATGGTTGCGAGAGCTTTAGCTTCTATCCATTTTGTTAAGTAGTCTATTGCTACTATCAGATATTTGATTCTTCCTGGAGCTTCTTGGAATGGGCCGCAGATGTCTATGCCCCATTTGTAAAACGGCCAAGGAGAGGTGATAGGAGTCAAGTTATGCTGGGGGTTCTTGGGAACCGGCCGGTGCACTTGACAGTCTTGGCACTTGTTTATTACCTCTCTCGCGTCCCTATGCATTGTGGGCCAATAATATCCGGACCTTAACGCCTTTGCCACGATAGCCCGTGGTCCGGAGTGCATGCTGCATGAACCCTCATGAATTTCTCTGATTACATAGTTTGCCTGCGTCGGACCCACACATCGTAACCACGGCTCCAAAAATGATTTGCGGAACAGAACTCCGCTGATGATGGAGTATTTTCTTGCTTTGATCTTTTGCTTTCTTGATTATTTCTGATCCGCGGGAAGTACTCCATCTTTCAAATATTCGAGGAGCGGGGTCATCCAAGTGTCCCCTTCTTCTTCTACTACGGTCATCACTTCTCTTTCCTCTATTGATTTGTCTTTTAAGACTTCAACCAGAACTTGCTTTGTTAGGTGGGCGAAGCTGATGGAGGCTATTTTGCTTAGTGCGTCCGCCTGCTTATTCTGACTCCGCGGAATTTGTTTTATGGAGAATGTGCGGAAGTTCTCAATCAAGGCTTTGGCTTTTGCAAGGTATCGCGCCATGCTTTCTTCTTTAGCCTCGTATGCACCGTTTATCTGATTCGCGACCAACCTTGAATCCACATTTGCAGATAGGTCCTTCACTCCCATCTGTTCTGCTATCCTTAAGCCCGCCAACAATGCTTCGTACTCTGCTTCATTATTGGATGCATTAAATTCAAATCTTAAAGCATAAGTGAATTATGTACCTTCAGGGTTTGTAAGAATTAGGCCTGCCCCGGATCCTTCTTGACAAGATGACCCATCGGTGTATAAGTTCCATGGCTCAACATACGGCAAATCTTCCGCGGTTGCTTTTGTTTCCGGGGTTTCTTCTTCTGGAACCTCTGCGATGAAATCAGCTAACACTTGTCCCCTTATGGCTGTCCGGGGTCTAAAACTGATGTCATGTCCGTTTAGTTCTATAGCCCACTTAGCCATTCGGCCAGTATTTTCTGTCTTCGCCAGCATCTGTTTGATTGGTTGGTCCGTAATGACCACTATTGGGTGTGCTTGGAAGTATCTCTTGAGTCTTCTGGCCGCGTGCACCAGTGACAGAACCAACTTCTCCATTGGGCTGTAGTTTATTTCCGGACTTTGCAATGTGCGGCTGATGAAGTAGATGGGCTCCTGACGCGGTCCTCTTTCTGCTAAAAGGACTGCGCTGATGGCTTCTTTAGCCGCGGACAAATACATGATCAATTCTATAGCCCACTTCTTCAATGTTTTGAAAAATGGTAAGGACTTTTCCGCGGACTTTGACAGGAAACGGTTTAGACTTGCCAATTTTCCGTTTAAGCTTTGCACTTCTTTAAGAGTCCGCGGTGAGGGTAGCCGGGCAACGACCTCGGATTTCTCCGGGCAAGCCCTGATTCCCTTCTTGCTGATTACGTGGCCCAAGAATACTCCTTCTTCTGCTCCGAAGGTGCATTTCTTTGGGTTTAGCTTCATGTTTATCTTCCTGAGTGTCACAAATGTTTCTTCCACGTCTCTTAGCATTTCCGCCTCTGAATGGCTCTTAATTACCAGGTCGTCAACATACACTTCAAGGTTCCTTCCGATCTGTCTTTCGAATGTTTTGTCCACTAGCCGCTTGTATGTGGCCCCTGCATTTTTCAATCCAAAGGGCATTTTCTTATAGCAAAAAATACCTTGGTTTGTGTGGAAGGCGGTTTTTTCCTCATCTTCCGCGGCCATCTGAATCTGGTAGTATCCTTTGTATGCGTCCAAGAAGCACTTGAAGGTGTATCCGCAGAGTGACTCAACTTTCCAGTCAATCTCCGGAAGGGGGTAACAATCTTTTGGACATGCTTTGTTTAGATCTTTGAAATCTACACACATTCTCCAGCTTCCGTCACTCTTTTTCACCAAGACCGGATTTAACAGCCAGTCGTGGTAGTGGACTTCTCTCATTATGCCGGCTTCAACTAATTTTTCAACATCCTCATTAATTGCTTTGTTCCGCTCCGGAGCTTGCCCGCGTTTCTTTTGCCTCACCGGGGCATACCCTTCCCGGATGTTGAGTTTATGTTCTGCTACGCTCCGCGGTACTCCGGTCATGTCGGATGGTTGCCAGGCAAAGATATCCAGATTTCTCTTTAGTAATTCATACAGATCCCTCTTCCCCGGGTCTGTCAAGCTTCCTCCGATGGTGACTTTCTGATCCGAAAATTCTGGGTGCATTGCTACTTGAATCCCATCATTTACCGGGGTTTCTTCAGGATCTTGCTGCGGCTGGGGTTCCACGACCATTTGGCATTCTGCCGGGATGATTTTGTCACTATATAACGTGACCACTCCGCCCTGGGTGGGGAATTTGATCATTCCGTGGGCCGTGGAAGGGATCATTTTTAGTTGTCTTATCCCCGGCCGGCCGATTATACCATTGTATTGAGAGGATGATCTAACCACCATGAAATTCATCCAAGCGCTGGCTGAGTTCTCTTCATCACTTAGGGTAACTTCTAACAGAATCTGCCCCAAGGGCCATGATAGTTCGCCACTGAAACCGAGAAGAGGGGCAGTAGCGGGGATCATCCTTTTCTTGATTCCCGGACTCAGTCGGTTGAAGCAATGTTCATAAAGGACTTCAGAGGCGCTTCCGTTGTCCACGTACATCCGATGTACGTGGTGTCCGCCCACTCCAGCCTTTATCACCAATGGATGGTCTTCCCAGTCGTCCTCCTTTATTGGAGGGAAGGATATCTCCAAATTAGGCTCGGTACTAGAGAGTACCTTCTGCTTCACAGTTCGTTTCCAAGTCTGTATCATGAATATCGCTGGGGCTTTGTCCTTGGCCGCGGCTTCCTTCTTGCCACCTTTAGCGGCCCCGCCCTTTTGGCTTCCGTTCTTGATTTCTTTTACCAAGTGTGCCAACTGGCCAGATCTGACCGCGTCCTCAATCTGCCTTTTCAATTGGAAACATTCGTCCGTATGATGTCCTTTTTCTGTGTGGAATTCACAATATTTGTCTTTGTTTCTTGATTCAACCGGGCTTGCCATAGGTGGTGGAGCTGTGAATTTTACCGCGTCCATTGCTAGAATCTCCTTTGGTGTTTTTGTTAGGGGTGTGAAGCGGTCATTCTTTCTCCGGTCCGGCCTTGAATTCCCTTTGAATTATGTTTTCCTTTCAAAATTCTGGTTGTGGGATGCCCGGGGTCCCCCCTCGTGAGATTTCCATGAAGAGCGGTCTTGTTTTTTTCTTGACACATTTGCCGCGGCTGTTTCCCCACGGATGAAGGCCGTAGTAACCTTCCACATTTCGTCGACCGTCTTGGGGATTCTATCATTGAGTCTCCTGATTAGCTCTGGATTGTTAATCCCGTGTACGAATCCCGAAACCTTCATGCATTCGGGGGCGCCCTTCACGTGCATACTTTCCGCTTTGAAGCGGTCGACAAATGTTGCGGTGGATTCTCCTTCTTTTTGCTTAATGAGGTGGAGTTCCACCGGATCTTTGGTGTATTTCTTCTGCTGGAGGAAGTAGGATAAGAAACTTCTGCGGAGTTCTTCAAAGCTGTCTATGCTCTCTGCCGGTAATTCATCGAACCACATTCGAGCATGGCCCATCAGGGTGGAGTTAAACATGTGGTACCAAGTGGGCATAGCCCATCGTTCGACTTTGGCCGCGGTACAAAAAAATTTCAGGTGGTCTTCCGGATCTCCTGTTCCGTCATAAGTTTTTACATTGGAGGGCATTCGGGTCCTTTTTGGGAATTCGAAGTTTCTGACCCTTTGCGTAAAAGGATCCTTGTCATCGATGTCGTACGGGCGATAAAGATCGTCCGCGTTCCCTTTGTTCTTCTCTGACCCGGCTTCCCAATATCCTCCATCATAGTCTCCATTTCCCTCCGGTGTCCGGTCCCTTCGACGCCTGGAACCAGAGTTAGCAGATCCAGACCCGCCGCCTTTCTCCCTTGAACGGGGGGCATAGCTATAGGTCGGACTTGGGCTTCTTCTTGGGCTATCCGGACTTCCTTCCACGAAAGGTCATCCATCTCGCCTGTAACGTCTAGTTTCACCTCTACGCTCCCTTCGAGCGCGGCTCTTAGACTTCAGACGAGAAAATACGTCCGGTTTTCTTTCCCCTAGACGTGACTTAACACCTTCTCTTCGTTCCCCTAAACGAGTGAATACGACCGACCGGGGGTGCTTGGCCCTTTTCTCGTTATTTTCGGGTTCTTTACTAAGTCTGGAGAAAACACTCCAGGAGTAGGAACTTCCGGAAGGTTCAGGCCTCGCAACGGGGCTTGTCTTCCGCTTTCTTCTACCTCTTGATTCAACATGTCGGGATGGCTCCCGGGAGTATGAATCCTCCCGTGACTCGTCCTCGAAGTCGAGACGGGTTTTTAATTGTCCCATTTTCTCCACATGGACCTTTTCAGCCATTAAGGGCAATAGTTGGTGGTAATGCTTGTCGCAGAACGCCCTTATTGCCTCATCTGGAAGAGAGTCTGCATGCTGCTCTCCTTCTTTCCCCTTTCCCTTCTCATGGGTGTTCCGTACTGTGGAAGGTTCTTGGGATGGGGAGGGGTTTTTTGTTTGATTGCTCATGGTAAAGTTTTTTGTTTTTTAGAAACGCAGTTGTGTAACTGGTCCCACGGATCGCGCCAACTTGTTAGTACAAATCTTGGGCGTGCCTCCAGACCTAGGTTAGACTAGCTCTTGGCGGGTACAGATCATGCACTAAGTACTTCGTTGAGCTGCTAAGAAAAGCAACACCGTTAGTCTTACCGCGGAAGGGGGCTTCCGCGGTTGGCCTCCGGTGTGAGAGTAAGTATATTATTTGAGAGATAAGGGGTAAGTGCGGACTAGGTGAAAGTAATTGCAGTTAGTTGGAGTAATAAATGAGATGGGGGTATTTATACTATCCATATACTTACTGTAGCCGCCTCGAGAATGAGCGGGCTGACACACACCTTACCGAGTAGGTAGATGTCAGAGCGGAAGTCAACTTACGCCTTACCTTAGTTGGTAAGTGTCAGATCAAGTGGGAGACACGATCTCACAAAATCTGGCTTTCGGTGGAATGACCGCGGCTGAGTATGTGAGTTGTCCCGGTCTGGAGAGACCGGGGTATGCCCTCGTCTTGGTTTGGCAAGATTGAAATCTATAATGTATATTAACTCTGCCACTATACAAGTTATGAGCATGCCCGGCCCAGTATGCTAGGTCCGGGATACTATACACGATCAAGCTACACAATAGCCACGTGAGCCTTCAAGTGTCTTTGTTATGTTAGGTATACCCAATTTATTGTTCATGTGGTATGATACTTGGGTAACCGGCTAAACCGGTAAAAATGTGACTAGCTTTGTCCTTTTGTGTCGATGTTACCTAGATATACCCCTATTCTATACCCTCACCCCACACCATTTATCCATATTTTGAGTCTACCTACTTCTGCTAGTCTAGTAAATAAACTAAAGGGTTGTTTTTTTTTTTTCCTGTTTCTAGTTAGTGTCTGTGTGGATATATGTGTCCTGTTTCTAGTTAGTGTCTGTGTGGATATATGTTGTTTCTTTTTTATGCTTAATTGACCATCTTAATACGAGTTTTTTTCCCAAACTAGTGTAGGTGGAAAAAATTTATAAAATTTCGAAAAATTTATGAAAATTCGAAAAAATTTATAAAAATTTTAAAAAAAATCGAAAATTTTTAAAAATTCAAAAAATTTATAAAAATTCAAAAAATTCGAAAATTTTATAAAAAATTATAAAAATTCGAAAAAACTTATTCAAATTTTTAAAAAATTCAAAAAATTTATAAAAATTTATAATTTTTTAAAAATTCAAAAAATTTGTAAAAATTTATAATTTTTTAAAAATTCAAAAAAATTATAAAAAAAAATTTAAAAATTCAAATTTTTTATAAGTTTTTTTGAATTTTTATAAATTTTTATAAAATTTTCGAATTTTTTGAATTTTTATAAATTTTTTGAATTTTTATAAATTTTTTATAAAATTTTCGAATTTTTTGATTTTTTTATCAATTTTTCGAATTTTTATAAATTTTTTTGAATTTTTATAAATTTTTTGAATTTTTAAAATTTTTTGAATTTTTTTAAAATTTTTATAAATTTTTTTGAATTTTCATAAATTTTTTGAATTTTTATAAATTTTTCGAATTTTTAAAATTTTTTTGAATTTTTATAAATTTTTTCGAAGTTTTCTAAATTTTTCGAATTTATTTTTTCCACCTACACTAGTTCAGGAAAAAACTCGTATTAAGACGTCCTGGATAGAAACAGCATCAAATTTTGCCCCCTTTCACATTAAGGATTCTCTTTTGCAATAAGTTAAAAAGAAACACCAAAGTTTCCTGTTTTCAGCCAGTTTTGTTACCAAACAGGACATTAAGCAGAAAGTAAACAGCCCCTGACACACAGTACACAGTATTAATCTTTTACACCATGAAGGGAGAATTTCACATATAATCAACTTCAGTGCTTTCAACAATATGTTACAAGTGAAAATTTGGTGTGATGAATTTGTTACACCAAACTTGGTTCGTGTTGCACCAATTTCTAGACCATTTTGATGTTTTGGTGTGCATACATTGGAGAATGCCTAAGTACAAGTAACGTCAAATATAACAAAAGAAAATTTGAAGTACCTTTTCAATAGCTAGCCTCTGCTCACGACTCGACAATTGCTTAAGACCAAACCGACGTACAATTGTCTGCAATGATTATTGGTATTGTAGGATCTTGTACTAGAGGCCAAGAACAATTAGCAACAACAGCAACGAACATTTTACTAGAGTTCTATATCCCAACAACGCTCCTAATACACTGTTCACACTACAAGAAAAGGAAGAACGGGCGACAAAGACCACGCCGACGACATAATGTCATCGGTATAAAACACTAAACGACAAAAAACAGGCTTGACCAAGCCAAGGTTGCGTTGAATTTTTATGATAATGAAATACCGACAACACGTCGTCGGTATAATTATGTCAATGTTTGACTTTCCAAAACTTGGGCGGGAGTTTGACCCGCCAATATTATGTCGACGACATGTTGTCGGCAGTATATATTAAAAAAAGGGATAATTATTAGACTGCCCCAGTTGCCCTAGTGCGTTGCTTATCCGACCCGCTCACAGAAAGTTCCGATACTAGACCAGGGCAACTTGTCTGACCAACCACTGGATGACACGTGTCCGACCAAAATATCTAGTGTATTTTGGGTAACTTTGTAATTTCTTGATCTAAACTGATTATTTTATCATTTTACATGTTATTCACTGTTTACCTCTTTATACCACACTGTAACTCCTCCAATTCAACCACTATAACTCCCTCCTCACCCCAATCCCTCCATAGCCGAAACCCCATCACCACCGAATCCCCACCATCGTCGTAACCCTCCACCGCCGCCATAACCCTCCACAACAGCGATGTACGCGGTTAGGATAACAGCTCCCTGTGTTAGGATAACACATCAAAAACCTAATTCTTCTTCTTCAGGTATTTTTATTCTAATTAATTAATTAATTCAATTATGATTCGATTTGATTTTAATTTCACACGAGTTTAATTTTTCTTTGTATTAGATCTGGTCAAATTAATATTTCATGTTTAATTTTTTGATGCTGGATTATGCGTGATTGTATGTCTTCTATTTTTATGCTGTTCAATTATATAAAAACTGAATCTTTATGTGGTTGGCATTCTGATTAAAAAACTTATGGTTTCAGAAGTTATTTCTTTAATTAATGATATTTTCTGAGGAGTGATCTTAGTTCTCTCTTTTTTGATTTCAGATCACGCCATGCACCCGTGATGGAAGTAATAAAATTTCATTGGCAGGCTGTGATGCTCGTGTGTTCTGTTTGGGCGTCAGAATAGCGAGACGGCGCACATTTCAACAGGTGAGACTTTTGTTGTAATGATTGACTTTTTATTGAGTGATTTGAATCATGTATCTTCAAAATTATGAAAAGAAAAGGATGTTACTCACCTTCCTAAATAATAATGGCTATTCGAATATTGATTGTTGCATGATAACCCCAAAAGATTCTTAACCTCATTCCCAAAGAATCTGATGGTGAGAGATTTGAAGATGTTGTTGCACGTGTTTGTCGCTGCGTCGGTGGTGGGCCTGCTACAGAAAATGCAGACAGTGACAGTGATCTGGAGTTCGTGTCTGATTCTATACCGGTCAATCTTCGGTGTCCTGTAAGTAACACATTTTCCTAACATTCAGCACATTTGCAGCTGATCTATTTTTGTTGCTGTATACATAAGCTTTGTGTTTTATGCTACAGATGAGTGGTTCAAGAATGAAAATTGCTGGAAGATTCAAGCCTTGTGCTCACATGGGCTGTTTTGATCTTGAAGTATTTGTGCAAATGAACCAACGGTCTCGAAAGGCAAGCATTATACACAACAATATGCTTTTTTGTGCCATTTACTTCCCTTTATTTAATATCTTTTCTTGGGTTACCTGCAGTGGCAATGCCCTATCTGTCTCAAGAATTACGCATTAGAGAATGTCATTATTGATCCATATTTTACTCGTATCACAACAAAGGTATTGTAAGTGTTTTCATTTTTGATTATTTTGATTCGTTGAGGATATGCTGATTCGTTCTATTGTAATTCTTCGCCAATAAAATTCTCACAAAGATGCGGAACTGTGGAGAGGATGTAACAGAGATTGAGGTGAAACCAGATGGTGTGGGATGTCCCCAACCAAATAGGTTGTGGTTCAAGTTAACTAGAAAATTGCGTAATTGGAACATCAAAGCTAATGTATCGATTCTAGCTAATCTTCAATTTTATTTAATCTTTCAGAAACAATTTAACAATTTAATTCAAGTTAGTAAAGCAATGGCGATACTTTCGCTACGTGTTTTCATGATTATGGTCATATGTTGTTGCGCAACCTTTGCTGAATCGATGACCATGAAGTACAAAGACCCGACTCAACCACTACGTTTACGAATAAATGACTTGATGCTGCGAATGACATTAGAAGAAAAGATTGGACAAATGACACAAATTGATGGAGATGTTGCTACACCTGATATAATGAAGAACTACTTGATAGGTGAGTTGCAAATTTACTATTTTAGATTTTTTATTCAAATACTTCAAGATTCATATAACTATATAAGGATTATAATTCTAACGAGTTTTGACTTTTCGACAGGGAGTTTATTGAGCGGTGAAGGGATTAATATGGTTAACGAGTTTCAAAAAGGTTCATTGTCTACTCGTTTAGGGATACCGGTGATGTATGGGAATGATGATGTCAATGGAAATAGTAATGCTTTTGAAGCCACCATTTTTCCGCATAATGTTGCACTTGAAGAAATAAGGTACACAATCATATTTAGTTTTATACAGTACAACTTTTGATCCATTGTTTTATTTGAGTGAGTGTTTGATCTTCAAAGTTCAAAGTAGTGATAATAATCAAATTAATGTCAAGTTTGTCAAACTATAATACATAAGGACTTACTGATCATTCAAAAACGAGAATAAGTTTTATAATACCAAATACTAAAAACTACTTATAGGCGAACTGAAAACACAGTCATTAATAGATAATCAGTTTCACATTGCCATGCTATACGGCACCTTAGATGGATTTTTTTTTCTTATTACTGTGATCTTTTGATATTCTTGAATAGGGACCCTGAATTGAAGAAAGTTGGAGCTCCTTGCTATGACGCGATACTGATTATCTGCTGTGGTAGAACACTATAAGCACCTAAGGGATTGTAGCCTACGCCGTACCATTTATCTTGTCCTCAAATATTAGAAGCCAAATCTGTACATTAAAAGTAATTATTGCGACCACAAACAATAGCTTTTGAAACGCACATGATAACACTACTTGGTCCTTTTGTCGAATCTTCATGTTTTCTTGTGTTTGCATCATTGCATGGTAAACTCAGACGGTCTAACACTTCTTTTAATCAGGCCGGTGACTCTACACCAGAGGAGCTAGAAGCCGCCACTCAAGTTCAAGGTCCAGTTTTGCCCATCCTCAGGGAGAAGTCAGCAACCCAATTCTTACCACATTTGTTTTTTGCCCATATTAACTAGAAACACAAATGAGCCCACTAAACACAAATGAGACACTACTACTGCCCTTTGTTTTTCCCAGAATGTGAAGCAGGTTTTTGATGCTGCCATTAAAGTCGTTCTTGCACTACCAATGTCAAAGAAAAAGAAAGGAAAGGCTCAAAAGGCTTGCTCAATATTGTGATCAAGATCAAAATAAACAAAACTAGCTGTATTTCAATGTTCTTCTACCGTGAAGCTGTCTTGGATTCATTTCTCATATGTTTGTTAAATTGTATTTTGATCTTTTAAGTACTCGAATATCGTAATGTACTAATCGTGTAGTTTGGCCAAGAATTCCTAATTACATTGCTCGTTTTCTTTTCTTGCTGGTTCATTCTAGTTATTTTAACACCAAGTTCTTGTTGGTTTTCAATGATCCTCTCTGTTTTCAAGACTTTGCAATGAGCAGCAGGAAAATCACATACGATGACAAGTGTCCCCCCTCCCCCCCCCCCCCCCCCCCCCCTCTCCCAGTTGCCCAAAAATACAAAAGTTGCCCAAAAAATACACAAGTTGCCCAAAAAATACACAAGTTGCCTAAAAAAAATACAAAAGTTGCTCAAAAAATATACAAGTTGCCTAAAAAAATACAAAAGTTGCCCAAAAAATACACAAGTTGCCCAAAAAATAGTCAGAAAATGACACTTGTCACTTGCAGAAAAGTGACGCTTGGCAGTTGCCCAAAATCCCTATTAAAAATGTATAGCAGCAGTATCTTACAACGAGCAGCAGGAAAATCACAAAGGGCAACAGTAGTGTCTCATATGTCGAGCAATAGAATCAAAGAACTCGCAAGCAGTAGTAAAAATACCCGAGCAGCAGTACTAAATTCTCAGCAGTAGGAACTCTGAGTAGTAGCAGCATGATGCTAAGGTTAGCAGCAGAATGACATACCCTCGACCAGATCACATACTCTCGACCACCGAACCTTCTGACTCCAACAGTCAATTCGCATGCTCAACCTTACGAACCAGACTCGGTATCCATAATCATAAACAACATCAGTACACTTACATCCAAATCAGTAATCACAGTAGCCATAGGTAACTTTAGTGACAATTTTTCCAAGTCCATGGGTCATAAGCAGCAAAATGGGTCATGTTAGATTATATATTTTTAAGCATGGGTCAAATTTGACCCATTTGAGACCGGTTGAATTTTGCTATTTGTTTGCTTTTACCTGTTAATGAAGACACGGCATAACACGAATCAACCCATTTATAAACAAATCCAACAATTAAACTATCAATAGAAGAAAGAAACTACTAATGGACAAGCTAAGAATAAGAATAACTACGTCGTTTTAGTTGTATCTGAATGATTGAAATGGATGATTCAGAACCATATATTGAACAAAAACAATACAAGCTCCTGGCTGACGAAAATATGAAGAAAAGAAAAGCATCTTTATTATCAAGTTTTCTGTTACACAAGATCAAATGAGAACGAATGATGATTTACACTACACAACCCGTAACACAGAAATGGAACAGTAGGATTTTTATTTTTATTTTTCCTTTTTCGAGTAACAAATGGAAAATCTTACAACTATAAGTTTTTATATCCATGGCTCACTGAAAATTTGAAAACTGATATCTACTTCTTTTTTGTTCTGATCAGGAATTCTTCTTAGCATTATTGACTGCGTTGTCGATGTAGGTAGCAAACGGTCCATGATCAGGAACCGTAACCGGGTCATGAGGGGTTTCTGGAACTTGTTCATTGTTAACAACTCTTGGGTGCAGCAGTGCATACCCTCGCCCAAATCCTCTAAAACTAGGTGGCCCCACCAAAACTGACCCATTAACACTTTGCTGTTGTTGTTGGTGCAGTGCATATGCTCGCCCAAATCCTTTACATAGGGGTGCACATTTACTGATTTTGTAAACACATAATCACCTACAGAACGCAGTCCCAAAAATCTTAAGTCAGGTAGAAACATGATATTTCACTAATCATAATAGCTTAAAATAACAATTTCATGGAGTCTAAACCAATAGTCTTAAACATATTTGACTTGCTTAAGAAATTAAAATTTATAAAGATAGAAGTGGTCAACAACCAATTCTCCACATTTTAACAATAAAAACAATCAAATACTTAGACACACTAATGAAAATCACCAGCTATTTCCGATATTTTCTCAAACACAATCATTATTCACTATTTTCATTGGTTATTCAACCGAAAAAAAAGGTGGAGATTTTATTATTTATGTCTTAATGATACCATTATTTTCTGAAAACTAGTCGTTAACGACAGACCTAAGGGCTGCTGTTAGCATTAATCAAAATAAACTAGCTAAAAGGGAAGATACCGGTATCTGCAAACGGATCCAAGTCACCATCTTTACATGGGGGTGGTTGATTCGAGTTTAACCCATTTATTGTGGCAGGTTTACAATTATATTCACTAGCACCACCACCACCACAGCTGAGGGATATCCAATCATTATCACCATTCAGACCGTTCGACCCAGCTGGCTGATTTCTTGACTCCGCCTGCTCAGCCATTTCTGATGGTCTTGTGGGAAGAAAGAGCTGAAGTGATGGATCATCGTGTCCGAAAGCTAACGGGTTATCAACCAACCCATCATTAATGTCAAGATTAGATTGGTAGAGTGAAGAATCATGAACTGGTGGTGCAGAATGCATTCCAATCTCATCTGCCAACAATGTGAAATCATCCATGGATATGGGACCACCAAGTCCATGATGAACATTCTCATCTGAACCAAATAAATGAAAGGTAGGCCCCATCTGACTTATAGAGGGTAAAGACCAAAAGGGTACCCCAAAATCATCATCATTATTATTAAAAAGACCTAAACATGAACTCCCGCCATCAATTAAGGCAGGATCTTCAGTGTGTGGAAAGGTAGAAAACGCAGCTCTGTCACCGACATCTTCAATACCATTTTTACTATAGACAGGTTCAGATGACATTAGATTTTCAGTCACGGCTTCTGAATCACTAAGAACAATAATGTCAGCATCCGCAACCGTTGGATTCATGTTTGGTGAAAGTGAACCAAAATCAGCTCCATTGGTGGTAGAATGACCAAAATGCCCGCCACCATTCTGATTAATACTAGGATCTTCCCCTTCTTTACCACTGCCAGTAGCACTGCTGCTCATAGGAAATTCATTATTCCCATTATTCACAAACTTTTCCGGTTTGCTGACTTCCCAAATTCCGTTGTTGTTTTTCTTTATTCCGAGTTTTAACCCTGTGTTATGACCTTCAGCACCACCTTCCTATTTGACCTGCTTTGGTACTTCTAGCTTGGGTTTCGACTCCACTTCCACTGGAACACAGAGAGTACCATCGGGTTTGTGCCACTCTCCAAGTTCATCTAAACTTTTTTGGCCTTTTTCTGCTTTCACGCGCCAAGAACCATCTGGTTTCACCTCAATCTCTGTTACATCCTCTCCACAGTTCCGCATCTTTGTGAGAATTTTATTGGCTAAGAATTACAATAGAACGAATCAGCATATCCTCAACGAATCAAAATAATCAAAAATGAAAACACTTACAATACCTTTGTTGTGATACGAGTAAAATATGGATCAATAATGACATTCTCTAATGCGTAATTCTTGAGACAGATAGGGCATTGCCACTGCAGGTAACCCAAGAAAAGATATTAAATAAAGGGAAGTAAATGGCACAAAAAAGCATATTGTTGTGTATAATGCTTGCCTTTCGAGACCGTTGGTTCATTTGCACAAATACTTCAAGATCAAAACAGCCCATGTGAGCACAAGGCTTGAATCTTCCAGCAATTTTCATTCTTGAACCACTCATCTGTAACATAAAACACAAAGCTTATGTATACAGCAACAAAAATAGATCAGCTGCAAATGTGCTGAATGTTAGGAAAATGTGTTACTTACAGGACACCGAAGATTGACCGGTATAGAATCAGACACGACCTCCAGATCGCTGTCACTGTCTGCATTTTCTGTAGCAGGCCCACCACCGAGACAGCGACAAACACGTGCAACAGCATCTTCAAATCTCTCACCATCAGATTCTTTGGGAATGAGGTTAAGAATCTTTTGGGGTTATCATGCAACAATCAATATTCGAATAGCTATTATTATTTAGGAAGGTGAGTAACATCCTTTTCTTTTCATAATTTTAAAGATACATGATCCAAATCACTCAATAAAAAGTCAATCATTACAACAAAAGTCTCACCTGTTGAAATGTGCGCCGTCTCCCTATTCTGACGCCCAAACAGAACACACGAGCATCACAGCCTGCCAATGAAATTTTATTACTTCCATCACGGGTGCATGGCGTGATCTGAAATCAAAAAAGAGAGAACTAAGATCACTCCTCAGAAAATATCATTAATTAAAGAAATAACTTCTGAAACCATAAGTTTTTTTAATCAGAATGCCAACCACATAAAGATTCAGTTTTTATATAATTGAACAGCATAAAAATAAAAGACATACAATCACGCATAATCCAGCATCAAAAAATTAAACATGAAATATTAATTTGACCAGATCTAATACAAAGAAAAATTAAACTCGTGTGAAATTAAAATCAAATCGAATCATAATTGAATTAATTAATTAATTAGAATAAAAATACCTGAAGAAGAAGAATTAGGTTTTTGATGTGTTATCCTAACACAGGGAGCTATTATCCTAACCGCGTACATCGCTGTTGTGGAGGGTTACGGCGGCGGTGGAGGGTTACGACGATGGTGGGGATTCGGTGGTGATGGGGTTTCGGCTATGGTGGGATTGGGGTGAGGAGGGAGTTATAGTGGTTGAATTGGAGGAGTTACAGTGTGGTATAAAGAGGTAAATAGTGAATAACATGTAAAATGACAAAAAAACCAGTTTAGATCAAGAAATTACAAAGTTACCCAAAATACACTAGATATTTTGGTCGGACACGTGTCATCCAGTGGTTGGTCAGACAAGTTGCCCTGGTCTAGTATCGGAACTTTCTGTGAGCGGGTCGGATAAGCAACGCAACAGGGCAACTGGGCCATATTAGTAATTATCCCTAAAAAAATTATTGTAATTAGCGTGGGATTAGCGATTGATTAATAAACATTTTGCCGTTAGTGTTATTGTACCGACGACATGTCGTCGGTACTGATTTAGGTCAAAATTTTCGCTTTTCCCGCGTGTGAATAATAGCGAATAATTAGGCGGGGTTTTTTCCTGCCTTTATTACGCCGACGACATGTCGACGGTAATATTTCCCGCCAAATTTTCCATTCACCCCGCCAATTTTTTACTTATATATATTGTATAATGAGATTATCACAAAACACGTAAATTCTCACAAAATACACACATAACAATGGATGGTTTAACGCCGGAACAGGAATGGTCAAAGGCTTTATCACACGAGCTCCTGTATAATGAAATTATACTTCATTGGGGCTGGGAAATTTTTGATGAATATAGTTCTTATGAGAACTGTGCACCGTGGCAGAGAGACAAGATTCTGGAATGGTTGAGGAGAAAGCCGTACTATAAAGAGTATTTGGAAGAGCTAGATGCTGCTGAAGCTCAATGTGCTGCTGAAGCTCAAGCTGCTGCTGTTGGAGGTGACGATGAAGCTGAAAGCACGTTGGACCTCGACACCGAATTTGGTAATCTGGAAAATAGAGTAACAAATCTCGAAGCTACGTTTGCACGTATCAAGGAAATGAGAGCAAGGAAGGGAAAAGATGGTGCGAGTTCCAGCAAAGCGAGAAGTAGCCGGAAAAAAAAATAAACGGGTTGTTTCGTTTGATCTATTTCGTTTGGTTGTCGAGTTGTTTAGTTTGAGTTGTTTCGTTTGGTTTTCGAGTTGTTTAGTTTGATTTGTTTCGTTTGCTTGTCGAGTTATTTCGTTTGATTCTGTATGAAATGTATGTGGTTGAGAACTCTTGTGTGTTTTAAATAAACAGTTTGCCTTCGTGTTTGGGCCTCAAGTCGAATGTATCTGCAAGATTATCTTATATGTAATTTCTTTACTCAATAAGAAAAATACCAAGTCATACATGTATATTTATTAAGAAACGTACTCTTAATAAATGGTGGTATAGTAAAGGTGCAGGCCATACTTATTACTACCATATAAGCATTCAAAATTTACAGGTGAAGACATTTACTACTCTCCAACTACCGGCTCTTAGTTATTACTACCATATAAGACATTTACTACTCTCCAACTACCGGCTCTTAGTTATTAAACAAACAACAACAGCAGCAACAATAACACAACAAACAACAACAACGACAATAACAGCAACAACAACGACAATAACAGCAACAACAACAACAACAATAACAGCAACAACAACAACCTACATACGAAGATTTCCCATATCACCTAGCATGTCATTATAAAGGTCGTGAAATAAGGCAGCTGAATCAATTGTGTGTTTGTTTGGATGCATATACACTTCTAGCATTTTATTGAGTACCATTATCTGGTGATTCAGTTTTATTGAGTACCATTATCAAACGAAACAACTCGACAAGCAAACGAAACAACTCGGCAAGCAAATGAAACAACTCGGCAAGCAAATGAAACAACTCGGCTCATTAGTTAGGAATTGCATCTTTCAAACTAGAACAAGATAAGCTGGAACTTTGTTGTTGAGCACGAGTTCTATAATTGCTCGGATCATTCGTTTAACATCTCGTGTAGAACCATATCATCTCGGATCATTCGTTTAACATCTCGTGTACATCCATATCATCTCGGATCATTCGTTTAACATCTCGTTTAAAACTATATCATCTCGGATCATTCGTTTAACATCTCGCGTAGAACCATATCAAACGAAACAACTCGACAAGCAAACGAAACAATTCGGCAAGCAAATGAAACAACTCGACAAGCAAATGAAACAACTCGGCTCATTAGTTAGGAATTGCATCTTTCAAACTAGAACAAGATAAGCTGGAACTTTGTTGTTGAGCACGAGTTCTATAATTGCTCGGATCATTCGTTTAACATCTCGCGTAGAACCATATCATCTCGGATCATTCGTTTAACATCTCGTGTAGAACCATATCAAACGAAACAACTCGACAAGCAAACGAAACAACTCGGCAAGCAAATGAAACAACTCGGCAAGCAAATAAAACAACTCGGCTCATTAGTTAGGAATTGCATCTTTCAAACTAGAACAAGATAAGCTGGAACTTTGTTGTTGAGCACGAGTTACATAATTGCTCGGATCATTCGTTTAACATCTCGTGTACAACCATATCATCTCGGATCATTCGTTTAACATCTCGTGTACAACCATATCAAACAAAACAACTCGACAAGCAAACAAAACAACTCGGCAAGCAAATGAAACAACTCAACAAGCAAATGAAACAATTCGGCTCATTAGTTAGGAATTGCATCTTTCAAACTAGAACAAGATAAGCTGGAACTTTGTTGTTGAGCACGAGTTCTATAATTGCTCGAATCATTCGTTTAACATCTCGCGTAGAACCATATCATCTCGGATCATTCGTTTAACATCTCGTGTAGAACCATATCAAACAAAACAACTCGACAAGCAAACGAAACAACTCGGCAAGCAAATGAAACAACTCGGCAAGCAAATAAAACAACTCGGCTCATTAGTTAGGAATTGCATCTTTCAAACTAGAACAAGATAAGCTGGAACTTTGTTGTTGAGCACGAGTTACATAATTGCTCGGATCATTCGTTTAACATCTCGTGTACAACCATATCATCTCAGATCATTCGTTTAACATCTCGTGTACAACCATATCAAACGAAACAACTCTACAAGCAAACGAAACAACTCGGCAAGCAAATGAAACAACTCAACAAGCAAATGAAACAACTCGGCTCATTAGTTAGGAATTGCATCTTTCAAACTAGAACAAGATAAGCTGGAACTTTGTTGTTGAGCACGAGTTCTATAATTGCTCGGATCATTCGTTTAACATCTCGCGTAGAACCATATCATCTCGGATCATTCGTTTAACATCTCGTGTAGAACCATATCAAACGAAACAACTCGACAAGCAAACGAAACAACTCGGAAAGCTAATGAAACAACTCGGCAAGCAAATAAAACAACTCGGCTCATTAGTTAGGAATTGCATCTTTCAAACTAGAACAAGATAACTGGAACTTTGTTGTTGAGCACGAGTTACATAATTGCTCGGATCATTCGTTTAACATCTCGCGTATAACCATATCATCTCGGATCATTCGTTTAACATCTCGTGTACAACCATATCAAACGAAACAACTCGACAAGCAAACGAAACAACTCGGCAAGCAAATGAAACAACTCGACAAGCAAATGAAACAACTCGGCTCATTAGTTAGGAATTGCATCTTTCAAACTAGAACAAGATAAGCTGGAACTTTGTTGTTGAGCACGAGTTCTATAATTGCTCGGATCATTCGTTTAACATCTCGCGTAGAACCATATCATCTCGGATAATTCGTTTAACATCTCATGTAGAACCATATCAAACGAAACAACTCGACAAGCAAACGAAACAACTCGGCAAGCAAATATCGTTTAACATCTCGCGTAGAACCATATCATCTCAATGTTGAAAGCAACCCTAGAACCAATCACATGGACTATAAAATATATATTTTTTATTTTATAAAAGTATTTAATTTTAAATCAAAGTATTTAATTTTAAATCAAGTATTTAATTTTAAATAGAAAGTTTTTAATTTTAATTATATATTAAATAAAAGTATTTATAAGAAATAAACGTTTTTATATATCGAACTCATACCGACGACACGTCGTCGGTATTTTTGTGTTAAAACCGCCCAAAATAATTCATTTATCCCGCCAAGACACAAGACGACAAAGTTTTCTTTTATTACCGACGACATGTCGTCGGCATAATTGAAAGATATACATAAAGTAGATCTGGTCAAACACTTAGACGCATTCGCTAAAACTTTTTCCTCCTCCTCAATTATTGCTCCTCCTCGCCGGCGAAATATTACTCCACCACCACCTCCGACACCACTACCAGTACTCCACCACTACCACAGCTCCACCATCACTACACCACCACCTCCGACACCACAGCTCCACCTCCGACACCACCACAGCTCCACCACAGCTCCTCCTCCTCCTCCTCTCATGTTTAATTCACTCCTCAACCCCTCCTCCTCCTCTCATGTTTAATTCACTCCTCAACCCCTCCTTTGTTTAATTCTTCTTCTTCCCCACTTTTTCTTCTTCTACAAAACAGGTAATTTTGATTTTTGTTAATTTTAGTGTTAATTTTGTATTAATTTTGTTTTTTGTTAATTTTGTTTTTTTTTTATACAGCCGAGAGCGAGAGTCGAGAGCTGAGACAGCCGAGACAGAGGTAATGTGGTCCCTTTTTTATTTTTTTTTAAACTTTTGGTATCCCGACGACATGTCGCCGACAACAGTTTTTTTTAAAACTTTTTATATACTAATGTGCTCTCTTTTAATATAGCCCGAGCCCGAGACCGCAGCCCGAGACTGCAGCCCGAGACCACAGCCGAGAGCCCGAGACTGCAGCCCGAGACCACAGCCGAGAGCCCGAGACCACAGCCGAGACAGTATGTTGTTATTTTTTTCATATCCGTATTATTTTTTACATA
This sequence comes from Artemisia tridentata subsp. tridentata, assembly GCA_021014915.2. Lineage (NCBI taxonomy): Eukaryota > Viridiplantae > Streptophyta > Magnoliopsida > Asterales > Asteraceae > Artemisia > Artemisia tridentata. Next base: position 57,552,600 of record CP139507.1, read on the forward strand.
TCAGTATGTTTGTGAAATGTTGCGTGACGGATATAGGGGTATTTTTGTAGATTCCAGTGCGGTTTAGGATTTTTGTAATGTACTCGATTATATGTGTTTACGTGAGAAAGCGTTACATGTGTAGGATAGAAGTAGAATATTTGCGGAAAAATCAGTTGGTGGAAAAATCAGTTGAGGAAAAATCAGTTGGTGTAGGATAAAAGTAGAATTTTTGCGTTAGAAGTAGAAACTTTTTACCTTACATAAACTTATCATGACATGATAAACTTATATAAACAAAATAGTTTCAAAATAAGCTTATGAAACATAAGCCGAAAACCAAATCGGTAGTGAATCTATTATATCAACGTTTTGTAGTGAATCAATTGCAAAAGTGTAACATGTATTTATATTCTATTAATTGTTTAACTTAAAATAGTCGATTTGTGTATTATTGTTATACGTTTGTGAATGTTTTCAGATTTTAGTGATTAATTTCGGAAAGTCCCCGTCCGAAGTTAATCATCCTATAGAAAACCCGTCCGGAATTAATTTATTAGAAATTAATTTCGGAAAGTCCCCTGTTTGGGACTGCTTTTTGAATGTTTTGTCTCATTTAGGATATGGATGCGTATAACTGATTTACTATTTGAGATGATTTCGACAGTGTTTCTCCTTTACTCCTACGAATATGTCCTTAATGCACATATTTGGGGAGTTGAGGGGAAATGCTGCCGAAATTTTCTCAAATAGTAAATCAGTTATACGCATTCATATATGAGACGAATCATTCAAAGAGTGGGTTAGGATTGCCTTCCATAGTTGCGCTAGGTGAACAAAACAACTCGTAATCATTAATTAAGTGCATATAATAACTGATTGCATCATAAAAATGCAGTTATGATAATTGATAAGAGTTGGACCAATTTAGAGCATCGTGGTTCAAAAGAATTTCTTGATGGTCTTGCCGCCTTCCTCGATCATTGCAAACCGTTATTGAATAGTTACGGAAACATAAAATGTCCATGTCGTCGTTGTCGTAATGTTCCATGGGTATCTCTGGAAGGTCTTAAAAACCACATAGGCCAAAATGGGTGGGATCCAACTTATACACAATGGAAGAATCACGGTGAACCGGATCCTGCGCCGTTAGTACATAACACAACACAACGTGAGATGAGTGAAATGGGTGCATGCCTTAATGATATTCTTGATATTCCTCCGAATAATGATCAAAATGATATTCTTGATATTCCTTCGAATAATGAGCCGACTCATGGAAATATTGGCGAGACAAGTAACGAGCCGACTCAAGCAGCGACACCTCCTCTGCGTAACGAGTATGAAGAGTTACTTGCAAGTTCCAACCAGGCTCTGTACCCGGGTTGTGACTTTATGACAACATTAGATTTTATGGCAAAGTTTACGCATCTCAAGGTCAGCGGTAAATGGAGTGATACTTCATTTAACAAAACGCTACAATTTCTTCAGGAGGTATTTCCGCCCAGGTTAGGTTACAATCTCCCACCGTCATACTATCATATAAAGAAGACATTTAAAAAGATCGGGTTAGGGTACGAGTCGATACATGCTTGTGAAAATGATTGCTTTCTATATCGGGGGGATGATGGCGAAGATTTGGAGTATTGTCCGGTCTGCAAAACGAGTAGATGGAAAGACAAGAACACAACGGGGAAGAAAGTTCCTAACAAGGTGTTGCGTTACTTTCCTATCATTCCTAGACTACAACGTTTGTACAAGTCTATTCACACTGCAAAACATATGACTTGGCATGCTACTGGAAAGTCTATGGACGGTAAGATGCAACACCCGGTTGATGGTAAAGCATGGCAGAAGTTTGACAATCAATATTCGGATTTTGCTATAGAACCAAGAAACGTTCGATTAGGGTTGGCTGCTGATGGTTTCAATCCATTCGGCAACCTTAGTCAGACTTACAGCATGTGGCCGGTTATATTAACAACATACAACTTGCCTCCGTGGTTATGCATGAAAGAGACTTCTTTGATGCTGACGTTGTTGATTCCTGGCCCTAAATCACCGGCGAAGGACATTGATGTTTACTTGAAGCCCTTGATTGATGACCTTGTGGAATTATGGAAAAAACCATGTATCTTGACTATGGACGCTGCTACAGGCACTCAATTCCACATGAGAGCGATGCTTTTATGGACCATCAATGATTTTCCTGCTCGAAGTAGTTTGTGTGGTTGGCAAGGGCATGGTTACTACGCTTGCCCTACATGCAAAGTAGACACTCCGGCTACGCGTGTGATAAGCAAAACAGCTTATGTTGGTCATAGAAGATTCTTAAAAAAACCATAAATGGAGGAGGGACTGTACGACATTCAATGGTGAAATCGATTATAGAGATCCTCCTAGAAAAGATACCAGGGCTGATATCTTGACTCAACTTGCGACATTGCCCACACGTGTGCCGGGGAAACATCCGGATTATGGGGGTGGGAAGATAAAACATAATCATACAGTCGAGCTTAACTGGACTAAATGGTCTATCTTCTACGATCTTGAATATTGGTATTTTCTTTCTCTACCACACAATTTAGATGTCATGCATATCGAAAAAAATGTGTTTGAGAGTATCTTGAACACCTTGTTAATGAATGATAAAATCTAAAGACACCGCTAAGGCAAGACAAGATTTGCAAGCTCTGGGCATTCGACAGGAGTTGTGGCTCGGAAACAAACAAAACGGGAAGTGCTCGAAGCCTCATGCTAAGTACTCCTTCACACCCGATAAAAGAAAACTCTTCTGTCAATACATTAAAACAGTTAAACTACCAGATGGGTTCGGATCCAAGTTCAAGTCAAAAGTGACCAAAGATGATAACAGTATAACGGGCATGAAGTCTCATGACTGTCATATAATGATGCAACGGTTACTTCCTTATGGACTTCACCAATACTTGGACGCACAGACTTATACACCCTTGATCGAGCTTTGTTTCTTCTTTAAGCAAATTTGCGCCCGAACTTTGATGGTGAAAGACATGGTGAAAGCTAAAGCCCAGTTGATCAATATTTTGTCCAGTCTCGAGCAAATATATCCTCCTGCTTTTTTTGACATTATGATTCACTTGGTTATGCATTTACCTGAAGAGGCTATTGAAGGCGGGCCTGTTTCATTCCGGTGGATGTATCCATTTGAAAGATACATGAAGAAGCTTAAAAACTATGTCCGAAATAAAGCTAAGCCGGAGGGTTCAATAGCGGAGGGTTATGTTGCAGATGAAGCATTAACTTTCTGTTCTCGTTATTTTCGTGGTGTTGGGACAAAATTTAATCGTCCCGCTGCATCTCAGGACCGTCCTCGCCCAACAAGTGATTTCCAGGTGTTCCGATCACTATGTACCAATTCTGGTAAAGAGACATTGATTGGGTTAGGTCTCCAAGAAATGAAGAGAGTGATATGGTATGTACTTCACAACAGTCCTGAGATTGACACGTACATGGACGAGTTCGAGAGGTATGCGTTTATATTTTGAAATTTCTTTTTCCCAAGTTATCTTTTCAATTTATTCTAATATCATGAACATTTTCAGGGAATTTCCTGATATCGACATGAAACAAGCATTTCCGAGCTGGTTTGAGACGAAGGTAAACTTATTGTATGTATTTCCATGTATAAATAACGACTATTACTCATCTCCATCTATTCTTATCTTTTTTCATAGATCCGTAAACTTTACATAGCCGATGACCCAAGCTGTACTCCCGACTTATTCGCTTTGGCTTGTGGACCATCACCGACCCCAATCTCAGTCAACTCTTGCGTAGTCAACGGTGTGAGGTTTGTCGTACACAGCCGCGATATAAAACGTACAACTCAGAACAGCGAAATTAGTTCACCTGGTGAGAAGGAGGGAGAAATGTATTATGGTCAGCTAGAAGAAATTATGGAGTTCGCATATTCCCAGTTCAAATTTGTGTTGTTTCGAGTTAAGTGGTTCGACTTAAGCAACAAAAACCGTAGAGTCCAACGTTTTACCACTAGAAACAACATGACACAAATTTTGGCATGTAGCTATGCGTTCGAAGATCAACCTTACATTCTCGCAACACAAGCGAAACAAGTCTTCTACCTTGAAGATCCTGCCAGACGACCACTCCATTGGAAGGTCGTCCAAGAAGTAAATCACAACACAACCTGGGATGTCATCGTGGTAGAAGACGATGTTGATGTGATACATGGCAACAACTCATCCGATCTCCAACTGTCTGCTAATTTGAATGATTTGGAACTTGAAACCTTAAATATCGATGGTGAATCAACGTTAGTTGAGGCACCACCACCAATCATTCCTATTGATGACGACGATGATTTTATTGATGATGAAGACGACGATCCTTATGATTTAGCAACTTCTGATAATGAAGTCGCAAACAATTCTGATGATGAAGTTGAAGTTGCGACTAATGTTGTTTATGATAGTGATTGTGATTGTGCAGATTGATCTTAAAATGTAACTTGTAAAACGACACTTATTTTAATGAAATTGTTATGGATTGTTTAAAAGTGTATATTTATTTTGAATGTGTATGTATTTGAATGTGTGCATGCTTATGTTCATTTGTTCCCGAATTTCTATATGTTATTCAACTTGTACTTTTACAGATGGCAGCAGCAGTTGCGCGCAGTCATGGTGGTGGCGGTGCTGATGAGCCACCACCTTCCCCCACCCGTCAGATTGAGAGCGGGTGCCGTGATGGTGGTAAGAATTTCTAGATTACATATATATGTATATATAATACACATATATGTATATATATATATATATATATATATATATATATATATATATATATATATATATATATATATATATATATATGTGTATATATATACATATATGTGTATATATATACATATATGTGTATATATATACATATATGTATATATCTTGTTGATATAAATAATGACTAAACACGTTATTAATATTTTTCGATATCTCTACGTTTTGATAATCACAAAATGTAAAATCATTAAACGGAAAATTATGACGTAAACAAGTATTTAGTTGTAAACATCTATTTTAACAACTCAATCACATAAGGTATGAATAAACAAATGCTTAATGTATTATATGATCAAAGGAACATTTTCTTAATCACTAGATTTTTTATAAAATGTCAAAAACATTTTATATCTTTTAGAAAAACATTTTTGGTAATAAATAAAAAGGTTTAATCCATTATAAATTTATGAATTCAAATTTTCAACCAAAAATGGCAAAAATGTTCCAGAAAAATCTTCTCCACAAAAAGACAAAACTGGGCAACGGTCTTGAGGGGCGGCCCCCTTAATTATACAAGGCGGCCCCCTTAATTTTAAGGGGACCGCCCCGCTCCTCCAGCTGTCCAGTTTTTGCCTATAAATACTGGTTTTCCCCTGGACTTTTTCTCACCTTTTGCACCCCAAACCTTCTGTTCTAAATCTTCTCTAATCCTTGTAAATCCTTTCTAAAATCCTTTGATCATATTCTCTTAAGCATTGGTTTCCAAGTGATCCAAGCTTTCATCATCCAAGTGCAAAAGAAGAATACTCCTTCAACTAGATAAGAAGTATTGTAGTTCAATTCATATCATTTTGTAGTTGTGTAAAGTGTTGTATAGTTGTGATAAGTAGATCTAAGTGTAAGTAAGTAGTTGTGTTGTAAAGAAGTAGTGTAGAAGTTGTGAAGTCATAGTCTAGAAGTTGTGAAGTTGTCGTGTAGAAGTTGTGAAGCCGTCGTGTAGAAGGTGTGAAGCCGTCGTGAAGAAGTCGTGAAGCCGTCGTGAAGAAGTTGTGAATAAGTCGTGAAGAAGTTGTGAGATTGGTTCTAGCTACGATTAGAACCCGACATCTAGCTTTGTGTCGTTAAGCCGGTGTAAGCTAAAGTTGTGTAAGGTTTTCTCCGCCATAAGGGAGTTTTTTGACATAGTGAAGAGAACTCTCGAGTAGGTGACTCGGGGAGTGGAGTAGGGCAAGGAAGGTGTCCTTGTAGCCGAACCACTATAAATTCTTTTGTTGTGGTTTTATCTTTCCATCCCTATCTTTCATTTCATTTCATTTACTTTACTTGCATTACTTATTTACATTTGTCTATATTTGTTCATATTGTTTAAGAGTTGAAGTCACATAAGATTGAATCGAAGTTTTTAAAAGTAAACAAAAGTTTTCACAATAAAATTTAAAAGAAGTAAAACTATTCAACCCCCCCCCCCCCTTCTAGTTTTCCACAATTGGTATCAAGAGCCACGTCAAACAAGATTTTTAAAATAAACTGTATTTTAAAACTTGAAACGATCTATGGAATCTGAAAAATATTTAGAAGGGAAATCTATGCAAAGACCACCACTATTTGAAAGTGATGGATTTCTTTATTGGAAAAATCGATTCGAAACTTATGTGAAATCAAAAGATCTAGATCTTTGGCATGTTATTACTAATGGTGATTTTTTACCTATTCAAAACAATCCTGAAACTAAAAAGGATGAAGTAGTACCTTTTGAAAAACAAAGTGATGATTTAAAAAAAAACTTGCTAAAAATAATGAAGGAAAAATGGTTATTTATAATGCGCTACCACGTAAAGAATACGAAAGAATCTTTATGTGTGAAACCGCAAAAGAAATTTGGAACTCTTTACTAATAACTCACCAAGGTAATAGTCAAGTCAAAGATAACAAAATAGATCTTCTTGTTCAACAATATGAAAAATTTACGATTCCGGAAGAGGAATCAATTGATAATGATTTTGCTAGATTTAACACAATCATCACAAGTTTAAAAGCACTTGATGAGAGTTTTTCTAGTAAGAATTTTGTTAGGAAATTTCTTAGGGCGCTTCATCCAAAATGGCGAGCTAAAGTTACGGCGATTGAAGAATCGAAGAACTTGTCAGCTCTTCAACTTGATGAGTTGATCGGCAACTTGAAAGTCTTCGAAGCAATAATAAAGAAAGACTCCGAGATGGTCAAAGGAAAAAGAGAACAAAGCAAGTCAATTGCATTGAAAGCTAGGAAGGTATCTAGTGACGAGGATAGCTCAACCTCCGAAAGTGATGACGAAGAATATGCCATGGCCGTAAGAGACTTCAAGAAGTTTTTCAAAAGATGAGGAAGATTCGTTAGACAACCACATGACGAAAGAAAGGCATTCCAAAGAAACAAAGATGACAAAGGTAGAAAGAGCGAGAGGAAGTGTTTTAAATGCGGCGATCCAAATCATCTCATCGGAAGATGTCCAATGATGTCAAAGGAGCAAAATCAAAAGGCGTTCATTGGAGGAGCATGGAGTGATAGTGACGAAGATGAGAAAGAAACCACAAAGGAGGAGAAATGTCTTATGGCTAAGACATCAAGTGAGGTACATTCTGAAACCGAATACTTTAGTGATGAATACTTATCATTAGACGAAAAAGACTTAGATAGTGAATATAATAGATTATGCAAACTAGGTCAAAAAGTAATAACTAAAAATAAGTCACTAAAACACTTAAACAACCAATTAGAAAATGAAATACTTGAATTAAAGGTTAAACTACACAACTTAGAAAAAGGTAAAGAAGCTTTTGAAGAATGTAAATTATGTCAAGTAACTAAAAATGAAAACGAAAAACTTAAGGAAGAAATTTGTAAACTTGACAAATTTAAAAATAGTAGTAACTCACTTAGGAAAATAATAAGTGTTCAAAGAGTAGTAGGAGATAAAACCGGCTTAGGATTTAATTCAACTGAGGCCTCAACTAGTGAAACTAAAAATGTGAAATTTGAATGTGAGTCTAGCAAAGAAAAACCCATAGAGTCAACACCTAAATACATACTTATGAAAGATAGAAAAGTACCCGTAACTAGTAATGATGAAGTAAAAAAATTTTACAAACCATCCTTAAAAACCAAAGAAGAATTCCCTAAACCAAAATTAAGATAAAAAACACCTCCCTTAAGAAGACCAAATAATCCTCACCCTCGGCCTAAAACTCCTCAACTTAGAAGAAACCAAAATCGACAAAACCCTCCATAATAATAATAATTACCCAATGTGGAATTATCCAAATCCACCAAGCTTCAATCCTTGGGGAATACTTCCACCATATATGCATCCTAGTCAATTGCAACCCATGTTTGGTTCAAACAACTTTGGACCAATGAGATAATGGGGACCAAGTGGCTAAATTGCTAACTCATTGGGAAATCGGCATCTCTTCTTTGATTGACTTCTACAAGTCAACTTAAACACTTTGAAGTACTTGAAGACTACTTATTGAAGACTAAAAGGTACGCCTCTCTTTCATGCTCTCTACTATGTTATATGCTTAGGATTGATGATCTAGCCAATTGCATGCCCCCGTAAGTTTTTAATGCCTAGTTTAGTTGGTACTTGTGTGTTAGTTAGTAGATAATCCCTTATACATATATCTAATATAAATATATATCTATATTACTATATATATATATATATATATATATATATATATATATATATATATATATATATATATATATATATATAATATATATATATATATATATATATATATATAATATATATACACATATAAATATATCCGCACATAACCTAGATACGTCATTTGTTGACTATCTAGAACTAAAAGAAATTGTTTGTCCTCAAACCTTTTCTTCCCCCTTTGCCTCTTTTGAACATTAACGCTCAACCCGAAAATCTTCTATGTCCACTATCACATAACTCATGGTGATGAAGAGAAGTGAGTTAAGTGGATTAACGTAGAAGTAGTACTTAAATCGTCGCGCCAAGAAAACTATGAATGAAACAAACTCCCGTCGCCGTCAGCACTTATCTCCATCATTGCCTCATCATTTCTCGACGCCATTCAACATCCCACGTTTACACACAATATATATATATAATATATATATATATATATATATATATATATATATATATAATATATATATATATATATATATATATATATATATATATATGCACATTCCCTCTCATTCCTCAAAACCTTTGTCGACTTGACGTCTTGATTATTTTATCCAAAATTCTCAAGATATATTTTTTAACAAAATGTTAATAAAATGTCAAGCATTCCCTCCTCGTGCCTATACAATCCAACGTATTTTTGATATATTATAAATCTATATATATATATATATATATATATATATATATATATATATATATATACATATAAATATTTTACCGTCAGAAACAAAAATAAAAAATTCCCATTTTGGAAGGGCGGCCCCCTTAAAATTAAGGGACCGGCTTGTTAACGAGGGCGGCCCCCTTAATGTTTAAGGGGACCGGCCATCTGCTGCTGCCAAACTCACTTTCCTTCTTCAAATTTTAGCCAAACACCCCATTTCTCAAAAACCTCTTCCTCCTACCCTGCTGTGAACGAAAGAAAACACACCAAAACCATCAAAACCACCCACTAAATCACCAATTCGGGCTAAATTCACAAGGGGCAAACACTTATATCTCGATTAGCAACACATATTGTAAGTTTTCCAATACACATTTCATCTAATTTCATCCAATTTTGAGTCAATTCATGATTAGGTATTTTATTCAAATTTTTCAAATTCGAATTTTTGTTAAAATTAAGTCTAGGATTGCCATTGACAAATGCTCCCCATAGGATTAGAGTGCTTAATTCACCTAGAATCTAAGTAATCTAGAACCCTCATGCTAAAATTTTGAAAAACCAAACACTCTCATTCAAAATTTGTTATACATTGTTGAAAAATGCCATAAACACTTGTTAAAACTAACTACATTATAGTATCACAACTTTTAATCCTAAAAATATACTTTTTGAATCATGAAAAACGATTTTATAAACATAAGAGGGTGTTTGGATTAGGTCATAAAATAGCCGAAACTAAGTCGAAATAAAATTAACAACTAATTATCGAGCTTATAAACATGCAACTAGTAATTTTGAGTCATCAAGATACATAATTCATATGTATATTGAAATATGAGTCTTTATTTTTCTAGAAAAAGGGAGCGTTTGGCATAATGAATTAAAACACATTTTCGAGTCAAAATCTATGTTTTCATCTCTTTCATAAGTTTCTTAACATGAATACTCGTAAGAAATAGCTAGACATACAATCTAATGTTTATCTAGCCACATTTCAAAGTGGCTTATGATGTATAAAGGAGCGTTTGGATACGTTTGGTTCTTTATCAAAATATCATTACAACTACTCCTTAACATCATAAAATACGCCTTAAGCGAGTTAGAAAAAAATAAAAAAATAAAAAAATAAAAATAAGGAACATTGCAAACTACTTCTTAGGATTAAAATTTTAGAGTCGAAGTATGTTTGCGTTCCACATAAGTAGTATATGTCACATATGCATTTTTTTTAATCTTATTTTCTTGTTGTTATCTTGTTTAGGTGAAAATGCCTAAAGCCACGGTTGGTGATGTCTCCAAAACAAAACAATACATTCCAAAAGTCTCTGCCACTCCTGGCATATCTCCCGCTATTGCATGTTTCTATCGTTCCATCGAAAATAGAAACATTCATGAGGGGAGAATTGTCGATCCATCTTTCTATCAATCTGACTATATCGAACGAATGTTCTCCAATGTTCGTCTCGATTGTCTTTATAAAATCAATGAGCGTATCGTTCCTCGCTTTGTTCTTGACTTCTATAGCCAAGTTACGGTGCAAACCGATGACTATGGTTATATCCTCATTTCCTTCATGATCCAAAACGAATTCATCACTCTTACTCTCGCTCAATTCGGTCAAATTCTCAAAATTCCCCACAATGGTCAAGCCGTTTTCTCAAATGAGTGGGATCTTTCTTCTCTTGAACAAAATCGACCTCAAGGAGGTCCATACTATTCTGAGATCCCAACTCCCGACGACATTCGTCGACTTCTTGAGCTAGAACGTGGTACGACTAGTAGAAAGATTAAGTCGAAAAATGTCGACATCCATACAAACCAAATCCTCCTCAAAGAGTTAAGCCCCGACATGAAGCATTGGGAAGAACTCATTCGCGAGAATGCGTTCGGTACCGGTGGTCACCGTGATCATCTCACGGCGAGCATTGCTCACATGTTGTATTGTGTTGTTGCGGAAGAACAATACAATTTGGCTTATCTCTTTGTTCATCGAATCATATCCGCTAAAAACACTCCCAATGCCAATCTTCCTTATGGTATGTTCCTTACTCGACTTTATTATCATGTTATGGAACATTACCCTCATCTTGAGAGTGATATTTATGAGTTCGTTCAACCGATCTTGCGTCCTCTTGTCCGTGTCCAACCTCGTCAATCCCGAAGTGACAAGGGTAAATCTCGTAGCTCTTTCTCACTCCCACCTCGTGGTTCTACATCTCATCGAGGAGATGATGATGATGAGGAGGAGGACACATCACGTGTTAGTACCCCATCACCCACGACGTTCGTTAATAATCTTCCGGAACTTGATTACACCGACTATCAAGTTCCTTCTCCTTCCCAACAAAACGATCAACTCCTCTTCGAAAGACAAACCTCATTGCTAAACACCACTCAACAAATGCATCAAGAGGTTCGAGGTGGATTCAAGTCAATAGGAAAGGCCTTCAGGAAGATTCTTGGGAAGAAGAAATAGATTTATTTGGTGTGGGTTTAATTGAACATTGATGATATGTTATTAGATAATTATGTGTAGTGTTATTATTTTGACATTTATTTTGCATTATGCTAGATGGTTAACTACTATTATGTTAGAACTTTGTTTCTTTAAATATGCCTATGATATGATTATAACATGATTTTGCTAGTTTATATATGTACATTATTACTTGATATATTATTGTTACTATTGGATCATTCCTAGTGTACATGGTTCAAATAGAGCTTGCTGCAAACACACCCCAAAAATTGACCCTTTTCTGGAAATTTTTCAATTTTGGTCGCCTGGGAAAACACCAGATGGGCGGCCCCCTTAATTTTGCTAGGCGGTCCCCTTAATTTTAAGGGGGCCGGCCTACAATTAAGGGGACCGGCCATCTGGACAGTAATTTTCACTGTTTTCTTTTGCATCTTGTGACCCCTTTTCTCTAGTCTAAGCTACCCTTTCTCTTATTAACCCAACTGAGTTTGGAATATTACTACTAAACCTCAAAACCTTACCCAAACCAACCTCACTTTCATACTATAAATTCCCTCCAAATGATAAACCCTCATTTCATCAATCCTCATCTCCTTCAAACACCAACCCAAAACACCATGCTATCACCAAAATCCTCCATTTCCATGTCCTCTAAGAAACACAAAATGGTCATCATACCACCCAAACAACTTTTCATTGATCTCACTAAGGAAGACAACACCACTCCATCACCACCACCTAAATGCTCATCTCCAAATGCACCTAATGCACCATCAAAAACACCTTCCACCAATGGTACCTCCTCTTCTTCCTTACCTTCAACCTCATCCATCAATGACTACATCAACAAACACCTCTCCTCACCACAAATAACACCACCACAAACAACATCACCACCACATCTCACTCAAGAACCTCCATCCACCGAGCTTGCCATCTCCATCTCACCTATCACACCTCTTGATGCTCACTTTTCATCCTCACCACTTCCACCACCTCTCTTTGTTAATCCCATTCCTTGGAGTCTCCTTGAAGCTCATGGAGACACTTGCCTTTGTTGCATTCATAACCGAACCATCATCTTTGGTCTTCGGGATGAGATGCAATACATGTTCTCATGCATTGAGCATATGCAATACATGTTTCTCATGCTTCTAACATTTTTCTTGCAAGAATTCCATAGCTCGTCTCCTTGGTGCCCTCAAACGAGGGGGAGTACACATCAAGGGGGAGTTCTCATTCCGACAATTTTACACTTAAAACTTGCCGGCAAAACCTTTTTGATTCTACAAAAAGGGGGAGAAATAGATGTAAACTCACTAAATACTTGTCTAAAAACTAATTTTTCAATTTAATGAGTTTAGGTTTTGTAATCATCAAAAAGGGGGAGATTGTTGATATAAATAATGCCTAAACACGTTATTAATATTTTTCGATATCTCTACGTTTTGATAATCACAAAATGTAAAATCATTAAACGGAAAATTATGACGTAAACAAGTATTTAGTTGTAAACATCTATTTTAACAACTCAATCACTTAAGGTATGAATAAACAAATGCTTAATGCATTATATGATCAAAGGAACATTTTCTTAATCACTAGATTTTTTCTAAAATGTCAAAAACATTTTATATCTTTTAGAAAAACATTTTTGGTAATAAATAAAAAGGTTTAATCCATTATAAATTTATGAATTCAAATTTTCAACCAAAAATGGCAAAAATGTTCCAGAAAAACCTTCCCCACAAAAAGACAAAACTGGGCAACGGTCTTGAGGGGCGGCCCCCTTAATTATACAAGGCGGCCCCTTTAATTTTAAGGGGACCGCCCCGCTCCTCCAGCTGTCCAGTTTTTGCCTATAAATACTGGTTTTCCCCTAGACTTTTTCTCACCTTTTGCACCCCAAACCTTCTGTTCTAAATCTTCTCTAATCCTTGTAAATCCTTTCTAAAATTCTTTGATCATATTCTCTTAAGCATTGGTTTCCAAGTGATCCAAGCTTTCATCATCCAAATGCAAAAGAAGAATACTCCTTCAACTAGAGAAGAAGTATTGTAGTTCAATTCATATCGTTTTGTAGTTGTGTAAAGTGTTGTATAGTTGCGATAAGTAGATCTAAGTGTAAGTAAGTAGTTGTGTTGTAAAGAAGTAGTGTAGAAGTTGTGAAGTCATAGTCTAGAAGTTGTAAAGTTGTCGTGTAGAAGTTGTGAAGCCGTCGTGTAGAAGGTGTGAAGCCGTCGTGAAGAAGTCATGAAGCTGTCGTGAAGAAGTTGTGAATAAGTCGTGAAGAATTCGTGTAGAAGTTGTGAGATTGGTTCTAGCTACGATTAGAACCTGACATCTAGCTTTGTGTCGTTAAGCCGGTGTAAGCTAAAGTTGTGTAAGGTTTTCTCCGCCATAAGGGAGTTTGTTGACATAGTGAAGAGAACTCTCGAGTAGGTGACTCGGGGAGTGGAGTAGGGCAAGGAAGGTGTCCTTGTAGCCGAACCACTATAAATCCTTGTGTTGTGGTTTGATCTTTCCATCCCTATCTTTCATTTCATTTCATTTACTTTACTTACATTACTTATTTACATTTGTCTATATTTGTTCATATTGTTTAAGAGTTGAAGTCACATAAGATCGAATCGAAGTTTTTAAAAGTAAACAAAAGTTTTCACAATAAAATTTAAAAGAAGTAAAACTATTCAACCCCCCCCCCCCTTCTAGTTTTAGCAATTACGTCGGCGAGCTCACAGTCGATTGAGTTTGAGATTGGTGATCAGGGGACTTACTGTCATGTCGGCAAGCACCAAAAGTGGTTTAGCAATTACGTCGGCGAGCTCATTCGGCAGCTGCCGCTAAACTACGACTCCTGGCACGATATAGATCCGGAGAAGAAGGCTAACTTCCTTCCACAGCTCGGGGTCAGTTATTTCATTTTCCTTTTATATTGTTATGTTGTCGTTTTTATTTATTTAAATGTGCATATTTATTTAAATTTGTTTATTTATTTATATCTCTATATTTAATTATTTGAATGTGTACATTTATTAAAATTTGTTTATTTATTTATATCTTTATATTAATTTTAACTATATTTCGTTGCAGTGTATGTTCAATTTGGAACGCCACAGGCGCAGACCAGAATGGGAGACCATTCGGGGGGCGCTCACCCAGTATTTCGCTAAACGATATTCGGACAACAAATACGATATGAAACGCGATTACTTTACCAATCAGGGTGGGGCTGCGAGAGTGGAAGAGATCAGAAGAAATCCTCCTCCGAACATGGAGCAGGATGTGTGGGAGAAGCATGTCGAGTTGTACATGTCGGAGAAGGCACAGAAATGATCGGCTGTGAACAAAGAGAATCGAAAGAAGAACAAGATTCACAGCCGCCACGGTTCGAAATCATTGGCCGCATCTCGACACGAATATGTAAGACACATTTTATTTTTATAAGATTATTTAATTTTAATAATATATTAATTAAAAGTATTTATACTAAATAAAATATATATGGTGTTTGATTTGTCATTTTAATTTGTTTCATCCTATATGCATGTGTATATATATACAGTTCGAGAACAGCGAGGACCATCAGTACCCGTCCCTGTTCGATACCTATCTTGACACCCACTGCAAGAATGGTGTTTGGTTGCAGGATGAGGCTCGTGCTCAGTTTGTAAGTATCGTTATTTATTTATTTATTTATTTATTTATTTTCCAAACACGCACTTAATGATTTATTGAAACATAATCTAGTAATTAACCCGACTAATATATTAATTTTCTCATTTTTTTTCAACTACATAGGAAGAGATGGTCAGGCTAAGGCAGCCGAGATCCGATATGCTGACAGAGGAGGCGTGCCTCACGGAGGAGCAGATACTTGCCCGGGTAATCGGGGGCAAGCAGCGTGGTCACATAGCCGACAGGGGCAGGGTGGTAGCCGGCTTGAAGAGGCCACGGGTAGAAGACATCCCGCCTCCCCCGCCTCCAGCTCCAGGTATGTACAGTTGGATAATATTAAATGACTCATCTTATGTATTGAAATGACCGTTTTTAAATTTTGATTATTTCGTTTATAGGTACGGCCGAGATCGAAGAGAAGCTTGCTGAAGCTCAGAAGAAGCTTGATGAAGCTAAAAAGATGATGGCTGAAGCTAAGAAGGAGAGCAGAAAAGCTAAGAAGATTTACAGAGAAACTGAGAAGAAGGGCAGAAGAGATCAGAAGAAAGCGTTGGAAACTGAGAAGCAGCTCGAGTTGTTGACGCGTTTTGTCTCGACTAACCCGTCATGGGAGGCGTTTATTAGCCAGGTTGGTTCTCGAGGTGCCGCAGGAGGCGGCAGTGGGAGTGGCGCGGGAAGGAGCGGCGCAGGCGGGAGCGCGAGTGGCTCAGGCGGGAGCAGGAGTGGCTCTGGCAGCGAGAGTGGCTCTGGCAGCGAGAGTGGCTCTCGCAGAGGGAGTGGCACTCGCAGCAGGAGTGATGATGATGACCAGGATGACGACGAGGGGCTGTATATCGACGAGGGGCCATAGAGGTATTATTTTGTGTTGTTTTATCTTTGAAACTATATTTTGACGACCCGAATCTTATTATCTTTGAACATTGCGGATATTGCAACATTTGTAGATATAGTAGCTAGGTTTAGCGATTATAACACCCGTTATGTAAACTTTATGATGTATTTTGAGGGTGTTATAAAGTTTATGGCCGTTTTGTAAAGTTTATTAAGTGTTTAGTGGTTATATATAACCGTTTTAGCCGTTATAAAGTTTATAGCCGTTTTAGCCGTTGTTTGTATTGGAATGTATTGTATGTAGTGGAATGTATTGGAAAGCAGGTTAGAAAACAGGGCATTTTGTAGATTTTTGCTGCAAATTTTTGCGGCAAAAATCTGGGCATTGCAGCTGCGCAGGCTGCTGTGCAGCTGCAATACAATTTCAATAGCGTGGACATGTCGTCGGTATAATAAACATATTATTTTCTTGTTCATATGATACCGACGTCATGTCGTCGGTATCATATTAAACGTGTTGACTATTATAACAATAGTCAAACAAATATGTAAATAATACCGACGTCATGTCGTCGGTATGATTTACACATTTGTTTGACTTTCGTTGACTTTAATTAGTTTAGCTAACTAAATCGTTAATTAGTTAGTATTATACCGACGACTTGGCGTCGGTATAATATTGTCGACAACAAAAACGTTTGACCGGAAAATCATGTGGGTCCCACACTGTCGTCGGTGTTTTTTTGTCGGTATGGTCCGTCCCGACGAGGCTTTCTCGACAAGCTCGTGCCGACGACATGACGTCGACACCTCATAGTGCCGACGTCATGACGTCGGCATCATGCAAAAAAGGTCGCCTGCGAAGACGCTTAATGTACTAGTGTCAGCACTAATTGTTTCCCGATGCATGCAGCTGCAATAAACCAACAAATGTATTAATATACATCTCAGGTAAAAAAAAAAAAAAAAAAAAAAAAGATTGCAAATGTGATCCAAAATACTAACGGTGCAACATCAAGGGTTTGGGCTAGTTTGATTGATTCCAACATCTGTGCAGAACCGGAAAACGTTTGATAAAAAACTTCCATTTCTCGCTAGACACAGTTTGTTTGTAAGTAATTTGGCCATGTCATCCTTTAGCACCTCTAGAATGTCCTTAGTAGATATCTTTTTTTGGAAGGCGACTTTCAATTTAAGGGTCGGAGTCGCACCTGCCTCATTGGCAGGCCCTCGTCCACCACTAACCCAGACTATGTTGTCTGAACCGGGTCCACGCCGGTGTTGTGGGGACTATTAGCGGCTTCCTCCCGGAAACCGTACCACCTCCACACGAGTTTCCTCGCTGGAGTAACGACCGGATGAAAACCGGGGGCGGCTCGGATTGGAACCTGCACAACATTGGCTTACAGGCTCTTCCTCTTCATTGCCTGATACCAACAGAGCAAAGTGGCCCTTGCACATTGCGAGGACTTCCCAGTGGGTCACCCACACTGGTACTACTCCCGCATGTGCACGCTTAACTTAATAAGCTTCCACCATTGGGCCACATTGATGTTGGTCCTTAGTAGATATCTTGTTAATAGTAATGAATTCTAAAACAGGTCCATCCACTAACACTGTTGAGGGTTTTTTGAACCCTAACCGTTTTCGGTAAAACCTCAATGTATCTTTTGGCTTACTTTGCGCCGTGGAATGTTTCCTTTTTGATATATTTGGTTTCTTAAGCCCTAACGAATCCCGAATCTGTAGAACAAATTAAACATGAGATTAGTACAAACATTTTGAAATAATTTGGGGGTGTTCGGCTAAGCTTATATGATGGGCATATGAGCTTATTATCTTATATGTGTTAACTAGGCCTAAATTAAGGGTTTGGCTCTGGGTTTTAAAAAGCGTGAAGCGCTCCATTGCGCTAAGGGTCAAAAAACCGAAGCGTGGGGCGATGAGGCGAAAGCGCACGCCTCACGTAGGTGAGGCACATACTTTGTACCAAACGATATAAAAACAAATTAAGAAGACATCTAACAACAATAACAACGATTCATTCCCCGTTCATTCTCAAAGTTTGCGATTCCATATCACTAAAATGCTAGATATTACAAGACAAAGATCATAAGCTTATCAAATTCCTACTGGAAGGGACTAATAATATAAATGTTCATTCTCAAAGCATAATTCATATATAATTGTTCTTTTTAGACCAAAAAACACATGAGGCGAAGCGCAATTCCTAACTGGAAAGGACTAATAATAGTCCATTTAAACCCTTTTAGTTAAAATGTCCTTTTTAGACCAAAAAACACATGAGGCTGCTTATCAAGGGTCTTGATGCGATGACCCCACTGCCTCGGCTCGCCTCACACCTCAGGCACAAAAATGCGCGCTTTTTTAAACACAGTTTGGCTAAGCTTATATGAGTGGGCTTATGAGCTTATATAAGAGGTTTTTGATAAGCCTCAAAAGTGTAGCTTTTTAAGAGGAGTTGGGCTTATATAATATGCTCCATAACAAATTACAAATTTACCCTAAATTATACCTAATCTAACATTAATAAGTCTTTTTAGTCATTTATTACCAACCTAAGCTAAACTAAAAACTTGAGCTTATCAACTTATTAAACATAAGCTAATCCAAACACTAAACATAGGCTTATGAGCTTATGATATATAAGCTATAAGTTGCTTATATAACATAAACATAAGCTATTAAGCTCACTTAGAAGCTTAGCCAAATACCCCCAAAATCGACGAGTAACACACTACATTTGACTATAATTTAATGAAAAATGTGAAGCGAGTCATAAATGTTAATTACATAACAGACACATATGATAAAATGTAACAAAATATGTTGACTCCAAAAGAAAGATCATGAAACTAAACATACTCAAATAGACATGAAAACATCAAACATCAAACATCAAACATACAATCACATTATTATCGAGAAAATTACTAGAATCGCAAATACTTCAAACTAAGGCAAGTAGATATATAAAAAAAAAAGAACAATGCGTATCAGCAAGTTACAAATCAAAATGATTACAATAATTTACTTGACGAAAAGGTAAAAAAAGTCGTAGGGGGGATAACAAAGTTCAAAAGTTTGTGCGAAAACTAAGGGTATGTTTGGCACCAAGCATTTGTGAGCGTTATAGAGCAACTAGCGATTCAAATATAATGCTTGTTTGGCAATAAGCAACTAGTGGTTGAATTGCATGTAACCGCTCTCATTCAAAACGCTTCATCAAGAAGCATTTAGATCTAGCCGCTAGCATTTTGGCTCTAAAATTACATATATGCCCCTATTATTTATTTAAATAATTTTATGTTAATGTGTATATGTCTTTTTACGTTATTTTACACTTTTCTAATTACAATACAACTATCTTACCAAACAGCTACCACTGGTGTTATGCTACGTTTCACCAAACATACCCTAAATCACAACATAATGAAGCATATAACAACTAGTGTATTTCGATCCAAACTAAGACGATTCGAGTAAAATTTATCGCAACATGATCAAAGATATAATCATAAATTACCTCTTTAAAACGGTCTTTCTCCTTAATACTGTCTCGTTTAGCGCGTTTCATCTTGAATCACATGAGAACCTAACACACTAATAAAAATAAAAATCAAGTACCAAAATCGAACATGAAACGCTAGCCTTACAAATGAAGCACGTACATTATTAAAGTACAGAACGGAACATGAAAAGTTAAATCGAAAAGTAGAAGGAGTTATTTACCTGTTTATTTATTGAAAGGAATTTGAGACTGATGACTGAATGATGAAACGCAAACCTGCTAACTATATGAAATTGTGAATTATGGTGGCGGTTTTTTTATAGTTAGAGTTGTTAGGGTGATGGCAATGCTCAGAATCCTCCCAGCGGAAAGGGGAGGCCGGCGGTGAACACCGCCGCCAACCCCCAAGCCGCTAGAATCCTTTGGTTCCACAGCTTGAGGAAGACGTTGAAGCATGGTACGTTGGGAAGTAAAAATTCAACCGTTTGGCCTTTAATTTTGCCCGTTGGGGCTTTGTCTGTCTTTTTTTTTTTTTTTTCTTCTTCTTTTAAACTCAACTCTTTATATATATATATATATATATATATATATATATATATATATATATATATATATATATATATATATATATAGGGGGGCTTTATTTTCAGAACCCTGTTAAGTGCGGGAACTGCGAGAACTCTTCTAAACCAATCAAAAATTTTTTAGCATTAAAAATTATTATTAATTCAAAAGGGTATTATAGTAAAATACAATTTTTATATTCTTTTTGATTTTTCTTTTTTTAAATCCGGATTTTAAAAATATTCCAAAATTTTTGGAAATTTTTTTTTTTTTTTTTTTTTTTTTTTTTTTTTTTTTTTTTTTTTTGTTTCCAAGTGCATATGTGTTTTTTGCTGAAAAAGATGAGGTGCATGTATGTTTTTTAAATATGTTTCTACTATATAATTGTTTACACTTTTTCTATCGACCTACCAATACTTTTGCCTAACCATTATTTTTTTTGGAAGTTTGAAACACAAATATAAAAACATAAACATTTATAAAATAAAAAACAAGATTCATAAATTTACATGTTACATTCCATTTAATTACAAATACAAAAAAACAAATGAAATAATCGCATCTTTTAAAAAAATCACAAATTATCTTCATGTATAAATATATTCATCAACTTCTAGGTCTTCAATGATCATCATCTTCTTTAATCTGAAAGAATAATACACAAAAATAATTAATCCACAAACAAATAGAAAACGAAATTTAATCACATATGCACCATTTAAAGCTAATAGATAAACATGCATGTTCATAGAAAACATGTATGTTTTTACCATACACCTTAATAAAGCTAATAGATAAACATGTATGTTCATAAAAAACATGTATGTTTTTTACCCCACACCTTAATAAAGGTACTGTCTAAACATAAATGTTCATAGAAAACATGTATATTATCCTTTGAACATATATGCACCACTTTCACTACATACTCGCACTATCATTCATTACACATTATCAATTCACAATGCCCAAAAGATGATATGTAACATTCACAGTAACACAACCTTCGCTCAATACATATCAATACAAATTATAACCTATAGATGTAAGCCTTCAACACACAATAAAATAAAATAATCCACCCATTACCTCAGAATTAAATGCGTTCCCAGTTCTCATTCTCTGACATTCATGCTCGTAATTACGTACTTATGCCCATATTTTGTTACTAAACCAAAACAAACTAGCAGATATAAAAACATAACATAAGCTAATCGTATTTAGCCATTTTAATTCCTTTTTGTAGCTTGTTACGGAGTATGATTTTAATTTGGTAACAACCAATTCAAGTCAATTTCTTTTGTCACTTCAGTCAATCGTGGATCGAGGACCTCATTGCTCGCCTCAAGCTGTTTTTAATCTATTGTATTTCACTTTTCACTATCGATTTCTTATAACTTTCAAAATAGCACAATAAATGCATAGCAAACACCTCGATACGCATCATAACCCACAGATCTACATACACACCTGCAAAAATAGGAGAGGGAGAAGACTCACCATGTGCAAAAGCCGATAGAACGAGATCGGTAGCAGCGGTTATAAGGGAGGAGCGGCTGTAGAAGAGTGTTTGAGATCCATATTATAAGGCGGCTCTCAGATCTGGAAACAATATGAAGGTGGTTATGGTAGTGAGTAGGGTTTTCTTTTGAAGGAGAGAAAGAAAGATATTGGAGATCGTGAATTTGATATGGAGTGGTAAATATAGGACGGTTTTTAAAATGATTTAGGTAAAATTACATAAATGCCCAAATCTGAATAATTAAATATATATGGTTATTTTTTATTTACCAAAATGCCACAATGATTTTCATCCATTGATCTTATCATCCTAGGGTCCAAATAGAGTTCTCGCACTTAAGAGGGTTCTGAAAATAAAGTTACACTATATATATATATATATATATATATATATATATATATATATATATATATATATATATATATATATACATACCACTCACAACATTTAACCAAATATAACACACACATATACATATATTAACCAAATATACCAGTCACTATAATAACCAAATGGCACCAAAAAAAAAAAAAATGTTCCTCCCCGTAAGAACACGAAAAAGGCTACGTCGCAAGGTTCGGGTCAACAAAACCAACCACAACTTCCGGATTTTTTAAACGATCCGAACATGTTGGCGTATGCTAATCTTTTGGCGTTTAATATTGCCAACAACCAACAAATTCCGACTCAAGAAAGCATGCCGGTTGATGAACAAGGTTCGTCAACCGAACAAGAAGTCGACGAAATGGAGGAAAATGATCCGAAGGGAAAAGCCAAGGTTGATTGGGATGAAGACGATGAAGTGCGATTGTGTCAAGCGTGGTGTTATAACACGGAGACTAAGAAGGGGGTGGGACAAATATTTGGAGGAGTAGTAGCTTGGTTTTATTTCTTGTATTGTCGTTTTTATCATTTTCAGTATTTGTCGTTGTAACCCTTTTTTTAATGAAATAAATTGTTTGTTTTTATCTTTTATATATGCATAATAAATAGTTTTACATTTAATTTTTATTATTTATAACATTATACATAAATAATAAAAAAAAAATGAGGCATGATTCCGAATCTTCCAGAATCCTCCCACTGCCAACAGTTTTGGTTTCAGAATCCTCCTGCCACATTGCACTCTGTGATTGGTCAGTGGGAATCCTCCCATGATTCCAAAACATGCATTGCCATCACCCTTAACTACCGTAATGCGATATATGATTGTAAAGTATGCAAACCTGCTAACTATATGAAATTGTGAATTATAGTTGTGAAAAAATAGATATATACTGTTCTTTTGTAATTAAGTATAGGATATTTTATAAAGATAACTTTATTTTTAAAAAATTAGAAAGATTAAGGCTACATGCAGTAAGGCGACCAAGTTCCCCCATTTTTCTCTGCCACGTCAGCTTTCTCTCTCCAGCGACCTACAGGCGATTAGGTGCCCCAGTAAGGGCGACCTACACTAAAAAAAACATACCCCACAAAATACCTTTTCATTTAATTAAAACACACACAAATATACAAAACACTCGATCGGATATGTGACCAAGTATGGGGGGATCGAATGCCACGATTTGCACCCACACTAAGGGAATCGATTCCCATAGTCGATCACCATATGCTCGATCGATATTACTGCAACAAGTCTAATGAAGGCGGTGCGGGGGTGTTTTTCAATCCGGTTTTTCATATGCAAACAAAAACCACTTCACATATTCGGTTTTCTAAAATACAAAACCGCTCCGATCAGTTTTTCAAAGTCTTCTTTAGAATGGGGTAATGACACTTTAGTCAATCCCAAGAAATAGAGTATTATAAAGATATTCATCATAGCAGAGAGTGCTTCTCACGGAGGAGTGCGATCGTTGTGAAGCTCTATTCTATGCCGGTCTCAGTTGTATGTTACTAGGATTAGTGTTTCCTTTAACCTCTCATAGTTGCGTATAGTCCAAAGATAGTACTTATTTATTCCAGGGTAAAGACACCTGATCAGGGAAATCCCCAAGTTATATTTCTAGTAAGAGGGCGGAGCTTGAAGGGTGAAGCGAGCTGCGCTAGCCTATTACGTTTTTTAGCAGCAAGCTACGGTCTAACGCTTGCCTCCGGTGGCTAACCTAGGTTGGGGCGAAAACTCCAAAACTAAGGTTTCAAAGCTTTCTCTAATAATCAGTTAAGCTTTCAAG
Source organism: Artemisia tridentata subsp. tridentata (assembly GCA_021014915.2). Lineage (NCBI taxonomy): Eukaryota > Viridiplantae > Streptophyta > Magnoliopsida > Asterales > Asteraceae > Artemisia > Artemisia tridentata. Next base: position 57,576,525 of record CP139507.1, read on the forward strand.
CCCCTTAACTTTCTATTAGATTAGTTTAGTCAAGGGCGTTGTGAACTGTAATTGTGAAAAGGTTGAAAGATCTGGCCAAAGAAGGTGATAGCCCTGTAGATTCGTTGGTTCGGTTTTTTTTGTGCTGCTTTTTCAGTTTCGATCGGGTTTTCGTTTTTGTGCTCACCCTTAGATTTTCCTAATGACGAGCAAAAATAACGGTTTTTTGAAACTGGTATCGGATTATACCAATTTTGTACAATATCTTGCCGACCAAAACAAACACATGACGTGATTTCAATCATTACTTTTGGTCTTTTACACAGAAAACTAAACAATGCGGCGATCAACTTTTCGCAAATCAACAAAAGAACTCAAAACACTAACCTATAATCAGTGGCAAATATTACCAACTCATCATTATCATCAAAGACAATCATCATGAACTTAAAACAAAAGCCCACTCACGCAGCTAGAGCCCTGTTTCCAAGGCTAAAACCCATGACCAACATTGTTTGAATTTGGAAAATGCAACACGACCTGAATGGGTTTTAGTTAGCGACCGCGTTTGAGAGATCCGTACCAGAAAGGGTTTTAGTTAGCGACCGCGTTTAAATGGTTTTTGAGAAAAAAAAAAGGGTATGAGGATGTTGGTACAAATATTTGGCACACTCCCAGACCTAGGTTAGACTAGCTCTTGGAGGATAGATCTTGCACCGATTACTTCTTGTTCACTGCTAAGACAAAAGTAGCACCGTTAGTCTTACCGCGGAAGGGGGGTTCCGCGGTTGGCCTCCGGTGTGAGAGTAAGTATATTTATGTAGAGAGATAGTTTAAGTGCGGATTAGGCGTAGTAAATGCAGTTAGGTATGGTAATAAATGAGATGGGAGTATTTATACTACCCGCATACTTACTGTAGCTACCTCGAAACTCTGCGCATTAATTACTGGGTAGGTAATTGTCAGAGCAGCGCATGGCTGCGCCATACCCTAGTAGGTAAATGTCAGACCAAGTGGAAGACACAATCCCACAAGATCCGGCTTTAGGTAGTCGCGGCAGGATAGCTGTCGACATCGGATTAGATCCCCGGACTTGAGAGGCCGGGGATGATCTTGTCCGGATTACGGAATTAGGATATGCCGTGGTTTAAGATGATAGTCATGCCCGGCCCCATATGCTAGGGTCCGGGGATAACTATACACGATCAAGTCCCCCCAGTCTAGTATACTTGTTTAATTTGAAGAGCAAGTGTTCTAGACTTTATATTTATTTTCCGCGGCCCTTTAGAGGTTGCGGCATTGTGCAGGCCGTGGTAGTATCCGCGGTTTGTTTGGAGTGTGTCTAATGTTGCTGACTGGACATTCCACTTTCCATGTGGTTGGTGGTGACAGGCTGTCATGGGGAACAGCGAAACGTTTTCACCCACGCAATTACTGACTGATGTGACGTTTCTGCGGCTGGCCGTTTATTTTCTGCGATCATCTTAGTAGTCCATCTGTCCTGATCTGTGACCGTTCAATAAACGTCCGGGGACGTGGCAATTTTGTGGCCTTTCGATTGGATCTAATAACACGTGCGTGTGTAGCTATAAATACTAAGATTTACACCACTTTTAAACTTTTACACACAGTTAAAACTTTTCCTCTCTCCTAGAAACAAGAATTCCTTCCGCCGTTGTTTCTCTTGCCCTTTTTATTTCCGGACTTTAGTATCTTCAGGTTAGATTTCTGTTACATTTGTTCTTCATTTACCATTTAGAATGGCTCATATAAGTACAGTAACCTCCAAACTTAGTCAGGAAGATGTAAACGCATTTTGTGATAAGTATAAGATTCCAGGGCATCTTTTACCAACAGCGCCCGGACCTAGGGATACTATTAAAGATGCTCCGGACGGAATGATAGGTGTATATACTAGGTTTTTTGAGTTTGGTAACTTTAGGATTCCCCTCTCATTGTTTTTGCTCCGCGTATTGGAGTATTTCCAGATTCACCTGTCACAGCTATCCGTGTTAGCGGCTTGTAGGGTTAGCCATTTTGAGATACTTTGCCGCGTCCATGGTGGTGTACCGACTATAGATTTGTTTAGGCATTTCTATTATGCGGGTGTTAACAATGGTTGGATGTCGTTAGAGAAGAGAAAAGGCCCAAAATCTTTGGTTGTCCCCGTCTGTTATACTAGTGCCTTAGATTCGGTTAAGAACTGGAAGGACCATTTCTTTTTCATTAAAAAGACCATCTTTCCCCTGGATATTCCATGGTTTGAGGGAACTTCTGTGGACCGCGACCCTCCGCCTTCCGACGTGGGTGTGGATCTAGAGTTGTTGCGGCGCCTGGATGCTAATAGGGCTCCATTTAAGAAATATCCGGAGGAGTTTCTGAACCTCATAGGTTTGAGCCAAACTTGGGATGATGATAGTGCCCGCCCTACGTTTCTACGGCCGGATGAAACGGGTGGGTTGAATGGATTTGTATGTATTTTTGTTTTCTATTTGTGTGCTTCCGCGTCTAATTTTATTTGCTTTGCTTTGCAGAGATGGACTTGTTTTCCTATATCAACCAGCCGGACGTATTCAAGGTAAATGTCGGGGAGCGCACTTTGGATAAGGACGAGAAGTCCTTGCGGGCTGAGACCGCTACACGTGTTCTTCAACCGCAGGAGGGTATAGTGAAGGTGGTACAACATACGGTCGTTGATGAGATTGCTGCGGCTAAGGAGGGCAAGAAATCCGGGAAGAAGAGGGTGGTTATTTCTGTGCCGGAGCCGCCCAGAAAGAAGAAGAAACTGGTCCGCAAGGATGCTGCGGCCGGATCTGGTATGAGTTTTTTTTTTATGTTACCCTTGTGTGTTGTTCTCTTCTCTTGCTGTTTTGTATTCCTACTTATACGTTTGCGTTTTTCAGCCGATGCTTCCGCGGAAGGTCATATTGTTGTTGATCTTGAAGATGAGTCGGGTTCAGGCTTGGACCGCTCCGGCCCTCAGACGGACGAGGGAATTACGAAGAATACCACTTTCATTTCTTCTTCGTCCCACACACCTACTCAAGAGCGGTCAGAGGGGAATTCTGAGACTCCTCATGCGGATATTAATGAGTCTGAGAATGTGGAGTCCAAAATGCCAAATCTTGAGGTATCTGAGCAGGACAAACTTTCCGGACATGCTGAGGGCGTGATTGCTTCGTCTAGTCATGCGGTCGATGAAGAAGAGGATGCGGGTGGGTCTGATGATTTTGAGAAGTATGTATCTGTTGAGACCGCGGACACTTCCTTTACTTATGTCCCCAAATGGTTGTCTACTAATGGCTTCAAGATGGACGATCCCTGGGTCTGCCGCAGTATTGTTGACAATGTTGCAACTCCGGTGTTTGCGTCTGGTATGAGGGATATGTCTAACGAAGACTTGATGAATGACTTCAATAAGCTATCTGCTCACCAGATTTGTGTTAATTCTGAGGTGCGACTGAGATTGGAAAACACCTTGTACCAGAATAGCAGGTTGAGGAAGAATCTGGAAGGGAAGAAGAAGATGGTTGTTGAGTTGAAGGCTAAGTTATCCAAGCTGGAGGGTGAGAATGCCGGGGTCATGGCTATCCGCGACCAAGTGTCTTCTTTGCAATCGATGGTGGGTGATAAGGATAAGGAGCTGGAAGAGCTCCGAGCTGAGGTTAAAAGGTTATCTCCGGAAGTTGAAACCTTGATTGGGAAGAATGCGGGGCTAGCTGCGGAAGTTGTAGAACTTCGTGGTGAGAAGGAGGCGCTGGCGGAAAAAGTGTCCGGCCTAGAAGTTCTTTGTGACACGCTCCAACAGCAGTTTAAAACCGAGACGGAGAAGATTGTCGAGGATAGTATGAGGGCGGCCCATGCCACTTTTGAGAGTCATCTTGCGGAGATGGATAAAAGGTTGGTCGCGATCAACGAAGAGTTTGACACAGAACTCTTTCCCCAGACTTTGAGGGCTGTTGAGGGCCGCCGGTGGGTCATTGGCCACGGATTTAGGTATGTTATTGAAAAATTTAAAGAGTCCGAGGATCTGAAGCTGAGGCTTGGTGGTTGTATTTCCGCGGCCATTAAGGACGGGGTACGTCAGGGGTTAGAGGCCGGGGTTGTGCATGGGTCGCAGGGCATAAAGCTTGATCAGATAGAGGCCTACGACCCGGAAGCCAAGCAGCGTTATGAGGAGTCCGTGGTCAGGCTGTCTAAAGTTCCCTTCCCTTTGTTGGATTCTTTGGAGGAGTGTCGGGATGCTCCACTTGAGTATTTGATGGCGAAATTGGTTTTGGAGGAGCATCGTCACCCTGGGTCGGGGGAGCTTACCTTTAAACCCCCGGTCGTGGAGGAGACAGTTCTGCCGGAGTCCGTGCTTCGGTTTGTTACACGTCGTCCGCGGGCCATTGCGGCTTATAAGGAGTTCAAGAACAAGAAGTATGGGGTGGAGTTTGATTACACCGACAAGGGTCTTGCCATTGTGCTTCCTACCCCCGTTTCTTCTCAGCCTCCCTCCGTTGTTGGGCCAGTTGGGCCTTCAAATGTTGTTGCGTCTTCTGGGCCAGAGGCCACTGTGTCCGGGGATGGTGGTGTGAAACATGATGACATGTTTGATTCTTCCATTCTTGACTCTCAGAATCCTGAGAATTAGTTTTCTGCGGCTGTTCTTTAGGGGATATTTTGACTATATCTGCCTTGCCGCAATCTTGTGAAGCTTTTAAACATCAGCTTTTTGGGAAGTGTACCCCGGATGAATGCATCCGTGTATTTTGTAGTAGTTTTTTTTTACTGTCTTCCGGATGAATGTATCCGCGTAACTTGTAATCGTTGGTGAATACAACTTAAACTTTTTGGATGTGTAATAACACTTGGGGTTTTTTTTTTTATCTCTTTTTGGTGCCGGGACTTGTATGTCCGGACTTTATTTTACCATCTTTGTGTACCCGTACTTAGGATTTCCGGGGATGGATTTAACTGGTCAATGGGTTTGCAATACCACTTATATGCCTTTAGTAATTTGAGGTGCAATGTCCTCATGCCGGGCTTGTGAGGCCACTTACGCGTCCGGATTTGAGGTCCGGGTTATGCATGCAATAGAAATAATGTAAAAGATGACACGTAAATTTTTAGAAAGTATTGCGGAGTTGATCAGACCCCGCATATCATTTAAAGATGTAATGAACTCCCGCGGCCAGATTGAACTGTGGCCGGATACAAAAGTTACAAAAGTTAGGAGTACTTACAAAAGATATAGAACTTGGTTATGAACTCCCGCGGCCGGATTGAACCGTGACCGGATACAAAAGATAGGAGTGCTTATACTTAATTACAAATAGCATTTCTTAAGGTGCCGGATGTTCCAAGTCCGGGGTATATCCCTGCCATCTTGCCCTCTGAGCGTATAAGCTCCTTTCCCCAAAGCTTCCACGACTTCATATGGGCCTTCCCATTTGGGGCCCAGCTTGCCGGTGTTTTCCACAAGGCTTGCATCATTGCTGCGGTAGACGAAATCTCCTGGCTTAAAGCTCGTGCCGCGGACTTTAGCATTGTAATACTTCTCCATTTGGGTTTTACTTTTTGCTTCCTGGATTGCCGCGACCTCTCTTCTTTCTTCAACTAAATCTAGATTTAGCTGTAGGTCTTCATCATTTGTTATTGGGTCAAACAAGGCGCATCTTAAAGATGGCATTCCGATCTCGACTGGGATGACAGCCTCCGTCCCATAGGTCAGGGAGAACGGGGTATCCCCATTGCTTGATTTGATCATAGTTCTGTGTGCCCATAGCACATGCGAAACTTCTTCCAGCCAATCCCGGCTTCCTTGATCAATCCGTGCTTTGATTCCTTCGCCTAAGCTCCGGTTTGCTCTTTCTACAAGTCCATTTGCCTGGGGGTGCTTGACCGATGCAAATCGTTGTCTGATGTTGAGCTTGTCACACCAATCCTTGAAGGGGTTGTCCCGAAATTGCTTTGCGTTGTCCGCGACTATTTCTCCCGGAAGTCCGAACCTGCATACAATGTTATCCCACACAAACTTCTTAACCTGATTGCCGGTGATTGTGGCGAGGGCTTTCGCTTCTATCCACTTGGTAAAGTAATCTATTGCGACTATCAGGTATTTGATCCTTCCTGGGGCTTCTGGGAATGGGCCGCAGATGTCTATTCCCCATTTGTAGAATGGCCAGGGAGAGGTGATGGGATTTAACTTTTGTTGGGGGTTCCTGGGAACCGGCCGGTGTACCTGGCAGTCTTGACATTTGTCTATGATTTCCCTTGCGTCCTTGTGCATTGTAGGCCAGTAGTAACCGGATCTGATTGCCTTGGCTACAATAGACCGCGGTCCTGAGTGCATGCTGCATGAGCCCTCATGGATCTCCCTGATTACGTAGTTCGCCTGTGCCGGACCTACGCATCGCAACCATGGTTCTAGAAAGGACTTGCGGAATAATACCCCATCAATAACAGAGTATTGTCGTGCCTTAATTTTCAATTTCCTAGCTTCTTTTTGATTTGCCGGGAGTACTTCGTCCGTTATGTAGGCTATGAGGGGGGTCATCCAAGTCTCCTCTTCTTCTTCTACTACAGCCATTACTTCCTTTTCTTCTATTGATTTTACCTTCAATGTTTCGACAAGAACTTGTTTTGACAAATGAGCGAAACTGGTGGAGGCTATCTTGCTTAGAGCATCTGCCTGTTTGTTCTGGCTGCGCGGCACCTGTCTGATGGAGAACGTGCGGAAGCTTTGTATCAAGGCTTTAGCTTTTGCTAGATACGAGGCCATACTCTCCTCCTTGGCTTCGTAAGCCCCATTAATCTAGTTTGCGACCAGCCGGGAATCAACATTCGTGGATAAGTGTTGGACTCCCATTTGCTCAGCTATCCTTAGACCTGCTATTAGTGCTTCATACTCCGCTTCATTGTTAGAGGTATCAAACTCAAATCTTAATGCGTAAGTAAATTCCACACCTTCAGGGTTTGTGAGGATCAGGCCTGCTCCGGACCCTTCTTGGCAAGATGATCCGTCAGTGTATAAACTCCAAGGCTCGACATATGGATGTTCTTCCGCAGCTTCAACGGTTGCCGGAGTTTTTTCTTCTGGGATTTCCGCAATGAAGTCAGCTAGCACCTGTCCCCTTATTGACTTCCGCGGCCTGTAGTTGATGTCATGTTCTCCCAGTTCTATAGCCCACTTAGCCAATCTCCCGGTTTTTTCTGTTTTTGCGAGCATTTGTTTGATGGGCTGGTCCGTGATGACAACTATTGGATGTGCCTGGAAGTATCTCTTCAATCTTCTGGCTGCATGAATTAGTGCCAGAACCAATTTTTCCATTGGGTCGTAATTTACTTCCGGGGGTTGCAATGTGCGGCTGATTAAGTAGATGGGTTGCTAGACCGGCCCTCTTTCCACCAGCAGGACTGCACTAATGGCTTCCTGTGCCGCGGATAAATACATAAGTAGTTCTTCCCGCGGTTGTGGAGCCGCCAGGGTGGGAAGGTTGGCTATGTGGTTCTTCATTTCCTTGAATGCTTGCTCCGCTTCTGGTGTCCAATGAAAGTCACTCTTCTTGATGCATTTCTTTAATGTCTTGAAGAACGGCAGGGATTTTTCCGCTGACTTCGATAGGAAACGGTTGAGACTTGCCAACTTACCATTTAGGCTCTGCACTTCTTTAAGTGTGCGGGGAGAGGGCAACTGGGCAACCACCGCGGATTTATCCGGGCATGCCCCAATCCCGTTTTTGTTGATCAAATGTCCTAAAAACATTCCTTCTTCTGCCCCAAAGGTGCACTTCTTTGGGTTTAGCTTCATGTTGATTTTCCTCAACGTTTTGAAGGTTTCTTCTATATCTCTTAACATCTCCGTCTCCGAATGGCTTTTAATTACCAAATCGTCCACATATACTTCTAGATTCCTTCCAATCTGCTTCTTGAAAGCCTTATCCACCAGTCGTTGATAGGTAGCTCCTGCATTCTTTAATCCGAAAGGCATTTTTTTATAACAAAATATACCTTGGTTCGTGTGAAAGGCGGTTTTTTTCCTCGTCTTCCGCGGCCATTTGAATTTGGTGATACCCTTTGTATGCGTCTAGGAAGCATTTGAAGGTGTAGCCGCAGAGGGATTCAACTTTGTGGTCAATCTCCGGTAGGGGGTAGCAGTCTTTTGGACATGCCTTGTTTAAGTCTTTGAAATCCACACACATTCTCCAAGTTCCATCACTTTTTTTGACCAAGACCGGATTTGACACCCAGTCGTGATAATGGACCTCTCGCATTATGTCCGCCTCTACCAACTTTGCCACATCTTCATTGATGGCCTTGTTTCTTTCAGGGGCTTGTCCGCGCTTCTTTTGCCTTATTGACGTGTACCCCTCCCGAATATTGAGCCTATGCTCTGTTGCGCTCCGCGGCACGCCCGTCATATCCGACGGTTGCCAAGCGAAAATATCCAAGTTATTCCTCAGCAAATCACATAGGTCTTTCTTCCCTTGATTTGTCAAACTTCCCCCTAGTGTGACTGTTTGGTCCGCAAACTCGGGATGTATAGCAACTTTTACGCCGTCTTTGACTGGAACTTCTTCGAAATTCTGCTGCGATGACGATTCTACTATCGTCCGGCATTCTATGGGCACTATTTTGTCACTATGTATTGTGACCACTCCTCCTTTCGTGGGGAATTTAATCATACCGTGGGCCGTGGAGGGAATGAGCTTAAGCTGTCTTATCCCCGGTCGGCCTATTATGCCGTTGTATTGGGAGGGCGATCTGACAATCATGAAGTTCATCCAAGCACTTGAGGAGTTCTCTTCATCTGCTAAGGTTACTTCCAGTAGAATTTGCCCTAAAGGCCACGACAACTCTCCACTGAATCCAAGCAGGGGGGTCGCAGCAGGGATCATTCTTTTCTTGACTTCTGGACTCAAACGATTGAAGCAATGTTCGTATAAAACCTCTGAGGCGCTTCCATTATCCACATACATTCGGTGTACATGATGTCCGCCTACTTCTGCCTTTATAACCAGCGGATGATCGTCCCAATCATCCTCCCGTATGGGAGGGAAAGATATTTCCATATTGGGGTAGGCGTTAGAGGTTGTTTTCTGCTTCACATTCCGCGGCCAGGCCTGTATCATGAATATGGCCGGAGCTTTATCTTTAGCCGCGGTTTCCTTCTTTCCTCCCTTGGAGGTTCCGCCTTTTTGGGTCCCGTTCTTGATCTCTTTTACCAAATGCGCCAGCTGTCCTGATCTGACTGCTTCCTCAATTTGTCTCTTCAATTGAAAACATTCGTCAGTGTGGTGGCCTTTTTCTCTGTGAAAATCACAGTATTTGTCTTTGTTTCTGAACTCGGCCGGACTTGACATTGGCGGTGGGGCCGTAAATTTGACTGAATCCATTGCCAGAATTTCTTTTGGTGTTTTTGTGAGGGGCGTGAATCTATCACTCCGCCTTCTATCTGCCCTAGAGCGTTGTTTGAATTCTGTCTTCCTGTCAAAAGGCTGGGTATTGGTTGTCCGGGATCCTCCTTCGCCGGACTTCCATGTGGAACGGTCATGTTTTTTCTTAGATAAGTTTGCCGCGGCCGTTTCCCCTCGGACGAAGGCAGTGGTAATCTTCCACATCTCGTCCATGGTCTTTGGAATTCTGTCATTAAGCCTCTTGATTAACTCCGGGTTGTTAATACCGTGCATGAACCCTGAGACTCTCATGCATTCCGGGGCACCCTTCACTTGCATGCTTTCTGCCTTGAAACGATCAACGAATGCCGTGGTTGTTTCCCCTTCTTTTTGTTTGATATGATGGAGCTCCACCGGGTCTTTAGTATACTTCTTTTGTTGGAGAAAATAAGACAGGAAGTACTTCTTGAGGTCCTCAAAGTTATCAATGCTTTCCGCCGGCAAGTCGTCAAACCACATTCGAGCATGCCCCATAAGAGTGGAGTTAAACATATGACACCATGTGGGCATGGCCCATCGCTCTACTTTTGCCGCGGTGCAGAAGCTTTTCATGTGGTCCTCCGGATCTCCGGTCCCATCATAAGTCTTGACATTATTAGGCATTCTGGTTCTTTTTGGGAATTTGAAACCCCGAATCCTTAATGTGAACGGATTAGCGTCTTCAACGTCGTAGGGATGGTAAAGATCATCCTCTTCCCCTTTACTCTTTCCAGACCTTGCCCCCCAGTATTCCCCTGCACTGTCCTCACTTTCTACAGGTGTTTGCTTCCGCGGTCGTTCGTGATTTGAGTATGTGGACCTGCTTCTGGTTCTATGTTCCCTAGAACGAGGGACGCGGCTAAGGGTTGGGCTGGGCGACCTTTTCCTGCTGCTTTCTGGGTATCCTTCCCCACGAGGACGCCCCTCTTGTCTGTAACGCTCTGCTTCAGCCCTGCGTTCTCTTCTGGTACGGCTTTTTGTTTTAAGTCTAGAGAATACATCCGCCTTTTTCTCTCCTAGGCGTGACTTAACATCCCCCCTCCTTTCTCCCAGACGGGTGAAAACGGTAGATCGGGGATATTCCATTTCTTTGTCACCGCCTCTAGGTTCCTTGCTGAGCCTAGAGAAAATGCTTCGGGAGTAAGAGCTTTCAGAGGGCCCTGACCTGTAACTAGGACTGGATTTCCGCCTCTTCTCATTCTTTCGTTCCCATAGGGATCTTGACTGGGAGTTTCTGGATAGCCCTTGCGGGGAAGGGTCTTCCCGCGACTCATCCTCGAACTCAAGGCGAGTCCTTACTTGATTTAGCTTTTCTGCGTGGACCTTTTCGGACATTAGTGGCAGCAACCGGTCGTAGTGCTGATCGCAAAACTTCCTGATTGCTTCATCCGGAAGGGATTCCGCATGGAGTACCTGCTCCTTGTTTTTTCCCATATCACGAGTGTTACGCACGGTGGAAGGTTCCTGGGAAGGAGAAGGAATGTTTCCTTGATTGCTCATGGTAGATTTTTCTTCCTTTTGAAACGCAGTTTGTGTAACTGGTCCCACGGATGGCGCCAAATGTTGGTACAAATCTTTGGCACACTCCCAGACCTAGGTTAGACTAGCTCTTGGAGGATAGATCTTGCACCGATTACTTCTTGTTCACTACTAAGACAAAAGTAGCACCGTTAGTCTTACCGCGGAAGGGGGGTTCCGCGGTTGGCCTCCGGTGTGAGAGTAAGTATATTTATGTAGAGAGATAGTTTAAGTGCGGATTAGGCGTAGTAAATGCAGTTAGGTATGGTAATAAATGAGATGGGAGTATTTATACTACCCGCATACTTACTGTAGCTACCTCGAAACTCTGCGCATTAATTACTGGGTAGGTAATTGTCAGAGCAGCGCATGGCTGCGCCATACCCTAGTAGGTAAATGTCAGACCAAGTGGAAGACACAATCCCACAAGATCCGGCTTTAGGTAGTCGCGGCAGGATAGCTGTCGACATCGGATTAGATCCCCGGACTTGAGAGGCCGGGGATGATCTTGTCCGGATTGCGAAATTAGGATATGCCGTGGTTTAAGATGATAGTCATGCCCGGCCCCATATGCTAGGGTCCGGGGATAACTATACACGATCAGATGAAAAAACCAATAAACCCATAATGATAATATTAACGTGACACAAGCGTGAATATCTCTTAGATCATCCAAACGAATTCAATCATGTCAAAATGAAATGCATGATTACACGTATAGAATATACGTCCATCGATCTAGAATCAAATGACAAATCAAGACTGCATATACAGTAAAACATCTATAAATAATAATGTTGGGACTGTGATATTTTATTAATTTAGCGAGATATTATTATATCGATAAATTAATAATTTATTAATTTAAAGAGGTTTTACGTATGACATTTAAATTTTCAAATTCACTATACTATTTACAATATATACTAGTTGAAGATGAAAGATAAAATTTGAAAAACAAGTTCCAATTAACATTTTAAGAATTCAATGCATTGAAAAAAATAATGAATGTATATTAATGAATGTTACGAGGTTTACGGCATTGAAGAAAATGTAAAAAAAAATTAGTAATTATTAATATATAGTTTCGTCGGGACCAATATATATATAGTGTCATTTTTTTAAATGAACACTTTACATAAAACATTACCAAAATAAACGCTTTCAAAAGGATTTACCAAAATCGACGAAGCGAGCAAAACATTTGAGCGAGCAAAGCATTTGCTCGCCATGTTCTTTGTCTTTTAGCGAGAACGGCGAGCAAAACATGAGGCTAGCAAGCATTTTGCTCTCCATGTTATTTGTCTTCTTATGAAAACGACGAGCAAAAGGGGATGGCGAGCAAAATCAAAATGTTCGATGTGTCTATTTTGGTAAATCTCTAAAAAAGTGTCGGTTTTTGAAATTCTTGTTTGGAAGTGTTCATTCTAATAATTGATTTATATATATACACTGTGGTTTCAAAAAATTATTATCTAATTATTTTATCGATTGGAGTTCAAATTTGTACTGTTCCAAGTAAAGACCGGATAAATTATTAATTTTATTGAGGTTATTAATTTATCGAATAATAATTTAAAGAGGTTTTACTGTAATTGTAAACATAGTAAACGAGTAGACCTACGTTAGAATCATATCAATAATAACATTTCAAAATGATAACACTAACCATAATTTGAATAACAGCATACACATCTATGAGGCCTTTATCAAAAAGACAAGCAATAAGATGGATAAACTAGTTCGTGCAGATTTATTTGACACAAGTATACAAGGGAAATGAAGATCATTGTGAACCCGCATTTGCTAAAACTAAACTAAATATGCTCAAATCAATGAGAAAACATAAATAAAACAAAACTGATAATATGTGTAGTACTCTATGATATTGTCAATTGTCAAACATAAAACCCAGAAACAAAACATGAGTTTAGAGTTTAGAACATGATTAAAAACCATCAAATACAATTTAGTAAAATCAACGATACCCAATCCCGTCTTCTACGGGGTAATGGAGGAGGTGAGATGTAGACAGCCTTACCCACACCTCAAGGTCAAGAAGCTGCTTTCAGAATATCCATACCTATACCTGAGGATCGAACCCTCGCCCCTGTCGCCAAAAGAGAGGGGTTTTCCAACTGATCCAACCCTGCTTGTTATCAAATACAATTTTGTTATTCTTTTGCTATTCTTTGCATGCCTCCTCTTCCTCTTCAAAGCTTTGTTGTCATTTGTTGTCTTGATCGGTCTAGTTATGTTACCATGAGGAGATACAAGGCTTTGCACAAATATAGGAGTAGCCATGTAGTCTGTAATCCTTAACGAGCGGCAATAGGCGAGAGGACTCTTGTGGGTAATATACTTGGATTTACTCAAGTAGTGCGGATCAACATCCATCGCCTCACAATGATAGGGCGCCTGTTCCCAAGATTGTGTCACTTTGTAATTTCTCATTATCCATATCCTAGGGCGAGATTTTATATATCTAGAACGTTTGTTTCCAATTCCTTGGGTTGTAGGTACTTGATATTTATATATGCATAGAGATTCTTCAGTAAAACCGAGCTTACCATATTCATCACATTTATATAACAAATCATCTGGCTGGGGGATTTCTTTAAACTCCTCTAGAGATAAATCAAAAGAAATAATTACTTTCTTGTTTTTTCGATCATTCATAAACCAATGAAGTGACCCTTCACATAAGATACCTGGACTATAAGCACTTGGAAAGTCTAACTTATATTTGATATCTCCAATAAGTTTCCAAATATTTGATTTCAATGTTAACACATGAAAACGTGTTCAATGCTTGCCTTCCCCAAACCCTACTATAACCTTGTAATCATCTGTCGATGAATCATAACCAAAACCCCAACAAGGTTTTGAAAAAATCCGCGGCCTAGTTGTTTTAGGAATTTCGGGTATCGTTTGAAGGCAATTAACTTCTCTAGTCAAAGGATTAGTTACTAAAAGTTCAACATCTTTGGGAGAGATGCATGCTAGGCCATTTGAAGAACCAATAATATGATATCCATTAAGGGAAAAAGTATTGCCTACAGAGTTAAGACAACCATCATGCATAATGATCCTTTTATCTCTAAACTCATAATTTTTTATCAAAGTATAGTTGAGATGAGATGAGCCTTAACAAAACGAGGAGTCGAGATTAAAGATAGCCATAACTTACAAACTCTTTTGCATCTAAGTAGATCAATCACATCGAGTCTTACAAGTATCTGCTCAATCACATCAAACATAAGCTCTGCCATTAGAACAAAGTCCTTTGGCTTGACAGTATGCGGAAGAAAGCGGCACAGAGGGTTTGTTGATGTTATGACTTCTGAGGTATGCAGCCATGTAGGTTAAATGAAGCCCATAAACCCAAAAACATTATACACGAGCCCACTATAATGAATGTCAGTGGGCTTCTCTCCAACGATAGTTTATGGTCCAGCAATACAAGTCCAAGACTTCCAAGAGGAACCAATAAGAGAGATCATCTTTAACACGAACATTGCTTACACTACTAAAATCAACCACTCATAACATCTTTTAAAGACTCGAGTAAATTGCAAAAATCGTCCCTAAAGTTTGACCAAATTGCAAGTTTCGTCCCAAATATTTGAAAAGTGCAAGGATCGTCCATGTGAGAAAACTTTGGGGCAAAAATCGTCACTGACCAAGATCAAATGACTAAAATACCTTTGTCTTCTTCTTTTTCTATATTTATTTTCAGTTTCTTACACAAATGGTCCTTGTGTTTCGCTAGGTTTTACAAATTTAGTTCCGTTTTTTTTTTAATTATTTATTTAACTATTAATATTATAATTATTTTTTATACATTTTCGTCCGTATTTCTTATGTTTTTGTGCATTTTTCTTATGTTTTTCCGTTTTCATATGCTTTTGTCCGTTTTTCTTACGTTTTTTCCGTTTTCGTCCGTTATTCTTACGTTTTTTCCTTTTTCATACGTTTTTGTCCGTTTTTTATACGTTTTCTCCCGTTTCCATACGTTTTCGTCCGTTTTTCTTAAGTTTTTGTCCGTTTTCGTTCGTTTTTATCCGTTTTCTTACGTTTTAGTCCGTTTTTATTTGTTTTCATACACTTTTATCCGTTTTTATCGTCTCTGACCAGCATCAAATGACTAAAATACCCTTGTCTTCTTCTTTTTCTATATTTATTTTCAGTTTCTTACACAAATGGTCCTTGTGTTTCGCAAGGTTTTACAAATTTAGTTCTGTTTTTTTTTTTTTTTTATTATTTATTTAACTATTAATATATGAATTATTTTTTATACATTTTCGTCTGTATTTCTTATGTTTTTGTCCGTTTTTCTTATGTTTTTCCGTTTTCATATGCTTTTGTCCGTTTTTCTTACGTTTTTTCTGTTTTCTTACGTTTTCGGCCGTTATTCTTACGTTTTTTCCGTTTTCATACGTTTTTGTCCCTTTTTATACGTTTTCTCCCGTTTTCATACGTTTTCGTCCGTTTTTCTTACGTTTTAGTCATTTTTTATTTATTTTCATACACTTTTATCCGTTTTTATCGTCTCTAACCAACATCAAATGACTAAAATACCCTTGTCTTATTCTCTTTCTATATTTATTTTCAGTTTCTTACACAAATGGTCCTTGTGTTTCGTCAGGTTTTACAAATTTAGTTCTGTTTTTTTTTAATTATTTATTTAACTATTAATATTAGTATTATTTTTTATACATTTTCATCCGTATTTCTTATGTTTTTGTCCGTTTTTCTTATGTTTTTCTGTTTTCATATACTTTTGTCCGTTTTTCTTACGTTTTTGTCCAATTTTCTTACTTTTTTCCGTTTTCTAACGTTTTCGTCCGTTATTCTTACGTTTTTTTGTTTTCATACGTTTTTGTCCGTTTTTATACGTTTTCATCCATTTTTCTTAAGTTTATGTCCGTTTTTGTCAGTTTTTGTCCTTTTTTTCCGTTTTTTTTTCGTTTTTATTTGTTTTCATACACTTTTATCCTTTTTTATACGTTTTCGCCCGCTTTCTTACGCTTTCATCCATTTTTATCGTTTTCAGCCGTTTATCATACGTTTTTTTTCCGTTCTATCCGTTTTTGTTCATTTTACTTACGTTTTAGTACATTTTCTTACGTTTTTTTTCCGTTTTCATAAGTATTTATCCGTTTTTATACATTTTGCCCATTTTCTTACGCTTTCATCCGTTTTTATACGTTTTCGCCTGTTTTCTTACATTTTTGTCCGTTTTTGTACGTTTTTATCTCTTTTTCTTAAGTTTTTGTCAGCTTATCATACGTTTTTTCAGTATTCATACGTTTTTGTTTGGTTTTTTACGTTTTTGCCCCGTTTTCTTACGTTTTCATCCATTTTATTTTGTTTTTCTTACGTTTGTCCGTTTTATCCATTTTTTTCTGTTTTTCTTACATTTTTGTCCGTTTTTATTTGTTTTTATACGTTTTCGCCCATTTTTTTTCAGGGACAAAAACGTTTAAAAACGGATGAAAGCGTCAGAAAATGGACGAAAACATATAAAAACGGATAAATACGCATGAGAACATATAAAAACGAACAAAAACATAAGAAAACAGACAGAAACGGATAAAAATGGACCAAAACTCAAGAAAACGGACAAAAACGTATAAAAACGGATTAAAACGTAAGAAAACGGAAAAAATTTATAAAAACGGAAAAAAACATATGAAAACGGAAAAAACATAAGAAAAGCTGACAAAAACGTAAGAAAAATCGACAAAAAGGGTCAAAAACGTAAGAAAACAGGCGAAAGCATATAAAAACAGATGAAACGTCTGAAAACGGAAAAAAAAACGTAAGAAAACCGGACAAAGACAAAAGAAAAATGGACAGAAACGGATAAAAACGGACAAAAACGTAAGAAAAATGGGCGAACACATTAAAAACGGATGAAAGCGTAAGAAAAACGGATGAAAACGGAAAAAAATAAGAAAAACCGACAAAAACGAAAAAAAAACATATGCAAACGTAAGAAAACGGACGAAAACGAAAAAAACGTAAGAAAAACGGACAAAAACGTAAGAAAAACGTATGAAAACGTATGAAAATTGAAAAAAACATAAGAAAAACGGAAAAAAATTTAAGAAAAAACGGACGAAAACGTATAAAAAAATAATACTAATATTAATAGTTAAATAAATAATTAAAAAAAATGGATATTAAACTTGTAAAACCTTGCGAAACACATGGACCATTTTGTGTAAAAAAACTGAAAAGAAATATAGAAAAAGAAGAAAACAAGGGTATTTTAGTTATTTGATGTTGGTCAGGGACAATTTTTGCCCCAAAGGTTTCTCACAGGGACGATCCTTGCACTTTCCAAACATTTGGGACGAAACTTGCAATTTGGCCAAACTTTAGGGACGATTTTTGCAATTTTTATTTTATTCTTCAATTTTTAAAATTAACTATTATTTCATTTATTAAAAATTAAATTACATAAACTAAATAGTTAATTGCATAAATCGTCCTTGAACTTTAGCCAAATTTCATGTTTCATCCCAACCATTTCAAAAGTACAGAAACCGTCCCTTTGGAAAACCTTTGAGCAAATTTTAGTCACTCGTTTGAAAATAAATATTGGAGTTAATTGCATAAATTGCAAATTTGAAATCAGGGACGAAAATTCGCTCAAAGGTTTCTTAGAGGGACGGTTTCTGCACTTTCGAAATGGTTTGGACAAAATATGCAATTTGGCCAAAGTTCATGGTCGATTTATGCAATTAACTCTAAACTAAAATAAAAATTCAAAAAAAAATAATAATAAATAAAAAAAATCATAACCTTTAGTTCATTTGAATAAACATTTCAAGTTTTAGAAGTGGTATAGTTGAAACGTCTATATGTTTAAACAAATGCTACCGGCATGTTCCTCTCTCAGAAGAATTATGCTTTGGATCTTTTTGACAAGACACATATGGCTACTTGTAATCCACTTGGATTCCCGGTTGACTCGAAATCAAAGCTTGGTACTGACGCATAGAACTTGTATGAGTCAGGTTGTTTCCATGAAGATGCTTATTTCTTGGACTGAGTTTGTACAACCTTTTCTCCTCTGATGAAGGCCTTTGTAAAGTTCATCATCTCATCTACCATTCTTGGGATGTTATCATTCAACCTTTTTATCAGACCGGGGTTGGTGATTCCATGCATGAATCCGGGTATTCGCATGCACTCGGGGGCTCCTTTTACCAATAGACTTTCATTAGTGAAGCGTTCGATGAATGCTTCAGTTGATTCGCCATCTCTTTGTTTGACATAATGAAGTTAGACCGGATCTTTGGTGTGTCTCTTTTGTTGCAAATAGTACGCTAGGAACTTCTTTCTAAGGTCCTCAAAACTGTAAATGCTTACGGGTGGAAGCTCGTCAAACCACAAGCGAGTTGACCCCATAAGGGTTGAATTGAACATATGACACCATGTGCATGTAGGCATAGCCTAGCTTTCAACCCTAGTCGCGGTTGAGCTATTTTTTAGGTAGTCATCTGGATCCCCCGTTCCATCATAGGTCTGTACGTTTTTCGACATCCGGATTCGCTTTGAAAAACGAATTCGTTGATGCGTTTGGTGAATGGGGTGCTCGATTCCTCGATGTAGGGTAGCGAAAAATCGCTTCCCCCTTGTTCTACAGATTCTCGTGAACTTTTCTTTCGATTCCTCCTTCGCTTCCGGACATGTCAGATTCATTGCTCATCTTTGTGGTTCCCTTTTCTGGACGGTGGTGATTCCGTTCCATTTCCCTTTGTCGGGAGCTGGAACAAGTGACATAGCTTCGTATGAGTTTTTGGGCTTCCCTTCGTCGGTGTTCTTGCCTTTTTTCTCCCAAGCGGGAAAAGACAATTCTGGATTGCGAACGGATGGGTGTTTGAGACCTAGCGCATTCCTCTCTCGGGCGATGTGATCTGAAACCCAGTATAGGAAAGACACTCCTAGAGGGCGAAAGCGACCGGTCACAGGACTTTCCTCTTTTCTCAACTATCTTTTTCTTTTACCTCCTTGACCATCGTGTATCATGGTGTTTTTATGTCTCATTAGTTTCTTGCTTTGTGCTTTCGCCATAGCTCAACCGATTCCTGACATCTTTCGATTTTTCGTTTGGGTTTTTACACCATGAAAGGAAGTAGTTGCTCATAATGCCTCTGATAGAATTCGCGCACTACTTCAGGCGGTGCAAAACCAGACGCAAAATCATACAGGGCCCCCTTCTCCCGAATAACGGTGTTTCGGATGTATCCGTCAGTAATATGGGTAGTGTTTTCCAAAGCAAGACTTTCGTTCATAGGACGCAGTTGTGTCATGGTCCCACAGATGGTGCCTCTTGATATTACAGAATTCAGCGGAGGTGCTATTAGTTCAACAGATTGACGAAAGCTCGTCGTTTGATCTTGGATTTAGATGGATTCAAGTGCTTTAAACCTACTAAGATAAAGCACCGTTAGTCTTGCCGTGGGAGGGGGCTCCCACGATCAACCTCGGGAGTAAGAATGGGTATTCGTTATGGAGGGATAAATCGAGGATGAGAGCAACATGTATGGGTTAGAGTGTGTGTTAGTGTTGGAGTATGCTCGTGTCATAATAAATAATTATATGGCTAGACATATGTGAGCCTATGGGGTCACACACTTATACACAGAGACACCATTTTATAGATTGTATTTATCGTATTTACAATATATAAACGACTACGTAACTCGGGATCAATAACGGGCCATTAAATACTATGTTAGACTTAGTGTTTTTGGATTGGACCAACAATGGGCAAGCCCATTGAAGGCCCAAGTCATGGCCGGCCTACCCAAGGGGTAAAAGGAAGTGATGAAGCTTTTGGAGGGGCTATGTGTAATATGTTAATGATAAGACCAAATATGATTTAGTCTTTGATTGATGAGATAAACATGGCATCATCCAATGTAGATGAATCAAGAATCATGGTTACGTGCTCAAGACTAGCATCGGGTGGTGTTACATGACGTGTAGTGTGGACATATCATAGAGGTGATCTACTTTGATCACTTGGGTTTCATTGGTGAATTCATGTGCTTTGGTGATAGTCTCCATTCGATTCAACCGATCACGCTACAAAGGTATAATTGTTATTATTATTATTGATTGATCATATGGCACTATGGATCCTGTTATGGTGATGTTCTTCCGCTGCGTGTATTTATTTAATATGTTTTATATTGCTACATCACCTATAGTGGTATCACGAGCCATCATATGTTGTCATATGATCATCTTGTATGCGTAAAAATGGCTAAAAACGTTGTTTTTTAATGGATTTAAAAGTGTGATTTTAAAACAGCCCCTAGGGCTTGAATATTCTGAATATGTCGACTTTATTAAGGTCTTAAGATCTGTACTTTTTGATCCTATGGCCATTTGTTATGCATACGTTGTTTGTTTACTTGATCGGTACCCGTAAAATGGCCTAAAAACGCGTTTTTTGGAAGATTTTTAACCCGATTTCAAATCAGCCCATGAGGCTTATTTTTCTATGGTAAAATGGTGTTAATAAGGTCCTAACATCAGTGGGGTTTGAGTCTTTGGCCATTTGTCACGCGTACCATTCGGGGTTTTAATTCTTGTTAATTATTTCTTCGATTCGTTGGCTAACAATTTAATTCTTGTTATTTATTTTGTTATCCATGGCAAATACATGCATGTTTTTCCATGGAGTTAGCCAACACCATGTAATAATCTTTATTTGAATGTATTATTATGTGTTCATATGCAAAGCCGATGAAAACCTAGACCACTTGTGCGTTGTGATTGTGATTGTTGGTTGCATTTTTTTGTTTTGGGGTTTTGCCATTGTTTCGGCACTTTTGTAATGTATTTCAATTTTGGTTTTGCCAATGTTTGGGCATTTTACAGTAGATACAAATTAGATTAGTTGTATTTCACTTTATATGTATTGTAAACAAGAGCTTGGAAGCAAATGGCGAAAGATTGAAGAGTTGTAGACTGAAAGTTGCTGCTGGACACCTGTTGGGAAAACGTGATTACCTGCTGATTGGTAAGGTATTTTTTTCTAAAATTTTTGGTGCAGGTCCACAAGACATAGGGCTACAACTTTGTCAACTGGGCCGAATCATGAGGATGTGATCTTCCTGGGCATTTGGGCCTTGCAAAACAGAAAAACTGGGCTGACAGAAACTGAAGTTCATGTGCATTATGGGTTTTTTAACTTGCTCATGATTGTCTTGGAGCAAGTGGGAGCCCTCCATGTGGTTGTGATATTTGTCCCTAGTTGACTCTTGGTTCTTATGATGGCTCACAAGACCAAGCATAGGATTTTCATCGGTTGAGGCTTTGCATATTGTGGTTGAATGTTTGGTTGGTTGTTTTTATGTATGTTGTGACTACATGTAAAACGAAAAATGTTTTCTTAAAACTTGAAACTAAACATAAACCATTTTGAACTAAGTCTTATGATTTAGTTTAACTAAGTTTAAATATGATTTGAAACTTAAAAATCATTGTTTTCAAAATAACACTTAAACTAGTTAAGATTGTTTATTTATTGATTTATTGTATTGTCCATACTTAATAATCCACTTAGGATATATATTAGTCTTGAAAATGGACAACTTGACACACATAAATTAAAACAAAGATTATACTTAAGTTAAGAAAAGTTTTTAACTTGTGCTACGAAGAATGAATGCATGCTTCTTTCGTACACGTTTTTGATTCACATCAAAACTATTTACCTGTCAAAATTTAAGTCACGCCGTCCAATTATGAGAACACTTGCAATTACCTTTTAGCATCTGGTCAGACCTAGGCTGAATTGTAACCCAAGGTGACTATTGTCCATGGTCAGACCTAGGATTATTCTCACAGTTTTCAAATTGGATGACTTAATCGAGTAGTGTGGTCAGACCCTTACCCGAGGCAAAGATAGGACTAAACATGCCTACATGACACTAGTTGTTTGACACTAGATGCCATGAGTCCCATAAGGATCTAAGAGTTGTACAAGTAATACAATTGGTGATCGTCGCCTACCTATTGGATCCACCATTTCTAGTAGATCAACTGCATTAATGGTCGAACCTCAATGAGGATCTTAGCCTTTTCGAAAATTAATTGTTTTAAATTATAAACATGGGGTAGTTAATTTATAAAAGGATAATTATCGAAAATACTAAAATTGAACTTTGTAAATTCAATTAATGCAACGCATACCATAAACAAGAGTTTGTTCTTTTCTTGTTAAAAGGACGAACTAAGTCGATCTTTCCTTGTAAGAAAGAGACTTATTCCTATCCTTTTTCTTTATGAGGAAAAGCCATAATAGGAATATTTGAATTTTCCTAATTCTAATCAAACTCAAGGAAAACCTACTCTAGAAATCGTGATGTCTTGTAAAAGTCAAAACGGTTAAGTATGGTTCCACATCTTATTCCTTCAACGTTGTTTAATAACCCTTGTTTCGGTTTTGAAACATTGAAGAAATATAAGATATTTGGACAACCAAGAACACGTGCACTTGGCTTGACCTCTTTGGTCAGACCTTAGGGCCATTTCAACCCATGGCGAATTTTGCTCATTGGTCAGACCTTTGGCGATATTTGCATGTTCTTGCTTGGTCAACCTATTTCGTACTAGCTACCAAACTAAAACGAGTTTAAATAATTAGAAGACGGATGTATCAATAAACCGCAATGTGGTAAAGGCAATTACTAGCATGATTACCTCGCAGTTTGCCTTAACCCAATATGCCTACTAAGGTCCTACATACCCTTGTGGTAAAGTAGACCAATTATGGAGGAAATGCATGCCTATTTTCAAGTTAAAATAGCAATGATGGCTAGCCCATCATCTATATGTTAGAACTTGATGCACTTTCTAGAATACCTAAGTACATGGTTACTAGTCAAAGTGACTCACATTAGCAATAATGTGTAGATATTCAAAGAAAGATGGAAAGTATCCAATCGCTACTCACTCTCCACTGGTGACGTAACACATTGTAATGTTGTCTAATCCAGTGGGAGCTACGTGATTATATTACTGGTGAGGTAACACATGTAATGTTGTCTAAACCAGTGGGAGCTGTAAGCTTTATTACTTGCAAGTTGCCCATCTTATTTCCAGATCGTCTTGAAATAATACATTACTTTCCACGTGTTAAGCATCATAGTTTATATAAGAACCATTGCATAAGTTTTATATGATAACTTGTCGCGTTCCTGATGTTGCTTCCTAAAATGTTATCTATAAAATTGTTATGCATGATTCATTATTCAAACGTTAAAGTTCTACATATCTATATTTTGATTTTTGACTAAAAATCATATGTTATCTTATACATTGTCATATTGCTCATACAAACAAACGAGCGTAGTGTTGTTTGCATGCTCTCACGATGTTGTGCCATGCACAAGTGGGAGAAATCTTAATTGTGTGCAAGGTACAACATATAACAATATGACTAATAGTTTTTCTTGACTGCAAGGTAAGAAACTAAAATTCTACTAGGACTTCTACACATAAAATGTATGTTGCCCTAATTAGAACACATATCAAGATATCATGAAAAGCTACTTCAACATATTCACTGAATTGTTTAGTAAATATGATTATGTTTTCTTGTAAACTCATAATCATGAAGTACAAAATTAACTTGAATATACTATTGAGGCCAAGAGTCGGCGCTCGTAATTACTTTAGTTGAATATGTTTAGGTCTCTTGTAAAGACACAAACATCAATTCCGTTAATTCTTGAAAGACTTATAACGTAAAGTAAGACGTTGATTTGTTATGTCTTCTTGTTAGGACATGTACACTTACGACGTATAATATTAAATGTTTATGTTTTCTAGTCAAAACATACACATGAAGTAAAGTATGCAATAGGCTAAAATTACTATTGATACCATCTGGTTTGACTTGGTTGGTAGATATGTAAGCCCAAAAGTATAAGTTTATCTAATGAGTTGTGTGATAGTCTCACAACATCAGTCCTCATGGAATACCACAACTTTATGGTATGTCCATCATGGAAAATCAAACACTATTGATATTGTTTGATCTTTGATAACTTAAACTGTTTTACCTCCAAAGCTATCAAGGTTAGAAATTGGATGTGCCATGTGTACACTCAATATGATTCCAACCCAGAAGGAATTTAAGACACCATTGTATTATGGCATGGGATGAATCTCATTATGTCTTAATTGAAGTTCTGAATTTGTTAACTACTTAAGAGTAAGTAATTAACAAACTAGAGTCAAGAACTAACGGTGTATTTTGGATGTCCCACTTGAAAACAATTTATTGTTACTCAAGATGCTTAGTATCTAGAGATTAGTCTCTACATACAAAAGCAAGTGGGAGTACCTTTAGACCTTGAAGTTGTTCAAGAACTAAATACACAACCTTCTGAGTACACTTGCTAATGTCATACTAAGGTTGAACATGGATATGTTAAACCATAGATTGATATCTCTCATTCATAAATCCACAAGGATACCTCTTGCATCTGAATGATATAGTTTTTATATCAATGCTGAGGGACATAAGTTAGAGGATCATGGTAAACCTGCTAACTACTGAGATGCATTATCAGATATTGTATCTGATGAGTAGCTCAAAACTATGAATGTTAAGATGCAGTCCTTGAAAGACAATCACTCGTGGAGTTTGATTGATCTCTTACTAATCAGTTAGACTGTGAGGTTAAGAATGAGTTTCTTGATGAGAAGACTCAAAAGGACAAACTTGTACACACATTTAATGCACGTGTAGTAAATGGAGTTTACTCGTACTCAATAAATTGACTATGATTAAATCTTCCTAGCTACAAACATTAAATGTATAAAGACGATTAATTGTCATACCTGATTTCATGTATATGAAATATGACAATAGGATATCAAAACACTTTTCTTGTTGATTACCTTTGCGAGGACGATGAGTAATCAAAAGGGTTTATGAATCCATGTAATCTTTATTAAGTATACAAGATAAAAGAATCCATGTGTGGATTAGATCATGCATCTAGGAGCAGAGATCTTGTGTTAATCATAAAATCATTAACTTGATTTTGATTAATAAGATTACTCCTAAGTACACTGAGAGCAAGTTGGAGCATTTTATTTATTTTCTTAAATCTCATATGTCATTGACATATTAGAAACAATATTCCACCTAAGCTAGACTTTAATCCTTAGCTTGGAATGAAGTTTCTCTTGAGGGATTTATAAAATAAAACATATAACCTTGTTATATATATATGTTTATTAGAATAAACATAAGCGGTTATTAAGTCTAAACACAATATGACACGTTATTGAGGGGAGTCTCAATGATCAATCTTACTTGATGAGATTGAACACATGATTAAAAATCTTAAGTTTGACTAAAGGATTCATCATGTAAGTCATATTAAGTATTGGACTATATATTTATCATTTGCATGAATGCAAGATGAGTTGATAACAACCAATATCTAAGTGAAAGACGTTAGATAATTGTTAAACGAACATTATATTGGACCTACATAGGACCAAAGATATGTTCAAACGTTTACGGATAATTGAGGAGCTCTGTTTTGTTTGCATACGCTAATGCTTATTTAACTGAGATAATACTCAACCCTAGTCATGGTAGGATGTCATCATGAATGATGACATTGCTGACTAGATGTGCTTGACTGAGAGCATTAAGGCGTTATACATTAAAAGAATAAGAATACTTTATAGTTTGAGAAACTATTCAGATGACTATCTAAAGTAGGTGTTTTGCTGGCTTCAAACACCCTATGGAATGTATTGTTGCGATACTCGTCTTGTACTTGAATGTGCACATACAAAGGACAATCATCATTCAAACCTTTCATGAGTTTTGAAACAAGTATTCTCAAAGTTTACTCAGATGACTACTTGTTGTCTTGTACAACATGATTCGATCATGGTGGGAAAATCGGATCCCGACCTATGAGTAGTCTTATGCATATCTGTTTTTAGTATTTGGATAATGGAACTGTAAGCAGTCGTATTATACAATGAATTGATATACCGGGTATGATCGTCTTCATTTATACTACTGTGTTCTATATTTGCATGTTTAATCCATGAATAATTTATTTATTCTAAAATTATCCATTGTCGGTTGACGATACGGGAGTATCATCAAATTAAGATAAATGTGAGCGTGTTGGTGATTTATTTGCCACACTCACATGTTGTTCATTGGGATGAACATTGGATTGACCCAACCTACGAGTATTCACTACATTGATCGTCGTCAATAGTGAATCTCGCAAGAGGTTATGTCTCTTATCCTCAGACTTGAGATGCAAGCAGGTCTTGCACGTGTGGAATTTCATTCCTTGATATGGTTAAACGCTATCCTGAATAAGGTAGTTATAAAAGCCATTATCAGGAGTGATATGAAGCATGTGAATGACACGTGTAGTCAAAATGGGATTTGTTCCTCCACTTGTTTTGGAGTTAGATACTATTGGACCCCTTGATGAATTGAACAGATATTTGTATGGCCGTACCCAAATGAGATTAAGATGAATCTTAATTCACTTGGTAATCTTGTTCAATATCTATATCGAGAAACATAATAGTTGAACTATTAGAATGACATTTGATCCATGTCTAATGTTCAACACGGTATCTGTAACAAAAGGATAGATGACATATAAACCATCTTAAATGAGAAGTTTAAGAAACTACCCTCACATATTTCTAGGGGCATTGGCGTGTTGCTAGACGCTAACCTTTGCTTGTATAATTACTTGATTATTATGACGTCGCAAGTGGGAGCTGTTGGAGTATGCTCGTGTCATAATAAATAATTATATGGCTAGACATATGTGAGCCTATGGGGTCACACACTTATACACAGAGACACCATTTTATAGATTGTATTTATCGTATTTACAATATATAAACGACTACGTAACTCGGGATCAATAACGGGCCATTAAATACTATGTTAGACTTAGTGTTTTTGGATTGGACCAACAATGGGCAAGCCCATTGAAGGCCCAAGTCATGGCCGGCCTACCCAAGGGGTAAAAGGAAGTGATGAAGCTTTTGGAGGGGCTATGTGTAATATGTTAATGATAAGACCAAATATGATTTAGTCTTTGATTGATGAGATAAACATGGCTTCATCCATTGTTTGTAGATGAATCAAGAATCATGGTTACGTGCTCAAGACTAGCATCGGGTGGTGTTACATGACGTGTAGTGTGGACATATCATAGAGGTGATCTACTTTGATCACTTGGGTTTCATTGGTGAATTCATGTGCTTTGGTGATAGTCTCCATTCGATTCAACCGATCACGCTACAAAGGTATAATTGTTATTATTATTATTGATTGATCATATGGCAATATGGATCCTTGTATGGTGATGTTTTTCCGCTGCGTTTATATATTTAATATGTTTTATATTGCTACATCACCTATAAAATGTTAGGCCCTAACCTTCAATGACCAAGTGTGTGGTATTTATAGGCAAGGTTCTTTGTTGTTACCTCCGGATCACGGGTTGTGATCCTCTCTATTACCTAGTGGATTATAGCATGCTTTTGTCGAGACTAAGACGTTAGGCATCGATATCCGAGCTGTCTTGTCCAATTAGTTGACTTCCGCCATCCTGAGGATCTGTGCCGCTGCGTGTGTTGGGATTTAAAGAACATGTTAACCATTAACACTACGAGTACGCATCGGATAATGGATCTAGTTTAGCAATTATGATTAACACATATAATAAACAAATTAAGGTAAAAAGGAAACAAGAAAACTAGCCCTCAAAGCAACAGCAAATGAAACTTAGTGATTAAAAAAATCACCTCTAACGAATGCACACACTACACGTCAAACGAAGCACGTTAGGATGCTAGTTCTTGCTTCAAGACTAAAACACCTTGTGTTTATGTTCTTGCTTTTATGACTTGTCGACTTATACGTATAAAAACAACACGTTCAAATGAATTCAAAAGAGGACGACAAGTATTATTTATACTAGTAAATAATAAATGGTATGAGACAAAATAAAACCAAAAGATATTTACTTGTCTGCACATATTCTTCCCTTGCCGTGTAAGATGGACCAAACAAAGAAAAAACAAACAAATCATTTCCATGTATGTCCATGTCGTGTGATATAGATCAAAAGAAAAAGAAACACAACAATCATTTCCAATATTGTTGTTGTCGTATGTTTCTTTTAATGTTCGAATGTATATCCAATACCTCTCTTTTATATTTAACGTATATTAGTTAGTTATTGCGTCTAACGGTAAAATAACAATCGTTAAATAATTATTTCGTGAAGCATATTATACATTTAATAAATATAAAACATATATATATATATATATATATATATATATATATATATATATATATATATATATATAAGCAACTCCATGCCGCTACTTACAGACTTTGGTTTTAAAATACCTGTTAAGTGTGCATTTAAGCTTCTAAATCTATAGTTCACACGTGACAACAAAAGACATCTACAAATATAATTATGTGTACGTTAATAATAGACTTACATCCGTGGTTACTTGTGTAAATATAACATACTCACGTCAACTTTTGATTAATAATGTGGAAGCTACGATTTCAAATTCAATAAGCCCCAATGATAAGCAATTTTCCAGTCTCAAATACTACCTAATAATGTGGAAGCTACAATTTCAAATCCAATAAGCCCCGATGATGAGCAATTTTCCAGTCTCAAATAGTACATAATCTAATAATGAGTGATTTTTTATATGCAATCCCAAAAAGAACCTAATCTAATAATAAGCAGTTGTTGCATTAATGTTTAGATGCCTTTGAGTCAACGAAGCCCATTCTCCTTGAATTTTACGAAAACGAACACTTAAATTAGTGACTGCCACCCGTTCTACTTTAATTATTTTATTATGGGTCAAAATGGGGTTTATTGACCCGAGAAACTTTTTTTCTGATTGTTAAACTATTTATGCATAATGAATGCAGGTAAATAAGATTAGTACGATCTATAACTTAGATATTATTTTATACAAATTAGGTACCACAGTCAAAGCGAGAGATTTACCACGCGGTCAAGTAGACCGTCACAAACATTCAAGCTTCCGATTTCCCCATACTTATTCACCTCCTGAAACATGTCTCCATAAAAATCCTATATTGTTTACCAAAGAAACACCATCGTCATGGAATCAACCACAAATTTCAATCTTACTGATAAATACACGCATGGATGATACCAATTTAGAATCCTACCAGCTTAAGCAAATCTCAGTTCTGCTTCTGGGAGGTCGGCAACATTCTTGAAGCTAATGAGTTAAAAAAGTTGCTCCATACGAATGTTCCACCACCGTTGTTTCCCTCGGAGCAGATTGTTCAGGTACAACTGGTTTGCTAGAGCCACGACCTGCAATTACCACACAATAGTATTAAATTTCAAGAATGCCACATGCAAGATCTCATCTACAGTTTTACCATATTAAGCAAAAATGCTTACAGCAAATGCTTCATTAATTTCATAGAAATCTATTTGAGAAGCATCCAATCCGGCTCTTGAAATAGCCTTTGGTATGGCAAGGGCTGGGGTAGTTGTAAATAACTCAGATGCCTGCAATGTATAGCAATATCATAAGTGTTCATTCAACCAAACATGAAATCTGATTAAATCCCAATGATTTCTTAATTAAGCATATTGATTTTGCATTTTATTTCATTTTAGATGCATCATTTGATTACCTGTTCAGCATCAGCGCATCCAGAAACCTTTGCAATCACATGCAAGCCATGCTTAAGCGCCTTCTCCTCACTCTGATGAATGTAAGTTTAAAGCGCGTAGCAGTTATGGACCGCTGTTTTTCAATCCAATTTACTACCAAAATGGTTAAAGGTTTCCTCCCTGTAAGCAAAATTGGGATTTTATTTTTTCTGCCTTCTGCTTTAATAAGAGAAAAGTATAAATAACCTATGACACATTGTTTTATAACTTCAGAACTTTGAGACAGAGCTATCTTCTGAGCATTTAGTAAGCTCATAAGCAAAAAAAAAAAAATAAAAAAAAAAAAAATAAAAAAATGGGCATATGAGCTTTCCCAAAATTCAATTCTTTTATATATTAGTGCATAACCCAAGATATAAGCTGATCCAAACACGCCCCGAAAGGAGCAACGAATTTGGTCTCACACAGGTTGCAATATTGCATTTGAATATAAGCTAATCCAAACACCCCCCAAAAGGAGCAACGCAATTTGGTCTCACACATGTTGCAATACTTTGCATTTGAATGATTTTCAGACACCAATGAAACTCTTCTGACACCAAACATGATCCAGTTCAATGACAAAAAAAAAAAATAATAATAATAATAAAAAGAAAAAAAAAAAAAAAAGATACTTCATGTATCAACATATAACCACCACTTCAATCAACTTAATTATCATCCAATTTTGTTTCCTAAGTTCATACTAATTTGTTCTAAAACGCACACACTCATGTTAAACATGTTCTTTAAAGAACCATTAGAAAATTCCCTAATAACATTAACAACCACACGATAACATACCCATTAGGAAACTAATGATCAGCTAAACTCAAATTTAAAACTAAAAAGTGCAAAATGTTATTTGTGACTGGAAACTATTTCCAGAGACATGTGTATCTACCTACAAAAAGACATGAAGAATAGCTATGTAATAATATACTTACGAAGGCTCAAGATCTCTGTGAATAATTGGTTCTGGTTTATTCTCATGCAAATAGTTCATCCCCCTGAAGAATGACAAAAGAGCATCATTAGTTAAAATAATGTGTCATTTAAAAAAATGTGTTATGATCCAAATAAATGCCACTAATATGAATACCTTGCTATATCCATGGCAAACTTCAGAGCTGATATTGGCTTTAGTGCTCCTTTCCTCTTTAAAAATAGACGAAGATCACCCTGCAAAATTTAAAATCGATATAAATATAAAAGAACGCTGAATAATACCTAGGTTTCTGAGTTCTGGGCACCAAACGGATTAAAAATCTGCACCATACCAATAATATCAATAATATCACCAGCTACAAATTGATAATGCCCTTGGCATTAACTTCTCAAGATTGGCTGACCATCACACGAGGTTTAAATCGATATATCTTTAAATGATCAAACCTTTTGCGAGGGCAACAAACATAGATGATCCAGAAGATCTTCTTTTCCAGTGGTATCATCAGCAGATAGTAACTTCTATAACATCTCTTTCCTCTCACTGGTTCTTGTTAAATAAATGCTTCTGATAAGAACCACATGCAACTTTTTTGTTGGTTGTGACAATCCAAGCACAACTCTTAAATTTCTACAATTGCATTGTCCAAAAGCAGAAGTGATGGGATGAATTCACTACCGTCATTGAAAGCAACTCCAACTCCAAACACTGGTAACTTGGTAAGGACCTAGAGATTTTCAGTTGCATCAAAAACTTGCTGAGCTTTGACTTGCATCTCAGAAACAAACTGTAGAGCCAACCTACAAAATCGTTTTCTGTAAAAAACACACTGAGGACCAAATTGAGATACTTACATCTCTGCATTAATCTATATGCTATGATCCATTAGAAGAACTTAACCCGAATTCATTTGTAAGTAGTATAAACCTATGTAATATTAATGTCCAATCAAGCTGATAAGTTCAGATGCTTTTTCAATATCTCTCATGGCCAAAATCTTTAATAATTAAACACATAGCCCGTACATACAACACAAGGCTTTCACACTATGAGGTAGACCAGGTTGTCTAATCCATAACCCATCAAGGAAAAAGGATATAACATGATGAAGTAGATTATCAGTATATGATAATGAGACAACTTTCGTATTGTGTTTGGTACTGAACTGCAAGTACATTGTAGAGGATATTGCAAGAGTGAATGAGTCATCTGTTGAAGGGGCCTGGTTCCTATCAGGTACTTAAAATTATGAATTAGTTTAATGACGTAGGTAAGCGTCTGTACCTGAGCCATACCTTCTTCAATATTCCTCCATCTGGTAACTCGGGCAATAGTAGACCGACCCGGAACATAACCCCAATAGTCATATAGACCAAAGTTGTCTGCTGCATGCTGACCAGAACCCAACCATATCATTGTTGTAAGAATTCCGATAAGGTCTTGTGGTGTATTGAAAACAGGCCACAATGGTTCTGCTTTTTTGTCTTGGTGACCCATTGGTCGAATGTCAGTCGACCATGGTTGAAGATCTTCATCAGATGTTAGGAGCTCTTCTCTTTTTGTGATGTCTGACACGTCTTTGTCGCCTACCACCTGTGTTCACATTATGGGAAGCAGTATGGGGCTGGCCCAAACTGGGTGTCACAACAATCAAGTAAGCATGATGGCCAAAACTTCAGACCAAATCGACATCCCACATCCAAAATAATGCAAACAGTCAAACCATCACCAATAAAGAGCAGTGCATCAAACATTTGTTGGAATTGCTTTTGTTTTGGAGGCTGTTAGATGATCTGAATGATATTATAAGTAAGCTGCTATAAAAATATATACAGTGGTGACTGTGTATCAAAATGTAGTTGTGACTTAAGCTATTTTAGAAATCAGTTTAAAACTATTATAGAATATTATCTGTGGGAACTAACGGTCAGTTTCACTGCCGTCCCACTTCCAATCTTTACCAAACATGGTCTTTTTGTAATTCCCATCTCTGGCTCGAAACCAAAAAAACTTACAGACACCTGCCTTACTAATGTGGAAGTTATAATTTTAGATCCCATAAGACCCGATAATAAGCAGTTTCTACATGTAACCCTAAACATGCCATTGTTCAATTCCAAACTCAAACAGTAGCTAATCTAATGATGAGCAGTTTTTTATATGCAATCTCAAAAACAACCTAATCTAATAAATAGCAGTTACTGCATTAATTTTAATATACACAGTTATAAACTTAATAGCAAAGTCTCGAGCAAATACAAAAATTGCATAACTTTTTCTCAAAATACACTCCTAGCTATCCATACATGTTATTAGTTGTTGTACTGCCTTTTAGGCATGTCATGTATTGTGAACAATTCCATGTATGTTTGTGAGCACTAATAAAAGTAAATTCATTCAGTTTGTTCTTCTCGGAATCATACCATATGATCAAGCTCTCTCTCAATATTAGTGTTCAGAAGAGTCTACCACCCCAGAAGACGTAATTTTCACCCCCAAGATAATGTGTAACCTGTATACATGTTTCAAAAAATAAATGTTTTGGTTGACTTTATATGGAATTCGAACTATACAAAAGGAGGATGGTAGAGTTTGGTTCGACTAGGGCATAAGGGGATTGTACACTAGGCTTTGGCATACGGTACTCTAGGGTTAAGGTTCTAGTTAGGGTTCCTAAGGTTAGAGTTTACTTAGAATTAATTTTTAGGGTTTCCTAGATATATTTTACATATATCGATCTATATAAAATCAAAGAAAATAATTTGGTGCATTGGTAAGTTGTACTTTAAGCTTAAGGATGTTGTACTAGGGCTTAGAAAATAAGAAAAATATAATTTTAACAATTTCTTAATTTACATAATTTTTATATAATTTTTATTAAGGTTTTAAAGTAATTAAATGGATTTTTAAGTTTTTGTATATTAGAGGGTTGTACCATAAGTTTAGGGAGTTGTACAATTATTTTATAAATTAATAAACTTATTTTAAAAATAAATATGTGTATTTACTACAAAATATGCCTTTAAAAATAATTATTATTAAGGTTTATATAAGGTTTTTATTACTAATTAGTTTCTAGGCATTAAAGACTTGTACACTAGCTTAGAAGACTTGTACTTACATATTTTATAAATATATTAATTAGGGTTTGTGAGTTTATTACATATAATAATGTTTTTGTGAAATTAGGGTTTTATCGGGAGTTATAGTGGTATTAGGGTTTCTGTGCTTTAGTGACTTAAACATTAGTTAAATAAATTATATTTTAATATTTCTAAGGCTTTGTTATTTTCATATGTTGTTATGGTAGTTTAGGGTTTTATAAAACTCTTATCAGATAGAAAATGCTTAGTTTAAAACGTACGTTAACGAAATAACGCAAAGTGGTAAATGGGACCTTGTAAAGTTTTAGGTCAAAGATGTTTATATAGTTAAATACCAAATCTGTTAAGGTTGGGTTGCGTGCACGTTTATCGAAGATGTGATCTATGTCACATAAGATAATAGTATGACTAAGTAATAAAAAAAAAATTCGACGTGGAAAAAGGGATAAGTGTAGTTTATTATAAAGTCGTATTTTTACCAGTGGTTTCATTATCCCCCCATTGAAGGGATCTCGTCCCGAGATTTAGTCTATGTTGGTCGAGGTGTGAGGGAAAAGGTTTGGGTATCTTGCCCGTATTTGACTTTTTTTTTCTTTTTTTCTTAGGGTTCTAGCTAACCTTAATGAGGGATTTAGCACATGATCTGAATAGAATCCAAGATTCTGTCTCATTCAGTCAATGCGGATGATGATAGGAAATCATATAACGATTTGAGTGAAGACGTGAGTTTGATATGCTTAAAATGCCTCAAGTTCAAAAATAATATTATATATAACATTATTTTGTTTTTATGTCATTTAAATAATATAGTCCCGTTATCAATCCTAGGCTGTATTTCTAGCCTAGAGAGGGTTGTCTAGGAATTCCTTTTGGTACTTAAGGGAATGCAATTTCATTAGTTTTATTCCTATTTGGTGAGGTAAATTTGAGTGTTTTGTCACCTAATAAATCCAAAGACTGTAGATAGTACTGTGCAACGGTCAGGAATAGTGATTCTTAACGTCTATGAACAATAAAATAACGGCTATGAACAGTGACATATAACGGTCGAATAACGGCTAGTTTTCTCCTTTAAATACTCCATTTTTAATCCTCATTCTTTTACCACTAAATTCTTTCATTAAAAACCTCAAAATGCCGCACCTTATTACATACCTAGCAATTGTTTACGTTGTTGCAGTTGCTACCTACATGGCGTGTAATCCGGAAGAAGATCTCGAAGCCTTGGGTGTGATCCTAATGTTCATCGTACCACTTACTATCGTAGCCTTTATCATAGATCATACATGGGGAAAATAAGTCTTGCGCTAGGGTTGTTAGTATGGATCCTTGTAGTAGTTCTATGTAGTCCTAAATAGGAGTGAAATAAACTTGCTTGTCTTTATTACTTAAGTACAAGGGGCGATTCTAAGCCTATTATTGTAATCCTTGTAACATTAGCATTTCCGTTGCTAATTATGTCGCTATGTATTAACTTCCAAGGTTTCTAATAAAATTTGTACTATATGGGTTTGTTATAAATCTTAGGGTTTTTCTATCCATAATTTTGTCGAATTCCTATCTTAGTGGTAATGGGTAGTAATCGTAGATATCTACTGTGGTTGGTCAAAAGGAATTATTACGAACAATTTGTTTTGTTTCAAAATTTTGCTTTTGAGTGAAGATTGTTATTAGAATATCTGAAAAGATAACTGTTCCAATTATGACATGATTCTTCCTAGTTTAGACATAGTTGGCCAGACTATGCATAACTGAGGACCGAATGATGTGATATTTGGTCCAGTTGTTGTGGTATTTTTTTTTTAAAAAGTTTTAGATGGTGTCAAACGTGTTGTTTTTGTAAAATGACAACATAATTATGTTTTCAAAAGTGTAAGATTTTTTTTTTTGTTCATACTTTGGTCAGAAATTTCTAGGGTGATACTAGGATATCATCAAAATATATTTTAGGGTTTGAGTAGAAATCTTACAGGGTAATACTGCCTATTGTTGGTCAGGTGTAAACCTAATCCCTAATGGTTTATTAGTGTATGACTACGTGATACCTATGAGCAGAGTAGATGGAATAGAAGTTGAGTTTATGATTACGGAGTTATTACAAAGTTGAGATTCATATAGTAGAAAGGTAGTTGTTACACTTAGGTTACATCCATCGTAACTAAGGTAAGATTTGAAAGGAAGTTCAACTTAGGGATTTCTAAACCTCAATTTATTTATCTGTTACGGGAATTTATCCTCTGCTTAAATACTAAAGTCATCCTTTGACATTGTTGGGATCTTAAAGAGTTCTCATTCTCTTGCTCTAATCGTGGTCATTTGTGTTCTGGCAGTAAGTAGGGATGATGGTTTTTCTATCACTGAATTTTCGCTTTTGGTTATTTTGCTTAATTCCTAGGGCACGGTTTATGATAGGTTTGGTTATTCTTCCTGAACCTTTATGATGAATTTGTCTTCTATCAATATCACAACAAATATGAATTTCAGAATTCCCGTAATGATTATGTTAGAATAATTACATATTAATACTAACAAGTGGTCATAATGCGAAGTTATATCAAATCTTGAGAATCAATTAATTACGATGCGTCTTGATTAACATCGTAGATAAATGATTAACCCTTGATATAACACTGCTAAGGGAGTAAACAATTTGTTTACAAAACTGGAGTTCAGCAACTTTCTCTTCATTCATCAAGTTTTCTTCCGAAATTTTTCCTAAGGTTTTCTATGTTTATTGCCTAGTCTTGGTAGGTCTTAATGTGTCGCGTTATAACATGATATTAATAGCTTGATAGATTGTTTTACAAAACAATTAATACAAGGTCTTTTATTAATACTGCATGTAGTAAGTCAAAGGTTTTCCGTTTCTAGTATAAGGGTTTGGTCCTTTGTTGTCACTAGTGGTCCTAGTTTCTGTCTCTTGCTACGCTACTAGTGGGTCGGTTGTCTAGGTTCGGGGAAAATATATTCCATTGGGTCTTAGGTTTGGTTTGATTGGGGTGGGAATCACTTGTTTACTAGGGAGAGTACTAAATGGTGAGATTTTTGGTATAAGGTCATGAGTAGTCATTACATGTATGCACAGCATCATAGTAAGACATAATAGGATGAATTTGTTCACAACAGTAAATATATAACAAAAGTAGATTGTTATAGATTTATTGATTGATTACAAACTCTGAAAGTTTCTGGCTTATTTAGAAAATACAGGAAATACTAACCAAATACTATTTGGTTTATAACAACGATACAAGTGACTTCAAAATCAGTTACATCCTTGACGTAAATGTTTAACTTCAGTCTCAAGTTTCAATTGTGAAATTTCCATTTCTAAGAAGCGTTCCTGAATTTCCTGGTACATCCTCAATTGATTATCCAATATGGCTTCTATGGCGAAAATCTTCTGATCCTGGTTCCTTGCCGTTTCACTGGCTACCCAGAGGGTCCTTTCAATGTCTTCCACTCTACCATGTATTTCACAATGCTCCCTTCTTGAACAGCGGATCCTGGAATCTAAACTTCTAAATTTATGGTTGTAAGTATTTTTCATCCGGTCAACCTTTGCTCTTAAATCAAATACTTCTCGTCTCTCAGCATCGGCCCTTCTAAACAGAGTATTGATATTACGGTCGTACCATTCAGAACGTAATGGTTGTAATCCTTCCAACTGTTTAGTGTGAGCGTCGAGAGTGTTGGCTTGTTGGTAAAGGAGAGTCCATATCGAATCACTAGGGTTTGAACTAAAGTCGGGGGAATTAGATGAAGAATTATCATCTGGTTCGTCTGGTATTGGGGATTTTGGAATGTCAGGTGGTGGAGAGTTTGGACCTTCATCTTTCTGAATTGTTTCTTGGTGTGTTTTCTGCCCAACCTCAGATGTTGTTGGACAACCAATCAACTTTTCATGAGATTCAGTTTCTTTCTTAAGTGGAGACGGGTGAGTAGGTAACAATGGGAGTGGTTTTGGGGTAGTTTCGGTAGCTTTAGGCATTTCGAGAGACATGATGCTGTATTAATTTGCAAATAATAATTATAAATAATTATTATAAGAAATTAGTAGCATTAGGAAAAATTATAGATGAGATATAAGAGTAGATATCAAGAGTGGGAAAATCTAGCTTAACCTAATTCTACTAAATAATGTATATGGTTCTATTTTGATGTCTGAGTCTGGGCCTAAGAGGGATAGAATGGATAGGGAAAAATTATGATTTTGTAACCACCTGATAATTTATAATTATTTCACTATGTAATTAAATAATCATAATAAACATATATATAAGTACGTTTCAGCAGCGTTGTGGCACGGAGGACTTTGGTTAAGTTTGTGTAAAGTAGTTGTGGTATAAAATCATTCGTTTTGAAAATGTAGTTATAGTCCAATTGTTTGAAAACATTTGGTTCTCTATAACCATAGGCTCTGATACCAATCTGTAACACCCCCGTTTTCGATATTCGCAGCGGAAATATAAGTTGGGGTGTTACTTCATGGTTCGTAGTCATGATAATAGAAAACGACTCAAAAAGAGACGTTTTAAATAAAATTGTTATCATTCATTTATTTAATATCAGAGTACATAATATAGGTCCCAGAGGGAAGTTTGGAAATACGTTATAAAAGTTACATTTATTCATTTGAATGATAACATATGGACACCCTTTTTA
The DNA here is from genome assembly GCA_021014915.2 of Artemisia tridentata subsp. tridentata. Classification (NCBI taxonomy): domain Eukaryota; kingdom Viridiplantae; phylum Streptophyta; class Magnoliopsida; order Asterales; family Asteraceae; genus Artemisia; species Artemisia tridentata. The sequence continues at coordinate 57,614,944 of CP139507.1, forward strand.
TAAAAGAAAGTCCACCGCCACTCCGTGCCAAGTTCGTTCTCTTAATTACCTGAGATAAAACATGCTAAAAAGTCAACACAAAGGTTGAGTGAATCCATAGTGTTTTATAATCAATTTGAACACAAGCCAAGTGTAAAGTATAAAATCACAGTACGGTATATTGCACTAAGCCTCATGACACGCAATACGTTGACAGTGTCCAGGTTCCACAAACATAATTAAATGAGAGTGGTCTTGCCCCCGAGTAGGAGTCTGCCTAGAAACTCTTTATAGATATCAAATATAATGCATTTGCATAACCGGCTACCCAAGGGGTATCCATCCGGGTAGTACAAATGGGTCATCGAGTCAATACATCTATTCATTATATTCGCGCTCACCCAGCGGGTGACTAATGGAGCATGATATGAGGGACTTTTTAAATAAAAATAGGCAATAAGTTAACCTAGTGCAATAACAATTATTAAAATACTCGTGTTCGATTTAGTAGCATGTATCTCCCCACAAGTTTGAAAAACGTATAAAGAAAAGTTGGACTATGAACTCACCTTGATTAGTCTGAATGATAAACGAATTTAACCAAAGTATATAACCGGCGCGCAACCTGATTTGGTACGTCATATTTTAGTAATCGTTCTTGAATATAATTAAGTTTATTTGTTTGTTTTGTAACGTTTTCGTTTATTGTTTAAATGTTAAATTTGAGACAACATGAAGTTTCTCCAAAAGTTATAAGATTTATCTTATTGCTCATTTTTATGTGTTCGTTCCGTTCGTTTGTTAATTAGATCCTTCGTTCGTTCGTTATTGGTGAAAACGTATTATAATTTTTTATTAATAATAATACTGATAAGAATAATAATAATAATAATAATAAATAAATATAATATTAATTATTATTTGAACATTTTCACTTCTTCCCCTAAAGTTTTACATATTGTCAACTTTTACCCTTGAACTTTCGTATATTGACAAGTTTTACCCCTCAACTTTCACAAAATTACAATTTTTACCCTTCAACTTTGGTTAAATGACAACTTTTACCCCTATAGTTTCAAAAATGACACTTTCTACCCCTAGGGTTTAGGTCGACTGCATATTAAGTCCTTTTTATAAATCTAGTTAGAGTTTTGACATAAAATACCCTTGAGACTCCCGTCGCGTTACACACGACGTCCTTATTTCTTAAAAACGCGTTATATCTTATGAATTATAGCAAAACTTTTTACGACTCTTTTGTACACCTATTTATCAGTTTATAAACTCAATATTTACAAATTTCCAGCTCGTGATTCAAGCTCACAAGCTCGATTTGAATTTTTAAAGGGTGCGTTTGTTTGTTTCTGTGGGCAGAAAAACACCCAAAAAGAAAGGGTCGTATCTTGGTGAAATCTTAACCAAATTACTTCGTTCTTTTTCCTATAGTTAGATAGCTATGTGAACTTCATTTGTGCAAAAATCTAGAATTTTTAGAATCCGTTTGATGGTCAAATCTTAATTTACAAAACCAGGGTATGTTGTTTTGTCGACAGAAACAAAAAGAACAAAAATAATTTCGTTTTCGATTTTAAAACTTATAAACTAGGAATCTTTGATTACATTTAGTATTCTTAATATGTTTAAGAGTCTTCCAATTATTTTTAGGTATTTTAGGCTTGTCAAATGAATTAAAAGGGTGTTTGTTTTGTTCGACTGTTTTGAAAAAGAAAAAGAAAAATTAGGTTTTTGTTACTTAAAGTTTCTAACTTAGATTTTAGGGTATTACTTAGGTATTTTAACCATGTTTAAGCTGGTTCTTATTGTATCTTAACATCTATTGAATTTGTAAAGAAAGAAAAATTATATATATAAAAGGGTGTGTTTGTTTTTGGCTCGATAAAAACAAAAAGAAAGAAAGAAAATGAAATTTCAAGTTTTTGATTATGGCTTTGATTAGAGATTATGTAATATTGTTTTTAAGAGTACATAAAGTATATTAAGTGAACGAAAATAGTTGGAGTACTTACCTAGAAAATATGAATCGAATTGGGCAAGTTCTTGGGCATAGGGTTTGGAAATGATCACTAGGGCTGCTATCTTTCTCCTTTGGCTTTCTAGGGATATTTTTAGACTTGTATAGGGGCTGTGGAGAAACAGAAATGGGAGTGTATGGCTGTTGTGTTGTTTGTCGAATGGATTTTTGGAAACTAGGGCGTTTGGTTTGTTTATTTATAGAAGGAAATAGTGAAAGTGACAATTAGGGTTAGAAGGGAACTTAGAGATGTGTCAATTTTCTATTGAATACAAGTGTATGGAGGAGGGGGTGGTCGTGGCCCTTGTGAAGGTGTGATGGTGTGTTTTGGTTTTAAACCATACACATCAACTACAATATTTTCTTCTAGAAATCCTATGTTATGGAACTATATGATCCTTAAGAAGTTTTTTTTTTTTTTTTTTTTTTTTTTTTTTTTTTTTTTTTTGTGATATGTGAGTTGCTTATGGTTTAAGAAAAATAAATGTTTTGGTTGACTTTATATGGAATTCGAACTATACAAAAGGAGGATGGTAGAGTTTGGTTCGACTAGGGCATAAGGGGATTGTACACTAGGCTTTGGCATACGGTACTCTAGGGTTAAGGTTCTAGTTAGGGTTCCTAAGGTTAGAGTTTACTTAGAATTAATTTTTAGGGTTTCCTAGATATATTTTACATATATCGATCTATATAAAATCAAAGAAAATAATTTGGTGCATTGGTAAGTTGTACTTTAAGCTTAAGGATGTTGTACTAGGGCTTAGAAAATAAGAAAAATATAATTTTAACAATTTCTTAATTTACATAATTTTTATATAATTTTTATTAAGGTTTTAAAGTAATTAAATGGATTTTTAAGTTTTTGTATATTAGAGGGTTGTACCATAAGTTTAGGGAGTTGTACAATTATTTTATAAATTAATAAACTTATTTTAAAAATAAATATGTGTATTTACTACAAAATATGCCTTTAAAAATAATTATTATTAAGGTTTATATAAGGTTTTTATTACTAATTAGTTTCTATGCATTAAAGACTTGTACACTAGCTTAGAAGACTTGTACTTACATATTTTATAAATATATTAATTAGGGTTTGTGAGTTTATTACATATAATAATGTTTTTGTGAAATTAGGGTTTTATCGGGAGTTATAGTGGTATTAGGGTTTCTGTGCTTTAGTGACTTGAACATTAGTTAAATAAATTATATTTTAATATTTCTAGGGTTTTGTTATTTTCATATGTTGTTATGGTAGTTTAGGGTTTTATAAAACTCTTATCAGATAGAAAATGCTTAGTTTAAAACGTACGTTAACGAAATAACGCAAAGTGGTAAATGGGACCTTGTAAAGTTTTAGGTCAAAGATGTTTATATAGTTAAATACCAAATCTGTTAAGGTTGGGTTGCGTGCACGTTTATCGAAGATGTGATCTATGTCACATAAGATAATAGTATGACTAAGTAATAAAAAAAAAAATTCTACGTGGAAAAGGGATAAGCGTAGTTTATTATAAAGTCGTATTTTTACCAGTGGTTACACCAAGTAATGATACGATAAGAAAACAGTTATAGCCCAAAACCCACAAACAGCCATATCGATTATAATCATAAATATATTATAAATTATAAATATATGTGAGTATGTGATTGGGTAAACTGCCTACACATCCTACAGTTGCACCAGTCATCAAGAACATGTAGACTTTATTCAATTAAAATTCGAATCACGTTGATTATTTCATGTTAGACTTATTTTAATTAGAACGTGATCCTAGATACTCACAACTACATAAGTAGATAAAGACCACAGGTTTATTTAGTTTGTTATATTCCAGTAATTTCATTGAATGTTTAATTAGTCAGTGTGCATGTTGCAGGAGAAAAAGTCATATACTGTCATAATTTGCTTAAATCCTGTTTATCCAACTAATTTAGGGAATGCTTGGTTTAAATTAGGGGGAATGCAAAGGGAATGCAAAGCAATGTAATGAGCAATCCCCCAATTTATTGGGTAATGACCCATTACCCACTATTGGGTAATGGGTCATTACATTATAGCATACCAAGCATCATGATTCATATCATTTGCCATTGATTAGGCCATATAACCCTCCACCAAGCACCCCCTTAATTGTATATTAGTAGTGAGGCAGGCAACCAGAGCAAAACAAAATGGGCAAATTTTATAAAGCAGTTGTTTCGAAAACGAAATTAGTGTTTGTATCGATAAAACTAAAGATCCAAACTCTACATCAACGAACAAGCAACCAACTGCTGTTGAAATGAAATGAATCTGAATAAATGGCTTTGTCGACAAAAATCAAAATCGAATCTGAGTTTTTATTTTAAGTCGTGATGAAACAACATTTCTTTTTGAGGATCGACCTACAGGGCCGGATTTCAAGGTGTGCAGAGTGTGCAACCGCACAGGGCCCCCAAAAATTTTGGGGCCTCGGATCGTTATAATGCAGGGTTGTTTTAGTTCGAGTTTAAGGTAAATTTAATGAAAATGTACTCTAAGGGGGTGTTTGACTGCCTTTGAATGGTATAATTCAGAGGACAAAATTGAATCGGTCAGAGATATGCTTGTTTGTTAGCACAATTACCTATGCTGAATGATTCTAATTGGCTCTTATTCATTCGGGACAGTAGACATGCAATACCATTCAGCAATAAAGTTTTCCCCATATTGGCCTTATATACACAATTCATGTTCCTCAAGTTTTTTCTTTTAGTACTTCTTATCATTTATTTCACATCAATTATGTCTAATGGATATAGTTTTCAAACGTTTGCCACAATAAAATTTTAATATTTACATTGCTTTAAATCATTCTCATCACTGATGAAAATTTATAATATATACATATATATATATATATATAGAAAACAACATCATTCGATTTGTATAGATGGGACATGAAATTAATTTCAATTCGCAGCAAAAGTTTTGATCAGAGAAAATATTAATGTTTATATTACCATTTTAATTAGCTTTTTCTTAATATTATCTTATACTAACATTTTAATTAGCTTTTCCTTAATATTAATATTATCGATAAGACTATTTACATTTTATTGTTTACTCTAACATCGCTTTCTTTATATTATATTTCTATTCGAGTTAATAATTTTTTTTATCAAACTATATATTTTGCTCGGTACAAAACTAGACAGAAGGTTAAATTGGTAATTTAAGGCAATTCAGATTGCTCATTCAGAATAATTATCAAACAATCATTTTCACATAGAATGAGGTTCACTCAGCATCTTAGAATCATTCAGCAGCTTTGATTCATTTAGCGCTAAATCATATTTTTTTTATCAAACAACCCCTAAGGGTGTGTTTGTTTTATTAAGATGTTTTAGGTCTGAATCTGATTACCACGTCTTACCAGTAAGAGGTGGCTAGAAAGTCTAAATCTGAACGAAATAAAGTTGTTTGTTTTTTTTATAATTGTCCGAATGATTTTAAGTGCTCGTTTCTGCAATTTATTTAAGTAACTTATGTAAATATGAAACAAGACTTTTAATCATAAATATAACATAGTTAATAAACAATCAAATATATTATATTAACATGAGTCTTCAATCTCTTATCGAGTATGAGGCAGTAAGACAAGTCCCCCACCTCTTACTGAGTAAGATGTTATATGTCTAACTGGGTCTGACTCATAAGAAAAAAACAAACAAGCAAAACGTCTGACCACCTCTTACTAGTAAAAGTAAGAGGGCTAGTAAGATTAAAAAAAAAAAAAAAAAAAAAAAAAATTAAGATGGATTTCTTTAGTGAAACATACCTTAGTTTCAGGTGATTGAAAGAAAATGAAAAGAATAAAAATACAGAGATACGAACAACAGGTAGAAGAAGATGATTACTTGTGTAAAATTGAGTTTGCACCCTAGACTTTATGGACTTTACACTTTTACTCTAGTCCTTTGGTCTTTTACCTAGATAAAAACAAATGGGTTTACAAAAGTTACAATTTTAACCCAAGTTTATGAAAGTTGTTAAAATGCCTTTTAAATGAATTATTTTCATACATTTTCAATAAAGAAGTTTTTAATATTTTCATTAATGTGACAAAAATAGACATGTTGTACGTACACAATTTGAATACTTACGCTGTTTCCCACTCTTATTATTATAAATATAAGTTTTGGCATTCTTCGGGAGGTCTATATTGTCAATATTTGGCACAGGACCTCCAATATTCACGAGACGACCCTGTCGACCTATCAATAATTTGCTAAACATGAGGATATAATAGTAATTTAACAAAGGCTTATGTTGTTAGTTATTCACTTCCCCTCCTGATCCTCCCAATTTTGGATGGAACACATATATACACAAAAGCTCATCCCTTCCCTCCCTCCCACCTTCCTGTCCCCTACCTTTCCATCTTTAAAAAAAAACTCAAGAACGCCCCTTTTTTTGATTTCCCTTCTCATCCCCTTCCATTACTTAAAAAAAAAAAAAACAACAACAACAACTTGAGAACATAGCGTTAGGTAACTGGAGAGTCTCTGTCATCAAATGGGTGGGGATCTTATAAGCAACTCAAGTCTCCCCATGCATGCAATGATTTCAAAGCCACCCAATCCGGCTCATGCGTACATTCATCATGGGCATACCATTATTGTTGGGGATCAAAAACGAATCCAAACAGTAAATGTAACCCTCCTAAGATATAAGGAACACCAATAACACCGAACATAATCCATCAAGATATATGTAGTCCCAAGCAGATGCATACTTTGTCCTGGTTTTGCAGTTCATTTAATTTGAGATCATATGCTTCTTCCTCCTATGCCATACTGGAAAGAAAAATATGAGATGATAATGTCAAAAGAAATCGAATAATATATATGATTGTAAAAGATCTCCATATACACACAAAAGCTCATCCCTGCCCTCCCTCCCGGCCACCTTCCGGCCCGTCCCCTACCTTTCCATCTTAAAAAAAAACTCAAGAACGCCCCTTTTTTTTATTTCCCTTCTCATCCCCTTCCATTACTTAAAATAAAATAAAAAAAAAAAAAAAAAAAAAAAAAAAAAAAAAAAGCCTCAAGAACATAGCGTTAGGTAACTGGAGAGTCTCTGTCATCAAATGGGGATCTTATAAGCAACTCAAGTCTCCCATGCATGCAATGATTTCAAAGCCACCCAATCCGGCTCATGCGTACATTCATCATGGGCATACCATTATTGTTGGGGATCAAAAACGAATCCAAACAGTAAATGTAACCCTCCTAAGATATAAGGAACACCAATAACACCGAACATAATCCATCAAGATATATGTAGTCCCAAGCAGATGCATACTTTGTCCTGGTTTTGCAGTTCATTTAATTTGAGATCATATGCTTCTTCCTCCTATGCCATACTGGAAAGAAAAATATGAGATGATAATGTCAAAAGAAATCGAATAATATATATGATTGTAAAAAAATTGTAATGCAAATTCAAACATCTGTGAAGCTTAACTACTTTCAGTAATGTGATAGAAAAAATAAGAACATAAATAGAATACTTTATCATTATGATAAATATGCTCAGAATTACTTCCACACTGTGTCCATCAACATCGAGGTATCTCTTATCATCCAACAATAATGGTACGCCCATACTTCAACTGATTGAAAAGGTGATCGATGCATACTGCTGCTCCATATAGATTACATCTTTAATTTCCACTCACATTGACACTACGTGGCTTTTTCTTAGCTTCGTGGCTTTTTACTTTAAATATTGTATTTGCTATAACTCACATGTTTTTATAATTCAAGATGAGAGGTAAAATCCAAGTACTATCATTTTGGTCCCTTCGTGGACTGGTGATGGGTTTAGTGAAAAAGTTTACAAAATAACACAGGTTAGATTAATAATAACGAAAACTTCGTTGTTTCTCTTGCTCGCCTCCATCTTATCTTACGCTATGAGAATTTTATAGTATAATTTATTTTACTAATGTTTTGAACCTTTGCTGTAGGAACTGAAGCAACTAGCCTATGAGGTTTGATCTGATATGATCATTAATGTTTTTAAAGCCACATGCAGTCTCATTGAGTTCTTCCACAAAGATCTTCCATTGATCGACTTCTTGGCACACATGTCCCAGGTACTTGGTTCAGCGTCCCTCATACGCGCGCCATGTTTATTAAATTATTAAAATACTAATTTATCTATTAGACCATGTGTAGTGGTAATGGGTGGAGAGTGGGGGGTTGTTTGACACGTGGCATGTGGGGGGTATTGTGAGGCTTTGTTGAAAAAGTGGTGTAGTGGTGAGTGGGGGTTGTTTGACACTTGTCATTCATTTTCTTTTCTTTTTTTATTTTTTTTAATCACTAAAAACTTATAAAAAAACTAAATAATATAAATAAAAAGACAATTTCATTAAAATAAACCCTAAAACATTACATAATTTTAAAAAAAAATGACAAACATAATTTTCGACGGATTTCTTCGTTGAGTTGTTTGTTAATTTTTTTTTCCATGAGGTCTAGCCCATCGGTACTTCGTTATCGATCTTCACAAAGAAATAAACTTTGAACATAAGACAAACAATCATAAAACATCAACACAAAGAAATAAACTTTGAACAGTATACATATACATATGAAACATAAAAAAGTTATGTAATGTCACCCACGTGACTTTGACAAAATAAAATATGCTTTCTTTCTCCTTCTTCTCCGGTTATACTTCTTCCATGGCTTATATTTCAAGTCCAAAATCACAAACAAAAACTCAAAACCATTAAACACATGGACTGAACAAACCCCAGTTTGCAACTTCACTGGAACTACACATTCTCTAAAATAAAAAATAAAAACAAAACAAAACTACACATTCTCAAATTAAAAAATTAAAAAAAATAAAAAAAAAAAGACACTTCGGGCGCTGTCAGAACCACCCGGGAAGGATTTTTTGGGGCAACAGCACCCCGGCGTTTTGGTCGTGTGGGCGCTGTTGGGGCGCTGTTCTGCCCAATTTGCCCAACAACGCCTCGACTACGGATGGTCTTAATTAAAATGATGATGATCATGATATGTAACACTAACTTTGTTTTATTCATCACAAATACAGTTTTGTATACTGTCGATTGTTTAACCGTTTTTCCTTATAGCTACTTATCTTTTATATAATAAAACAAAACCCCTAGTAGAGACTTTTTCATTTCCAAAAAATCAAATCATTCCTTATTAGGTAATATTCTCTTTAATTATTATTTTTTTCTTTTTAAGTACGCATAGCTAAAAAATCTTAAATACTTTAAAAACCATTGTACTATGTGCATCAAAAACTTGTACAAAGGATATATATGCAATTATTCACTTTGGGAAGGATATATATGCAATTCTGCCTTTTAAATTCGTTTTTATGAAAAAATAGAACTCAAAAATATATGTGTCACAAATATAAAAAATTAAAACTTTGAAAAAGCGGAGTAATATACAAACATTTGAGGGGTTGAAACTAAACTTTAGACAAACAAAATCCCACAGCAATTCTACCACACAAACATTATTTTTCTTGCGACTCACTTCAAACCCTAATCAAAAGCATATCTTCTAAATCAACATAACCTAATCTAATTCATGAAAGATATGTTTCTCGGTTAAAAAGTTCAAGGTATGTTAATCTTTGACTCTTTGATTGAGAGCTTTGATTTTGGTTGGTTTTTTTTTTATAATATCTTGATTCCTAAAATTTTAGTAGTAGTTAGAGTAGTCATAGTTTCTGATGAAATTTTAATGATTCTTGCTAGATTGATTTTAGTCTTATAATGAACCCAGAACAAAGAAGAGGGTAAATATATGGAGGAATGTTTGGTTGCGGGTTTAGAAGCTAACTTGACTACCTAATTGAAGATATACTGCAACCTAAAGAAACCCTAATCTCCACCAAAACAAAAGGTTTAATTTTTATTGTTCCAAACAAATAATTACTTTTAAATTAGTTTGACATTTAGATGCTTTTTTATTGAGTCCAAGAATACCAGTTTGTTAATTTATCAAGAATACCCATTTGTTTCTTTTCGAGGTTGTTAATGTGTTTAATTAACTAATGGGTATGTTTGATATGACTGTTTTCAAGTTGATTTATTTTGGTTGTGATGAAACCAGGTACAAGTATGCCATATTATTTATTTAGAAATATGTCAAGGTTTGATGACAATGTTATTTATCGAGAAAAAAACATAATTGTTTTTGATGATGCTGATTATTATTTTGTCGTCAATAATAGTCACATTTTTTCGATCCTCAATCTTCATATACTTTTAGGGGGTTGCTAAATATATACCGACCACCAACGGGTACCACTATATTTAACTGTAGACATTCATGATGTGCAATTGATCATTCAGGTTGGATACAACTTGAACTAATTCGTGCACATTATTCTTTTCTTTATTAACTGCGATTAATTTTTCGTCTTTGTAGTGTGAACCCCCACGGGACGTCGAAGACTTTATTCATCGATCTGAAAGGACAGGAAGAGCAGGTAATTGTAAAAGAGCAACGTTTCAGCATTACATTATCGTTTTATTTTTGTTTGTAACATTGCTTCCTGATCTATCACTTACTAATTTCTTAAGGACCTCTTTCTCAAATTATATTAGATGATGAATTTACTTTATGTGGTTCCATCTCAACTACAAATACCAGTTAAAATAGTTACAGTTTGCTTATATGCCTATAAATAATTAGTCTTCTGTTAATTTGTAATCATCTCGAAAAGCTTTATACATCACAAACGTGTATGATTCACACTAGTACAATCGAGACCACCGGCGACGACTATTTTTCAACGGTTCCGACGTCATGACGTCGGCACCATACCTTATCGACGTCAGGTCGTCGGCACGAATAGTCGACAGAGCCACGTCGGCAACGTTCACACCGACGAATAACGCCGACGACAGAGCGGGACCCACATGATTTTCGGTCAAACGTTTGTTTTTGCTCGACAATTAGTTACCGACGCCGAGTCGTCGGTAACACCCTAAATATTTAATAACTTAATTAGATTAAATAATTAAAGTCAACGAAAGTCAAATTTTAACGTAAACCACACCGACGACGATTCGTCGGTACGGTATGAAATAGTCAACAAAAGTCAAGAAATTGAAAATTGTTGCCGACGCCCCTCCGTCGGTACCGTTTGAAATAGTCAACAAAAGTCAAAAAAATGAAAAATTTTGCCGACGTCATATGGTCGGCACCGTTTAAAATGTAAACATTTTCATTATTCTGTCGACGACATTTTGTCGGAATCGTATGCGTGTATATATTTTAGCGACGACATGGCGTCGGTATTGAAGTTTTATTACAGCTGCACAGCAGCCTGCGCAGCTGCACTACCCAGATTTTTGCCGCAAAATTGTGCAGCAAAAATCTGCCAATTCCACTTTCCACCTGCTCTTATAAACCACATTCCAATACAAACAACGGCTATAAAGTTTATAACGGCTTAAACGGCTATATATAACCACTAAACACTTAATAGACTTTACAAAACGGCCATAAACTTTACAAAACGGCCATAAACATTATAACACCCTCAAAATACATCATAACGTTTACAAAATGGGTGTTATAATCGCTAAACCTAGCTACTATATGTACAAATGTTGCAATATCCTAAGTGTTCAAAGATAATAAGATTGGGGTCGTCAAAAATATAGTTCCAGAGACAAAACAACACAAAATAATACCTCTACATGTCCAGCCCATCGTCGTCATCCTCGTCATCATCATCCCTCCCGCTCCTAGAGCCACTCGCGCTGCTAGAGCTACTCGCGCCGCCTAAGCCACTCGGGAGAGCGCCTGAGCCGCTCCCTCCCGCGTCGCTCCCTCCCGCGCCGCTCCCTCCCGCGCCGCTCCCACTGCAGCCTCCAGCGTCACCTCGAGAACCAATCTGGGTAAGAAACGAGTCCCAGTCTGGGTTCCTCGAGATATAACGTGTCAAAAGCTCGAGCCTCTTCTCATTTTTCCTGGCTTTCTTCTTCTCTTTTTTCCTCTCTTTCTCAGCTTCAGCCAGACTCTTTTTAAATTCATCAATCTGCCCCGTAGCTTCAGCAAGCTTCCCTTTAAGCTCGGACGTACCTATAAATGAAATAATCAAAATTTAAAAACGGTCATTTCAATACATATATAAGATGCGTCATTTAATATTATCCAACTGTACATACCTGGTGGAGCTGGAGGCGGCATGTCTACCCGTGGCCTCTTCAAGTAGGGAACCACCTTGCCGACGCCGGGTATATGACCACGCTGCTTTCCCCCGATCACCCGAGCAAATATATCCTCCTCCGTGAGGCACGGCTCGTCTGCCGGCATATCAGATCTAGGCTGCCTCAGCCGGACCATCTCTTCCTGTGTAGTTGAAAAAAAATGAGAAAATTAATATATTAGTCGGGTTAATTACTAGATTATGTTTCAATAAATCACTAAGTGCGTGTTTGGAAAAAAATAAATAAATAAATAAATAAAAAACGATACTTACAAACCGAGCTCTAGCCTCATCCTGCAACCATGCACCATTCTTGAAGTGGGTGTCAAGATATGTATCGAACATGGACGGATACTGGTGGTCCTGGCTCCTCTCAAACTGTATAAATATATACACATGCATATATATTTTACTTGGTATAAATAATTTTAATTAATATATTATTAAAATTAAATAATCTTATAAAAATAAAATGTGTCTTACATATTCGTGTCGAGATGCCGCAAATGACTTCGAACCGTGGCGGCTGAGAATCGTGTTTTTCTTTCGATTCTCTTTGTTCACAGCCGATCTTTTCTGGGCCGCCTCCGACATGTACAAATCGACATACTTGTTCCACTCAGACATCTCCAAGCTCGGAGGAGGATTTCTTCTTATCTCTTCCACTCTAGCAGCCCCACCCTTTTTTGTAAAGTAATCACGTTTCATATCATATTTATTGTCACGGTATCGACCAGCGAAATACGATGTGAGCGCCGAGCGAATGGTATCCCAGTCTGGTCTGCTCCTGTGGCGCTCCAAATCGAACATAAGCTGCAATCAAATATAGTTAAAATTAATATAAAGTTATAAATAAATAAACAAATTTTAATAAATGTACACATTCAAATAATTAAATATAGAGATATAAATAAATAAACAAATTTAAATAAATATGCACATTTAAATAAATAAACACGATAACATAACAATATATATAAAAGGAAAATGAAATAACTGACCCCGAGCTGTGGAAGGAAGTCAGCCGTCTTCTCCGGCTCTATATCGTACCAGGAGGCATAGGAGAGCGGCAGCCGCCGAATGAGCTCGCCGACATAATTGCTAAACCATGCCGCGTGCTGGCCCACATGAGTGTATGTCCCCTTATCACCAATCTCAAACTCAATAGACTGTGGGCCACCATCTCTCACGGCGTTCTTGAGCTTCACATTCTTATTTTCTTCCCGTGGGCGCTGCCTACCCTGATCTCCCCTACCCCTGCCTCCCCCCTGGCCCGACCTCCTCGGCGGGGTCGCCCTGATCCTGCAATTGGAGTGAGTGGAAACGTCATAAAGTAACTTATATAGATATATGTATATGTATGTATATACATATATGTATATATATATATATATATATATATATATATATATATATATATATATATATATATATATATATATATATATAATCACACAAAAATATAGATATATGTATATATATACATATATAGATATATGTTATATATATATACACATATATGTGTATACTATATGTATATATATACACATATATCTATATATATACATAATATGTGTATATATATACATATATATATGTAATCTAGAAATTCTTACCACCAGCACGGTGCCCGCCCTCAATCTGACGGGGAGGGGAAGGTGGGTCATCGGCACCGTCACCACCGTGACCACGCGCGACTGCTGCTGCCATCTGTAAAAGTACAAGTTGAGTAACATATAGAAATTCGGGAACAAATTAACATAAGCATGCACACATTCAAATACATACACATTCAAAAGAAATATACACTTTTAAACAATCCATAACAATTTCATTAAAATAAGTGTCGTTTTACAAGTTACATTTTAAGATCAATCTGCACAATCACAATCACTATCATAAACAACATTAGTCGCATCAACTTCATCATCAGAATTGTTTGCGACTTCATTATCAGAATCTACTAAATCATAAGGATCGTCGTCTTCATCATCAATAAAATCATCGTCGTCATCAACAGGAATGATTGGTGGTGGTGCCTCAACTAACGTTGATTCACCATCGATATTTAAGGTTTCAAGTTCCAAATCATTCAAATTAGCAGACAGTTGGAGATCGGATGAGTTGTTGCCATGTATCACATCATCATCGTCTTCTACCACGATGACATCCCAGGTTGTGTTGTGATTTACTTCTTGGACGACCTTCCAATGGAGTGGTCGTCTGGCAGGATCTTCAAGGTAGAAGACTTGTTTTGCTTGTGTTGCGAGAATGTAAGGTTGATCTTCGAACGCATAGCTACATGCCAAAATTTGTGTCATGTTGTTTCTAGTGGTAAAACGTTGGACTCTACGGTTTTTGTTGCTTAAGTCGAACCACTTAACTCGAAACAACACAACTTTGAACTGGGAATATGCGAACTCCAGAATTTCTTCTAGCTGACCATAATACATTTCTCCCCCCTTCTCACCAGGTGAACAAATTCCGCTGTTCTGAGTTGTACGTTTTATATCGCGGCTGTGTACGACAAATCTCACACCGTTGACTACGCAAGAGTTGACTGAGATTAGGGTCGGTGATGGTCCACAAGCCAAAGCGAATAAGTCGGGAGTACAGCTTGGGTCATCGGCTATGTAAAGTTTACGGATCTATGAAAAAAGATAAGAATAGATGGAGATGAGTAATAGTCGTTATTTATACATGGAAATACATACAATAAGTTTACCTTCGTCTCAAACCAGCTCGGAAATGCTTGTTGCATGTCGATATAAGGAAATTCCCTGAAAATGTTCATGATATTAGAATAAATCGAATACATAACTTGGGAAACAGAAATTTCAAAATATAAACGCATACCTCTCGAACTCGTCCATGTAATTGTCGATCTCAGGACTGTTGTGAAGTACATACCATATCACTCTCTTCATTTCTTGGAGACCTAACTTAATCAATGTCTCTTTACCAGAATTGGTACATAGTGATCGGAACACCTGGAAATCACTTGTTGGGCGAGGACGGTCCTGAGATGCAGCGGGATGATTAAATTTTGTCCCAACACCACGAAAATAATGAGAACAGAAAGTTAATGCTTCATCTGCAACATAACCCTCCGCTATTGAACCCTCCGGCTTAGCTTTATTTCGGACATAGTTTTTAAGCTTCTTCATGTATCTTTCAAATGGATACATCCACCGGAATGAAACAGGCCCGCCTTCAATAGCCTCTTCAGGTAAATGCATAACCAAGTGAATCATAATGTCAAAAAAAGCAGGAGGATATATTTGCTCGAGACTGCACAAAATATTGATCAATTGGTCTTTAGCTTTCACCATGTCTTTCACCATCAAAGTTCGGGCGCAAATTTGCTTAAAGAAGAAACAAAGCTCGATCAATGGTGTATAAGTCTGTGCGTCCAAGTATTGTTGAAGTCCATAAGGAAGTAACGAACGAGCCGAGATGTTATGGTTTTACACGAGATGTTTAACGAACGAGCCGAGATGTTATGGTTATACACGAGATGTTTAACGAACGAGCCGAGATGTTATGGTTTTACACGAGATGTTTAACGAACGAGCCGAGATGTTATGGTTATACACGAGATGTTTAACGAACGAGCCGAGATGTTATGGTTTTACACGAGATGTTTAACGAACGAGCCGAGATGTTATGGTTATACACGAGATGATTAACGAACGAGCCGAGATGTTATGGTTATACACGAGATGTTTAACGAACGAGCCGAGATGTTATGGTTTTACACGAGATGTTTAACGAACGAGCCGAGATGTTATGGTTATACACGAGATGTTTAACGAACGAGCCGAGATGTTATGGTTTTACACGAGATGTTTAACGAACGAGCCGAGATGTTATGGTTATACACGAGATGTTTAACGAACGAGCCGAGATGTTATGGTTTTACACGAGATGTTTAACGAACGAGCCGAGATGTTATGGTTATACACGAGATGTTTAACGAACGAGCCGAGATGTTATGGTTTTACACGAGATGTTTAACGAACGAGCCGAGATGTTATGGTTTTACACGAGATGATTAACGAACGAGCCGAGATGTTATGGTTATACACGAGATGTTTAACGAACGAGCCGAGATGTTATGGTTTTACACGAGATGTTTAACGAACGAGCCGAGATGTTATGGTTATACACGAGATGTTTAACGAACGAGCCCTTTCGTCGGTACCGTTTGCAATACACGAGATGTTATGGCGCCAAAACTTCCCTCCAAAAGATCTTTTTTTTTTTACTATATATAATAGTTAGCAGATCTGCTCTTAACCACACAAACACATTATACACTCTCAAATCCTCACAACCACAAACACACACTGTTATCATGGTGAAGATGGCGGAATTTGAAGCTTTTGCTTGTCCTTGTGGACGAGGAGACGTAATTCTGCGACAATCGCATCGACCTCACTCCCGTGGTAAACAATACTAAGCGTGTCCTTTATCCAAGGTTAACAATTACATATTTTTTTGTGTGTTATTTAAATAATTTGGTTTAGTCGTTAAAAATTATAGTTTTTACTCTTTAACAGGGTGGGACAAAGGAGTATGGATGCGATTTTTTTTTATGGAAGGATGAACGACTAGCCAAAATGACCGCTTCTGTTGGAGCTTCAACGCCTCCAACTCATTCCGCAAGACCATCCACAACTCCAACTCGATACACTGCAGGACCTTCAACATCAAGTCCTGGAAATACAGAGTGCTCAAACTGCATCAAACTGAATCACCAGATAATGGTACTCAATAAAATGCTAGAAGTGTATATGCATCCAAACAAACACACAACTGATTCAGCTGCCTTACTTCACGACCTTTATAATGACATGGTAGGTGATATGGGAAATCTTCGTATGTAGGTTGTTGTTGTTGCTGTTATTGTTGTTGTTGTTGCTGTTATTGTCGTTGTCGTTGTTTGTTGTGTTATTGTTGTTGTTTAATAAAATGTTGTTGTTGTTGTGAAAACTGATGTCGAACGTGCTTTATATTTTTAATTTGTACGCTTTAATGTTGGAGGCGTTGTGAAAACTTAAGTATCCATCAAGATTCAACCATAAGGGGTCGTTTGGTTTATGATGTCCAAACAGGGCCGTTTGGTTTATGTTGTTTTCTTAACAACAGCCCACAAGAGCCGTTTGGTTTATGCTGTCCAAACAGGGGTGTTTGGGATTGCTTATTTCCTGCACCAAAAGGGTGTTTTGGTTTATGACCTTATTTGAAGAAACAACATCACAATTAACAAACACGAATGCACACATTTTATTTAAAACACGCAAGAGTTCTCAAACGAAAAACTCGACAACCAAACAAAACAACTCAAACTAAACAACTCGACAACCAAACGAAACAACTCAAACTAAACAACTCAAACTAAACAACTCGACAACCAAACGAAACAGATCAAACGAAACGACCCGTTTATTTTTTTTTCGGCTACTTCCCGCTTTGCTGGAACTCGCACCATCTTTTCCTTTCCTTTCTCTCATTTCCTTGATACGTGCAAACGTAGCTTCGAGATTTGTTACTCTATTTTCCAGATTACCAAATTCGGTGTTGAGGTCCAACGTGCTTTCAGCTTCATCGTCACCTCCAACAGCAGCAGCTTGAGCTTCAGCAGCACGTTGAGCTTCAGCAGCACGTTGAGCTTCAGCAGCATCTAGCTCTTCCAAATACTCTCTATAGTACGGCTTTCTCCTCAACCATTCCAGAATCTTGTCCCTCTGCCACGGTGCACAGTTCTCATAAGAACCATATTCATCAAAAATTTCCCAGCCCCAATGAAGTATAATTTCATTATACAGGAGCTCGTGTGATAAAGCCTTCGACCATTCCTGTTCCGGCGTTAAACCATCCATTGTTATGTGTGAGAATTTACGTGTTTTGTGATAACTTTATTATATGATATATATATAAGTAAAAAATTGGCGGGGTGGAGGGAAATTTTGGCGGGAAATATCACAGACGACCTGTCGTCGGTATAGTAAAGGCGGGAAAAACCCCGCCCAATTATTCGCTATTATTCACAAGAGGGATAAGTCAAAAAAATTTGGCTTAAATAGGTGCCGACGTCATGTCGTCGGCGTCATTAAACTAAAGGCAAAACAACCCTTAATCATCCGCTAATCCCGCGCTAATCACAATTATTTTTTTGGTTTATACCATGCCGACGACATGACGTCGACATGGTTTTGGCGGTCAAATTCCCGCCCAGGTTTTCACCAAGTCAAACATTAGAATTATGGTACCGACGAAACGTCGTCGGCATAATAAGGATATAAAAATTCAACGCAGCCTTGGCTGGGTCAAGCCAATTTTTTGTCTTTTAGCGTATGGTGCCGACGACATTGTGTCGTCGGCGTGGTACTCGTCGCCCGTGCTATGTTTTCTTGTAGTGTCAGTTACAAGATTGTTACAAACAAATGCATAATTAGCTACTAACAAGAAGTTTTGAACCACCTTCTCTTGCAAATGTTCCGTTATACTAACTGTAACACCCCCATTTTCGGGATACGCAGCGGAATATAAGCTGGGGTGCTACTTCATGGTTCATAGTCATGGAAATAGAAAACGACTCGAAAAGAGACGTTTTTAAATAAAAATTGTTATCATTCATTTATTCAATATCAGAGTACATAAGATAGGTCCCAGAGGGAGGTTCGGAAAATACATTATGAAAGTTACATTATTCTGTTGAATGATAACAAAGTGGACACCCTTTTATTTTAAGAAGAAAGTCCACCGCCACTCCGTGCCAATAATCATACTTCTAGATACCTGAGATAAACATGCTTAAAAAGTCAACACAAAGGTTGAGTGAATCCATAGCGTTTAAAGTTAAAATCAGTTGAACACAAGCCAAATAAGAGAAATCAGTTATATCACAGTTCGGTATATTGCACTAAGCCTCATGACACACAAAGCGTTAACAGGTTCATAAAAATTACCCCATAATTAAATGTAGGTAACCTTGCCCCGGGTAGGAGTCTGCCTGAAACTCTTTATTAAACTCAAATATAATGCATTTGGTTACTTAACCAGCAACACAAATGGGACGTCAACTGCCAATAGATCTATTCACTATATTCGCGCTCACCCGCAGGTAATTAATGGTGCATGATAAAAGGGACTTTTAAAATAAATAGGCAACAGTTAACTTATTGCAATAACAATCAGGAAAATACTTGTGTTCGGTTTAATAGCATGTATCTCCCCACAAGTTTGGAAAACATATAAGAAAAGTGGGACTATGAACTCACCTGGCAGTCTGGATGGAAAACAAAGTTAAGTGAAGTTGATAAACGTCTCCGACTTGCAACCTGAGTTTGTATGTCAAGTTTTTCAGTAACCGTTTCTGATTATATAAGTTTTCATTGTTCGTTTCGTTATGTTTTGGTTTGATAGTTAAATACTTATTTGAGCCAATATGTAGTTTCAAAAGTAAGATTTTATCTTATTTTTTTATCTGTAAGTTTCGGTTCCGTTCGTTTGTTAAATAGATACTTCGTTTGTTAGTTATGGTATAAAACATATATTAGGTTTAAAAACCTAATAATAATAATAATAGTAATAATAATAATATTATTATTATTATTATATTGAAATTAGGGTTTATAAATATATTTGCACTTTAGACCTTTAAGTTCCTAGGGTTGGCAACTTTTACCCTCAAATTTTATGAAAATGACTACTTTTACCCTTAGACTTTAGTTAATTGACACTTTCTACCTTCAAGTTTCAAAAATGACATGTTTTACCCCTAGGGTTCAAATCGACAACTTGTAAAGTCCTTTTATTAATACTAGGTAGTGCTTTGGCAAAAATGGCCTTTGAGACTCCTTATCCATCTCATTCGACATCCTTGTTACACGAAAACAATTTATTTCTCACGCTTGGTGACGAGAACTTTTACGAATCCTTAACCAAAACATTTATAAGTGTTTTAAGAGTATTTTTGCAAAAGATCGCAGCTTGATTCGAACTCACGACCTCAGAAACATTTTTGAAAGGTGGTGACTTGGTGTTTGTTTGACACAGAAAATGACTCAACTTAAAACGCTTAGAACTCACTCGTTTCTTAACGAAATTCGTTGATTCTTTTTCCTACTATTAGCTATCTTAATGGTCTTTAACCATGCAAAAATATAGAATTTTAGGAACACGTTTATGGGTCAAAATTAAGGTTCAAAACTCTATATCTGCTGTTGTTCTTTTATAAAATCTGTTCTGAAAATAAATATAAACGCCCCTTTTTATGCATTTTCGTGACTCGAGGTCTAAAGACTTTTTGAAGAAAACGACGTTCCGGACAACTTTCGTGTTTTAAGTTTTCGACGAAACGGACCAGAAGTGCCTCGTTTCGCGTGAAGTCGTCTGCTGTTACAGTAAGTTCGACAGTTTTATTTATAACTTGAAATGGTTATAACTTTTGACTCGTTTTATCGTTTTTGATGATTCAAATTGCTACGTTCTTCTAAAAATATTCTCTTTATAAATATATAAGTGTCCTAGTGCCTGGTATTCTTAAAATATCAAAAACATAATAATATGGGGTGTGTTTGTTTGGTTCGACACAAAAAGAAAAGAAAAGAAAAGAAAACATGCAATTTGGTTTTGTGGTTTATTTTACATGTTATCTAGTGATGTTTTTAGATATTATAAAGTAAATAAAACTGAATAAAAATAGAGTTAGTAGCACTTACTTAGGTGTTGGTTCGACTAGGGTTTTATGAGCGAAATGGCTTGAACCAAATGACCAGACATTCCTCCTAGTTCCTTGGCTTCGAATAGGGTTTCTTTGGAGTGTTTGTGAGAGTATTGGTTCTGAAGTGAGTGAGTAAAGGCTGTGGAGGGGAATTCGATTGGGTTTTGTGGTGTTTTAGGGTTTGTGGGTTCTTTCTATTTATAGAAGATGATTAGCTAGGGTTTTATGGATGAGTTGATGTGTTCTTACATGTGCCATAGATTAAATTGTTGAGTTGTATGGTGGAGGTGAGGCCGTGTAGTGTAAAAGAGAGGGTGATGATGTGTTTGTAGAGAAAACCATACAACTAATCATCTTCTAGAGGAGGGAAATGTGTAAGTATTATGTTCTTTCATTTTAATGTCTTAAGGGTTAAGTATGTTAAGGTCTTGGTTGTATTCGAACTAGGAGAAGTAAATGGGGAGGTTTGGTTCGAAAATGAGCTTCAAGGGTTGTACATCATGCTTAGATATATGGTACTCTAGGCTTAAGAGGGTTGTACTAATGTTTAAAAAATAAAAAAAATATATTTTTAATTAATTCTTAATTTTCTATAATTTTTATGTAATTTTTATTATACTTTAAATACAAATAAATGAGTTTTTATGATCTTGTGCATTTAAGGGTTGTACATTGAGTTTATGGAGTTGTACATATGTTAAATAAATAAATAAATTATTTTTAGAATTTATTGTGTGAAAATATTACAAAGTATGTAATTTAAATAATTATTTTTAAAGTTTTTTGTAAGGTTTTTTATTTTTATTTAAGTTCTATGCTTAAAGAACTTGTACCTTGACTTAAAACACTTGTACATAATATTTTTATAAAAATATTAACTAGAGTTTACAAATAAAATAATAGTTTCTGAGAAATTAGGGTTTTATCGGAAGTTATAGTGGAATTAGGGTTCTATGCTTTAGTGACTTGTACATTACTCAAGTAAGTTGTATTTTAATATTTCTAGGGTTTCGTTATCTTCACATATTGCTATGGTAGTTTAGAGTTTCATAAAACTCTTATTAGTTAAGGAACATTCAGTTTTAAACGTACGTTAGCGAAATAACGTAAAGTGGTAAGTGGGACCTCATAACGTTTTAGGTCAAAGATGTTTACATAGGTAAATACTAAATCAGTTAAGGTTGGGTTGCAAGCAGGGTTGTCAGGGATGTGATCTTCGTCACATAAGATAATAGTTATAATCAGGAAAGGAAAAAAAAAATTCAACGTGGAAAATGGATAAATATTCTGTAAGATGATTTATTATAATAGTGGGATTTTCATAGTGGTTACACTAACCTTTTAATAAAAACCTTCAACATAGAGTACAAATTTGCTCCTCGAATGCAATCACAGCCTCTAAACAACCGCTCTGGAAATTGACGATCTTTTCAGTTTGTTTCATTAAAGACCTGATATTTGCAAGTCTGAAATACATGATAGTTGACTAAAGAATTATTAATACTTTGTTCCATTCTTAGGCATATCTGCAACTGATATATGATGATAAATTGGCGATGTGTTATTAGCATAATTTACAAAACTGATGCCATTATTAAAGTATTGTTCTGCGCGCTATGAGGTCATATTAATTTACACCGATATAAAAAGAGCCTACTGATAATTCACCAGAATGTGAACGCCTTGGTTTCTATTAGATGTGACTACAGTATATCACGAGACTCTTATGAAGAGATTGTGAGGACTACTATATTGTGCTATCGCACATTATATGATGATGTTTAGTTGACCCTTCAACAAGATTAACAGAAGTATTAATCCCAACGACTTTGGTGGCATTTTTCATCATTAATTGGTTTACTTATATTATTGCCATTTTGTTTAAAGACATCTAAAAAAATATATAGTTTGACTTGAGTTTTAAGTCACATGCCTTCGTAAAAAGCACCTCTCTCCCAAGGTGAGACACATTCTAATAGTAAAACCTGCTACGGTGTCATCTTGATTTGTGTGCTACGGTGTCATCTTGATTTGTGTTAAGAGTTATGTTGTAATTTAATGGTGCAGGCCGCGACTGGAAAATTTGGTGTTCTTTATTTGGGAGATATGTTGAGAACCAAGGAGTCTTCCAAGCGCGAAAACAGCTCAGGCGATATGCTTTCTTTTAGGATGAACAGTCCCCTAGCCGCACTAAAACCTCAGCTAACATTTGACCTTGATAGTCCCGATGATGTGTTTTTTATAGTCTATAATTTTTAACCAAGTTTTAAATTTATTTATTGCCGAACTAACCTATAGACTCTAAACACTCACGAGCAGTGTACCCGATCAATGTAGATAGTTTCTAGGTAAGCAAGGGTCGTTCACTAGGAGTGACGTAATCTAATCTAACTATAAAGCAACTAATAAGAAGGGGGTTTTAGCCTGAGAGGCTATCACGATTTTGTGTGTTTAATTAAACTAAATACGAGAAAATAAATATTAAACTAATTAAAAGCAAATTAAAGTAAGGTGAATTCAATGATAGAAGAACATGCTAGCCAAGTCTAATCCATCTTATAGTTATATATGTTTATATCTTTTTGTTTTACTCTATTCAATTGTTTAGCCATCAATCCGATTATTAACCCTGTCACGATTAAATAACCTACCATCGTGGTGGGAAAGAGGACATGATCATAGTGACCTATCTAGCATCCATACTAACTTATTGCTTTAAACCGTCTAACCTAGTTTGGCATTACGCGCTACTAGTCCTAATAGTTGCATGAGGCACGATTCCGGTGTGTTCCCTCTAAGCCGTCTATATAGGATTCAGATTACTACACTTATGATTCAATTAAAGTAACCACAATTACAGATAGTTAAATTACAATATTAAACCAATAAGTTCATAATCTAGTTACATAGACTTTTACTAGTTATAAGCAATAAACGAGCTTTTATCGATAAGCACCCAATCCAATAACAAAGTAAACACATCAACACAAACATAAAAACTAAAAAGACTTCATAAACTTGGCTAACACCAAAGGGTGTTAGCCCATAATCTCAATAATCATACAAAAAGTTATAATTGAAAACATTAGTGAAAAGATAATGATACAATTATACTTGAATACACCTCTTGGGACTTTCTTCTCTTTGTTTTCTTCCTCTGTCGTGCGTACAGTAGCAACCAAAAAAAACCGAACCCTTTTGATGGTAGATGAATGTATATATATAATATACATAAACTTGGCGTCCAAGTTTATGCCAAATAATTCTTTTTGTAAATTGCAAATCGTCCCATGTGTTTTAATGTCCACCGAACAAACAAACAGCCCCCACTCCTTTTCATAATAGTTCTTTGCTGCAATATGTAGTCCAACAAGGGGCCCAAGATCCCTTTTCTTCTTAAATTAATCCTTAAGCCCAAAATGATATAACTAGGCCCAATCATGAAATAATATTCCACGAACCATAATTCCCAGCAGATAAAAGCATGAGTTCACATCAGATTTTCATGCATTTTATATTTTAAATGTGTAGCTTTCTTTTTTATCTTTCCGTGGTTTTTTGAATCACCTAAAACGGAGCTCGGACGAAGAAGTTATGCCAAAAATAGTGTCGCGTCCAAATCTTTTAATTAGTTTCAATCCGTCTTTAGATGCGGCGTATCAACGAAATTGAATACGCCGTATTGCACGCATCATCTTCAATAAGTTAGGGCTCCTATACGGCGCATCTCCAAGCATGAATACGTCGTACCAAATGTCCGAAAAATATATTTTCTTCAATATCTTCGTTTTGCTCTAAAATACGTCATTTTCCGCAACTTCTCCAAGTGCTCCAATATTACTGAGATTTACAAAAGTAAATGATTAAGTATCAAATCTCATATAAACAATATAAAACGAGCAATATATATAGGATAAATGATGCTAATAATCTGTCGTTATTTGATGTCATCAAATATCCCCCCACTTGAACTTTACTTGTCCTCAAGTAAACCTTAGATTAAACATATGAAAATGTATCCTAAACAATTGTCTAGGATTTTTATAGTTAAGCATTTATTCGTTTAGTCTCAATTGCACAACCAAACACCTCACGAAATAGGAAAATGAAATCACTGAAATCACTCAACTAATCTATGTGGTAACATTTTAGTAATTCGCTCAATTGCTCGGTCGTGACGAGTATTCTATCATAAGCTTGGCAAGGATACACATCTCCACCACTAAAGCTAAGGAGTAACAAGTCTAAAGCGGTAAAAAGGGTTTTGAGGCTTAAGGGTTAATCATTCTTCTTATTCTCTATCGATCTCAAATTCCAGAAAAGGCGCCAAAATCACAAATACATGATCGAATCCACGAACACGATACTTGCAATTGCTCAAATCCTTAACTCGAATAGGCTAAAGATAGGACCAAGTAATCTTCACCAATAATATTATATCAAAAAGGGCGACAAAATCATAAATACATAGCCGAATCCACGACTACGATACTTAAGATTGCTCAAATCCCTAATCTCAATAAATCAAAGGTTTGGATGAAGAATGATATAGGGTATGGATAATATTTGGGATACAAATTGGTGTAAAATGAAAAATAAACAAAACAGATAAATTAAAATCCTAAGTGTGGTTAATCACTTTCCCAACCATCCCATGAATAAGACTCATATCATTGAATAACTCACGCTTTAACACTTGAAACACACGCTTTAGGTAGACACGAATTATACTCAATAAAATCTCAATCAAAGAATAACCTTAGTTGGCGTTCCCATAACGGCCAACTCCCATTCAATCCATAAATATAATATAACAAATAGTGGTGATATCGACCACTTAATACAAAACTTTACATAAGTTGGTTAAAACAAACATCCAACTTTTTCTTTCTTTTTCTTTTCTCATTTTTCGATTTTTTTTTTTTTTTTTACACTACAAACATAAACATAGATGTGTAAAATTTCACCACATCACTATAACGATAACTCTGGATAATTTTTCCATACTTTTCATGACTTCAGAAATAACGGTAATAGTGAAAGTAGTAAACACACGAAAAATAAACTCAAAGATATACAATATTTACTTTCATACCAATTGCATTGTGCAATTTCCTGACTCAACCAAAGATAATGAATTACGCACGCGAACACAGGTAATGTAAGAAAACACACTTTGCCTAAAGCAATTAACCAACCACGGATTTTAATCTACAGGGTAGGCTAAGGTGTAAGGGTGTAACGAAACATTATAACAAAGGTGTAAGAAACGAAAGGAATGGCTCTGAGTGTTTTTCTAGGGGTATCTTACTCTAAAAGTGAGAGTAACAAAAGGGTTTATACGGGGGTTAACTAACCAATGTAGTTAGTTAATAACACATAACATTTATAGGCTTTTTGGGTGTAATCCTAGAAATTTACCAAGTTAGACAAGTCACTACAATTATATCAATAATACTCATTATTGTGGTCTCGAATAGTATACAAGCCAAGTTCTAAAGTTTACTACAAGTCACCGGCACGCTCATATTTTTGTGGAATTTGGGTAAAATATTAGGAAACGGAATAGGCTTAATTCTCACAATTTGGAAATAAGGGTTATGTGTGCGGGTTATGCAACTTTGATTTCACAAAAACATGCTAGAAAAAATTTTAAATTTGAGCATATTAAGCACATATTAAGCAAATTTTTGAAAAATAAAGACAAGTAACGTTCTAATTCTCCATCCCCCCACTTGAATTATACAACGCCCTCGTTGTACATAACTAATATTTAAAACAGGAAATAGAAAGAATTAGAACAGAAAACTCCCCTGAGATTTGCTCGGTATGATTCTCCATTATAAAAACGAGCAAGATGTTGTGTTTGCGGATTACGTAGCAAGACTGCAACACAACGAAAAGTCTTCTTGTATATATAAACCACCACCACTCCAGCTCTTCTACCCTGTAAATATCATAAGAAAAACACAGAAAACAAGCCTCGGAAATTATTGGTTAGAAAAATAAAACTACGGGAAATTACAGGCCAGAGTGTCGATGCGCCGTATCCATGGAATATTGGATACGCCGCATCAACTTCCTGTAACTAATACGCCGCATCCACTAAAAGTGCATGCGCCGTATTGACCAACTGACAGAAATACGAAAAATAAAGATCAAAGTATTCCAGGAACGGTCGATACGTCGTATCCATTAAAGTTGGATACGCCGTATCAAGGCCCTGGGACTGACTCGACAGAAAAAATTAAATGGATAGATTTCCGGGTTGTCTCCCGGCAAGCACTTTTGTTTATTGGGGAGTCTTTAAGTTCGACTCCCTTCAGCTCTACGTTGCTTCCATCAATTCAACAACCTCCTTATCATCATTGCCGTGAGGTTCATAGTACTTTTTAAGACGTTGCCCATTGACCTTGAAACTTACACCATCTTTATTTGTAATTTCTACTGCTCCATACGGGTAAACCGTTTTAACGATATACGGCCCATACCATTTTGATTTAAGCTTTCCTGGATACAATTTCAATCTTGAGTTATATAATAATACCTTATCTCCTACGCGAAAATCTTTATTATCACGGATTCTTGCATCATGCCATTTCTTTGTCCGTTCTTTATAGATGATGTTATTATCATAAGCCGAATCCCTCAATTCAGAAAGTTCATTCATCTGCATAAAACGATTCTTACCTGCTCTCATCAAATCAATGTTACATTGTTTCAAAGCCCAATATGCCTTATGTTCAATTTCGACCGGTAAATGGCATGCCTTACCATACACCAATCGAAATGGTGTACATCCCGTGGGTGTCTTGTAGGCAGTTCTAAATGCCCACAAAGCATCTGTAAGTTTTTCGGACCAATCTCTACGATTATACCCAACTGACCTTTCCAGAATCCTTTTAATCGCTCTATTAGTTACCTCAGTTTGTCCATTTGATTGAGGGTGATATGCTGTAGCTAACCTATGTGTTACTCCATATTTTAATAGAGTCTTTTCCATTAAAGCATTACAAAAATGTGTTCCCCTATCACTAATCAAGGCTTTAGGTACACCAAATCTGGAGAACAATTCCCTTAAAAACTTAATCACTACTCGAGCATCATTTGTTGGTAAAGCTTTGGCTTCAACCCATTTTGACACATAATCAACAGCTACAAGTATATATTTATTCCCTTTACTATTAGGAAATGGTCCCATGAAATCTAGCCCCCATATATCAAAAACTTCACATACCTGAATATTCGATTGAGGCATCTCATTGCGAGCTGAAATATTTCCTGATCTTTGACATTCATCACATCTCTTTACATATTCTGCAGCATCATTAAAAATTTTAGGCCAATAGAATCCAGCTTCGTAGACTTTCTTTGCTGTAATATTAGCACCATGATGTCCTCCAGTAGGCCCAGAATGACAATGTTTCAAAACATCCAACTTTTCAAGTCCATCAACACATCTCCTGATTATATTATCGGCACAACGTTTGAATGCGTACGGTTCGTCCCACAAGTAGCTTCTAGCATGGTATAAGAATCTTTTCCTTTCCGCATACTTCATATTTGATGGCACAATTTTTCCTACAATGAAATTAACATAATCGGCATACCAAGGTTGTCCTTCATCAATTGTTCCTAACATCTTTAGGTGCTCATCTGGAAATGTGTCAATTATCTCTTCATCTTTTAAAATTCCCATGTCAGGATTCTCTAACCTAGACAAATGATCTGCAGCTAAATTTTCAGCTCCCTTTTTATCTTTGATTTCGATGTTGAACTCTTGTAACAACAAGACCCAACGTATAAGCCTAGCTTTAGCATCCTGTTTATTAAATAAATACTTCAAAGCAGAATGATCAGTGTACACAATAGTTTTTGATAAAATAAGATATGAACGAAATTTATCAAAAGCAAAAACCACAGCAAGAAGTTCTTTTTCAGTAGTAGTGTAATGCTCTTGAGCATTATTTAATGTTTTACTAGCATAGTAAATAGGCTTAAATTTACCATCTACTCTTTGCCCTAACACTGCTCCCACAGCGTAATCACTAGCATCACACATAAGTTCAAAAGATGAATCCCAATTAGGCGAGATTAAGATAGGAGCAGTAGTTAATTTCTCTTTTAAAATGTTAAAGGCCTTTTTACATTCGCTAGAAAAATCAAATTTAGCATCTTTTAATAAAAGCTGGGTCATAGGTCTAGAAATAATGGAAAAATCTTTGATAAATCTACGATAGAATCCAGCATGTCCTAAAAAACTTCTAACTCCTTTAACATTAGTAGGATAAGGTAGTTTCCCAATTACGTCAATTTTAGCTCTATCTACCTCAATTCCTGCTTTAGAAATTTTATGTCCTAAAACTATACCTTCTTTAACCATAAAATGACATTTTTCCCAATTAAGTGCAAGGTTAGTTTCTTCACATCTAGCAAGCATTTTATCTAAATTTCCTAAGCATCTATTAAAAGAGTTACCGAATACAGAGAAGTCGTCCATGAAAACCTCCATGAAATCCTCCACCATATCATGAAAGATTACGGTCATACAACGTTGGAAGGTTGCAGGGGCATTGCATAGTCCAAATGGCATTCTTCTGTAAGCAAACGTCCCATATGGACAAGTAAACGTAGTCTTCTCCTGATCTTCAGGTGCTATGGGAATCTGAAAATATCCTGAAAAACCATCAAGAAAACAGTAATATTCATTTCCAGCTAATCTTTCCAACATTTGGTCAATGAATGGAAGAGGGAAATGATCCTTTCGAGTAGCATCATTAAGTTTACGATAGTCAATACAAACACGCCATCCAGTAACAGTTCTAGTAGGGATAAGCTCATTATTTTCATTTAAAACAACGGTTGTCCCACCTTTCTTTGGAACAACATGAATAGGGCTAACCCAAGGACTGTCAGAAATAGGATATATTAATCCAGAGTCAAGTAGTTTGATAATTTCATTTTTTACCACATCTTGTACTTTAGGATTTAAACGTCTTTGTGGTTGAATGACAGGTTTGAAATTATCTTCCATAAGAATTTTATGAGTACAAAATGATGGACTTATACCCTGAATATCAGACATTTTCCAAGCAAATGCCCCTTTATGTTTTTCTAAAACTTGTACCAGCATTTTCTTCTCATTTTTAGTTAACTTAGAAGAGATAACTACCGGAAAATTCTTGTCATCATTTAAATATGCATACTCTAAATGAGAGGGCAATTCTTTTAATTCAGTTTTAGTTTTATTTTCTTTAACAGAATTTTCCTCATCATTAAGTAAATTTTCCTGATTAATAGAATAAGCTGTATTAAAATTTTCGGTAATTTGTATAGACTCAAATTCCTTATTAGGTTCTTCTTCATAAGCCTCATCTGTCTCTCTAATTTCTCTTTCTAAATCGTGCACTAAAAAGGAATCTAAGTGATCATTTTCTAATGACTTAACAGCTTCTTCAGTATTTATTTCATCTAATGCATCAATATTGTAACATTCGTCCTTCTTATCTAAAAGTTTTTTTTATTGAATTTTCCATATCAAATGTTACTTTTTCATTCCCTACCTGAAGAGTAATTTTTTTATTAAATACATCAATTAACGCACGAGTAGTAGCTAAAAAGGGCCTTCCTAAAATTATAGGAATCCTAGAATCTTCAGGCATATCTAAAATAACAAAATCCACAGGAATAACAAACTTATCAATCTGAATAGGTACATTTTCTATTATTCCTCTTGGATATTGTATTGATCTATCAGCAAGTTCTAAACTCATTCTAGTAGGTTTAGGTTCACCTAATTTTAATCTTTCAAACATAGTAAATGGCATCAAGCTAATACTAGCACCTAAGTCAGCTAAAGCATTAGGAATAAATAAATCATCAATTTGACAAGGGATAGTGAAACTTCCTGGATCCTTTTCTTTTGATGGCCATTTGTTGAGTAGAACTGCTGAACATTTTTCATTCATCATGACGGTCGATGCTTCTACCAGCTTTGCTTTATTAGAAAGCAAATCCTTAAAATATTTAGCATATGTCGGCATCTGCACAAGAGCATCAATAAAAGGAATGTTAATGTGTAATTGCTTAAACTGTTCCAAAAACTTCTTTTGTTGAGCTTCCTCTTTCTCTTTTCTAAGCCTATTTGGGAATGGAATTGGGGGACGGTAAGGTTCAACAAATGTAGGTTCTTTCGGTTGCCCTTGAACTTTAGGAAGTTCAATGTTAACAGTCTCCTCCTCAGGTTTTTCTTGCTCATCTGGTTGCACTTTATCCTGAATTGCTTCCTTAGTACTAGGAATTGTGTTCATTGTATTCTTTCCTCCTCTTGTAGTAACACCCTTAATATCTTGTATATAAAGAGCATTTTTCAGATTCCTTGCAAGCTCATGTACCTCTATTGCTAATCCAGTGATCATGTTCGAAGTTTCTTTTAATAGTACTTCGTTGGTATTGCGGAAATCTTTAATGAATATCTCTGTATTTTCATGTTCATCCAATTGAACTTTGATTAGCTTTTCCAATATATCGTTGATTCTCCATTCGTCATATTCATATGTTGCATTCATGAATCTATTTCCAGCCATCATAACTGAAAATAAAGGTAGAATTATTAGTAGTATATGCTCAAACAAGAACTAAACTAAAATGAAATAAAATAAAATAAAATAAATATAAAGTTTTCTGTTACAGACAGTCGATACGGCGTATTCAGTAAACTGATGCGCCGTATTGGTTCCGGACTGGATACTCCGTATTCACAAAGGTGTATGCGGCGTATGTAGATTGTAAACAGAATACGACAGACACAAACAAGAAGTAAATAACAGATACGATACAGCGTATTCACAAAGTGGATACGTCGTATTGACTCTAACAGATAGAAAAACAAAAATAACTAAAACACACAAAAACAAATAAAAACAACTCTAAGCTACTAAACTAGTTAAATCAAATTAAATTTCACTCCCCGGCAACGGCGCCAAAAACTTGATGTGTTTTTTATAGTCTATAATTTTTAACCAAGTTTTAAATTTATTTATTGCCGAACTAACCTATAGACTCTAAACACTCACGAGCAGTGTACCCGATCAATGTAGATAGTTTCTAGGTAAGCAAGGGTCGTTCACTAGGAGTGACGTAATCTAATCTAACTATAAAGCAACTAATAAAAAGGGGGTTTTAGCCTGAGAGGCTATCACGATTTTGTGTGTTTAATTAAACTAAATACGAGAAAATAAATATTAAACTAATTAAAAGCAAATTAAAGTAAGGTGAATTCAATGATAGAAGAACATGCTAGCCAAGTCTAATCCATCTTATAGTTATATATGTTTATATCTTTTTGTTTTACTTTATTCAATTGTTTAGCCATCAATCCGATTATTAACCCTGTCACGATTAAATAACCTACCATCGTGGTGGGAAAGAGGACATGATCATAGTGACCTATCTAGCATCCATACTAACTTATTGCTTTAAACCGTCTAACCTAGTTTGGCATTACGCGCTACTAGTCCTAATAGTTGCATGAGGCACGATTCCGGTGTGTTCCCTCTAAGCCGTCTATATAGGATTCAGATTACTACACTTATGATTCAATTAAAGTAACCACAATTACAGATAGTTAAATTACAATATTAAACCAATAAGTTCATAATCTAGTTACATAGACTTTTACTAGTTATAAGCAATAAACGAGTTTTTATCGATAAGCACCCAATCCAATAACAAAGTAAACACATCAACACAAACATAAAAACTAAAAAGACTTCATAAACTTGGCTAACACCAAAGGGTGTTAGCCCATAATCTCAATAATCATACAAAAAGTTATAATTGAAAACATTAGTGAAAAGATAATGATACAATTATACTTGAATACACCTCTTGGGACTTTCTTCTCTTTGTTTTCTTCCTCTGTCGTGCGTACAGTAGCAACCAAAAAAAACCGAACCCTTTTGATGGTAGATGAATGTATATATATAATATACATAAACTTGGCGTCCAAGTTTATGCCAAATAATTCTTTTTGTAAATTGCAAATCGTCCCATGTGTTTTAATGTCCACCGAACAAACAAACAGCCCCCACTCCTTTTCATAATAGTTCTTTGCTGCAATATGTAGTCCAACAAGGGGCCCAAGATCCCTTTTCTTCTTAAATTAATCCTTAAGCCCAAAATGATATAACTAGGCCCAATCATGAAATAATATTCCACGAACCATAATTCCCAGCAGATAAAAGCATGAGTTCACATCAGATTTTCATGCATTTTATATTTTAAATGTGTAGCTTTCTCTTTTATCTTTCCGTGGTTTTTTGAATCACCTAAAACGGAGCTCGGACGAAGAAGTTATGCCAAAAATAGTGTCGCGTCCAAATCTTTTAATTAGTTTCAATCCGTCTTTAGATGCGGCGTATCAACGAAATTGAATACGCCGTATTGCACGCATCATCTTCAATAAGTTAGGGCTCCTATACGGCGCATCTCCAAGCATGAATACGTCGTACCAAATGTCCGAAAAATATATTTTCTTCAATATCTTCGTTTTGCTCTAAAATACGTCATTTTCGGCAACTTCTCCAAGTGCTCCAATATTACTGAGATTTACAAAAGTAAATGATTAAGTATCAAATCTCATATAAACAATATAAAACGAGCAATATATATAGGATAAATGATGCTAATAATCTGTCGTTATTTGATGTCATCACCCGACATGAGATAACTATATATCAAACTGCCATGCTTCCATTAGTTGAGAAAATAATGACAAACATTCAAAGACGACTTAGCAGCATAAGAAGTCACAGCTTGGCTGAAGAAGGAAAATGGCCAACTATTTGCTGATGTTATATTGGTTTTTTTTACAATGTATGCAAATCGTTTTATTCATGATATCTAGAGTGTATTTGATATAATGTAATCTTTGGTTATCATATTGTACACAGTGTAGTTGACATTTTAATTAACAATGTTCTGAATAGGAGATAAAAGTGGAATGGGACAAGGGTTTGGCTCAAAAGACAGAAGCAGAGCCAAGAATAGGAAGAACTAGAACTTGAGAAATCCAAGTCTTTTGCAACGACAAGGTAATTACGGCCTTTTAATATGTTTTTGAATTTTAGTACATGTAGAATATCTGAACAACCGTTATTAGCCTTATAACCTTAAGAACCCAATGGACTGAAAAAAAATGGAAGATTCACATTTTTCTGTTACATGTTAATGCAGAGATGATCCTGATCTTAAACGTATGTTGAAGGACAGAGTGAGATAGGTTAACCATGTACCACATTTTGTAAAGGTAATCGCTTCAACATAAGAGCTTGATTATTTAGTATGAGATTGATTTTGAAAGATATCATTTATGCATTGTAACCAATTTGCAAGAGGTATATGTGCCGTTTCTTGACTTTCATAATGGCGTTGGATTGAATGGCTCCTAAATCTTTTATCTTTTCTTATAGGATATTTGGTGGATCAAGATCATAATATCGCCATGTCGGTATGTCACAAGCACTAAGGAAAAGATAATTTGTTGGCATTTGGTATTTGTCTTAATCAGGGCTGATCAATTTTTTTTGATAATGAACGCATTACGCTTTTGTTGTTTCTTATAGTGAAACTGATTGGGATACCTTAAGATGCAGTTGTGTTTGTGAATAAAGGAGAGAATGAGGTGCCATTCGAGTTTGAAATGGATGAAGGTGAGAAGGTGGGTCCCCTCTTGGTGTTAATCTGATTTGTCAAAGTTACTTAAAATACATAAGCCTGCTGAACTAAGAAATTTAGGAAGGCTACTGAATTTGCAAATGATATTTAGCTTTGCCCATATAGATTTTGGTGATTTTAGGATGCTGAATTTAGATGATTTAAGCCTGCTGAATTTTTGGACGGTTTTTAATTTTGCCTAAATAGATTTTAGTGATTATGGAATGCTGAATATAGTTGATATAAGATTGGCTCATTTCTAAATTTTTGACGAATATATATGGTTAAATGGACAAGTAAAGAACATGCTTAGCTATCAGTAGATTGGTTATCAGGATGCTGAATCTTCGGAAGTTTTTTAGTTTTACCCATATAGATTGAAGTCTTTTTAGTAATTCCAGGCTGCTGAATTTACTTGATTTGTAACTAAGTCAACCCAACCCGACCCATTATCAATAGGATGAATTCACGTGTCTGCCCTTTACGATGAGTTTAATAGATGTCGCGAGTTATACGAAGGAAATTAGTCAAAAGCGAATTAAAAAAACCTATTCTAATATGGGTTAAAACCCATTCCTACAATCCCAAACACCCATTTTTTATTTTTTTTTTCCTATAGTTGACAATTACAACTTTACTAGATAAGTGACTCCACTGTTAATCTTTAGAAATGTAAATGATGTTAATTATTAAAATCAAAGAATTTACAAATTGTATAAAAAAATGTTACCGAGTGTTATATATTGACCTACCTTTAGACACACTGTTAACAAACTTCCATGTAGCAGAGGTTTGGTTTTGTTGCGGACGGCCTGTGGGCAACACATCATCAATAT
Source organism: Artemisia tridentata subsp. tridentata (assembly GCA_021014915.2). NCBI lineage: Eukaryota > Viridiplantae > Streptophyta > Magnoliopsida > Asterales > Asteraceae > Artemisia > Artemisia tridentata. The sequence goes on from CP139507.1 coordinate 57,650,484, forward strand.
TTCGAAACCAATTTTTAATGTTTCAATCATTAGAAAAAATATATTATTTATCATCTATTATTTGGGCATCAACAACAACAAATTCCACTGCTCTTGCTGTGAAGACCGAATGCTTTTTCATATCGGCTGATAACCTATTGATTCAAAATTCAAGGAAAATAAGTTTAAATTATGATACACAATAAAATAATACGTTGTGATATGAGAACACAAAAAATACCTTGGGTATTTTAGAGTGATAGCCTGAATAACCGATGTCATGGTTTCCTGATAGGAAGTATACTTATTATTTGTAGCTTTTTCAATGACCCTGAGGTCGAAGATATGCCTAAAACGATTTAAAGAATCCTACACATACCAACTAAGAGCATCACCAAAAATCAAAAAACATCTATTTATTGCTTCTTCAAGTAGTATACCAAATATTTTCACAAGTGTTTCGATTTATGCAACAGATCTATATATAACTATTTGATTAGGTTACTAAAGAATGTTACCAAGAGGTCATTGGTAAATCTAGGTTCCATCAACCAAAAGGTTGTACGTTCAAGTCTCAGTCGAGACATTTGTGGACTAAAAGGTGCATAATGGGGGTGTGTGAGTGTTTGCGTATCGAAAGAAAAGTACACTAATAATTTAAAATAAATAGACATTTAATTCAGCATTTACAAGTATGTTGCTTCCCTAATTTTGGTGGGTTGAGCTTTTAGTAAATACTGCTTTTCCAAACAAATCTTACAAGGATGAACATTAACAAAATAAAGCATGTCGCATAAATCGGATCCTTTGAGAAGTTACGTTGCTGTTATATGACATTAACCCTACAATTGGATATAGTAAAACTGAATATTATTACTTGCATGAAACTTGATTTTATAGGCCTAAGATAAAGATTTCAAGATAACTTTTAGGGGTAACTATTAAAAAATGTATCGAACTTTACGTGAAAATCGGTTTTGTGTAGCGAACTAAAATTTTTAAGGAAAAGAGCATCGAACTTTCAAAAATGCATCTATTTATGTAACATGTGACCTGCACAGCAGGTTGCAGGTTTTTTTAAGGGAAAATGACCTTTTTACCCTTCCTTATTTTGCAAATTGCAGCCAAGGTCCTAACAGTAAGTTACATAAATAGTCCCTGTCGTTACGCTAAATTGCGTCCAAGGTCCAAAATCATTTTTTTTAGAAAATTATATATTTTTTCCAAAATTTTTTTTTTTTTTTTTCAGAAAATTATACTTTTTTCGGAAAAAAAAATTTTCGGAATTTTTTTTTTAATTTTTTTTCCGAAAAAACAAAAAAAAATATTTTTTACCAAAAAAAAAATTTTTTTTCGAAATTTTTTTTTTCCGAAAAATATTTATTTTTTTAAATTTTATTTTTTTTTCGATTTTTTTTTTCCGAAAAATATTTATTTTTTTTAATTTTCCCAAAAAAAATTTTTATAAAAAAAAAAAAAAAAAAAAATTCCAAAAAATATTTTTTTTCGAATTTTTTTTTCCGAAAAATATATTTTTTTTTAATTTTCCGAAAAAAAAATTTTATAAAAAAAAAAATTAAAATTTTTCCAAAAAATTTTTTTTTCCGAAATTTTTTTTTTTCGATTTTTTTATTTTTTTTTTATTTTCCGAAAAATAAAATTATTTTTTCAGAAAAAATTTTTTTCAGAAAGTTTTTTTTTTCTTTTTTTAAAAATTATTTTCAAAAAAAAAATTCCTAAAAAAATTATTTTCCGAAAAAAAAATAATTTCCGAAAAAAATATATATTTTTCTAAAAAAGTTATGATTTTGGACCTTTTTCGCAATTTAATGTAACGAGAGGGACCATTTATGTAAATTCGGGTTGGTGGGTACATGTGAAAAAAAAAATAAAATAATAAAAAAAATAAAAAAAAAACCTGGTGACGTGGCATTTTACCTGCTTGGCAGGTGAAATGATGCATATTTAGATGCATTGTTGGAAGTTAGATGCACTTTTCCTAAAAATTTTTAGTTCGCTACACAAAACCGATTTTCACGTAAAGTTCGATACATTTTTTAATAGTTTCCCCTAACTTTTATAGACAGAGTGCTTTTGACATGACTGCCAATTAAAACTTTATGTTAAAATATGGATATATGGTTACACAGGTGTAGAATTGTAACCTTTACATGATGTGTTGAGCATAGCTTCTAGCAGTTACTTAAGCGACAAACTCTCTTTGGTCTTTGATCATTAAAATTTACCAGCTACTAATTTGTAAGATTGAATAAAACTTCAACCTTGGGCTTCTTAATTTTATGCAACTTTGAGTTATATGTTACTGTTGAGTGTATTACTTTCTTTGATAAGGAACGGAATTTGTATGTTATATGGTAGATTTTTTGGGTTGGTGGTACCAAGTACCAATTACATTCATTAGATTCATGTATATTCGTTGAATAGATAATAACCTTTGGTTAATTTGTGCTTGTGTTAGATTTGATGTTTATTATGTACTAACTGGTGCACACCGGGGGTAGCCACCACTACAACAACAAGAAGAAAAAGATGTTCCAAAGAGATGAAAAGACGATTTTCTAATGAAATGCTTCAGTTTGGAGACTCGCAAGGTTAGCACTTAAAATTTTTGACATTTGACATATATTTGTTGTCCCTTTTTATGTTTTTGGATGAGAATGGGAACAAGTGGGAGTATGAACAGCTTGGTGTCAAGTATCTCACTTTGAGTAAGTGACTGCACAATTTATCTGGTTTGCCTTTGTAATTGTTTAAAGTTCGCTTTTACATCGGAGCTTCTGGACTTTTGGTCATCCAATTTGACTTACCGCTTTCTGATTTTGTGTAGCATTCGAGTTAAAATGGGATAATGATTTGAACAAGGCTTACAAATGTTTTGATATTTCTACTTTATGGCCAAATTTGCAACTCTTCAAGATGTTGTGTGAAGCACATGAGTCTGATGTAGATATTGGCATCCCTGCAGTCATGCTTCCAAAAGATGATGTTGCAAGCTTGATAATACGAGAAGAATATCATTTGACGGCAAAAGATGGCAACTTGCAAAGTAAAGTGATGTTGTTGAACAGAAAAGAATTAAGGGTAACTTCATCTTGTGACATACCTTTGTAAAAGCCTTTAAATGTGAATTCATCAGAGCCAATAATTGTAGCTCCCTGTTTTATTGTATTTGTACATTTCCCACATGTTACCTTATATGCTTGCCAAAGTTAGTGTTAGACAATGAAACCCCGTAGGCTATAATGGTTATTCGTCAGGTATTTATAAAGCAATATATCTGGAAACCCTAATGGACCCAACCCACAAGTCGGGTTTGGGCCAACTAACTTATTCATCTAATACTCCCCCGCAGTCCGAGCGGCGAAATCGCGAAAGCTCGGACTGGAGTAGTAAACTAGAAAAGAAAAAGAAAATAAACATTAACTTAATAAAAGCATATTATTATTATTTTCTTAAATATTAAATAAGAAAAGCTTAAATACTTTTAAATTTATCCATATTTTATAAAAAAACGAATGTGATTTGTAATCATTCAAAAAAAAGCTTACAAAAATATATGTGTCAAAAACTAAAAAAAATAAAACTTAAAAACGGTGGAGCAAGTTTTTCAAAGATTTGGGCTGAAACTTAAAATTCAGTATCATTCCCACTAAAAATCCTGAAGTCCCAACATTCCCAAATTCCTCCTCCATCAATCAAACTCGATATCTTATCATTCATCAACGCACAATCATTGACACAAGAATATCTCCTCCAAATCTAATTAATAATAAAAAACACTACATTCGTAAATAACCCTAATTCAATACCTCAATCAAAGTACAGTGGTTTTGAAGGTTCTGTTTAAACCCGAAATTAAAAATAATAATTTATTTAAAAGATTAGAAAAAACCCCGCGCGTGCGCGAGCATTATATCTAGTTTTTTTTACGCTAATTAACTTAAGACAAAAATACACCGTTGGTCCCTAAACTTATCCAAAAACATCGACTGGGCCAAAACTTGGGATTTTAGTCGCCGTGAGTCCAAAACTTGGGTTTTTGAGGCCGATTGAGTCCCTTATCCCGTAATCCGTTGGTCAACACCGTTATTTGCTGTTTTGTTTTGTTTCTAGTTAAGGGCATAACGGTCATTTCGTATATTTGGACTATTAATCATATAGATCTTCTCCTCTACTTTTCTTCCCCTACCAAACCCTCCACAAAAACACACACATATCATCATCATCAATGAAAGGGTATACTGAAATTGCTGGGTGATTTTGATGATGGAGGAGATGCCTGGTCATGGGTTGACACCCGATGAGAAGACTTACACGGCGTTGATGCATGGTTTTATTAAAGAAGGGAGAGCAAGTGGTGTCGGCTCAATGTCAGCCAACCAGTATAACCGTCAAGAAATGTCGAATGAGGGGTTTTTTCCTGATCGGGTTACGTTTAATACTTTGGTTATGGGTTGTGTAAAGCAGGGCATGTTAAGCATGCTTTAGAAATAATGGAGGTAATGCTCCAAGAGGGTTTTGATCCTGATGTTTATACATACAACACGGTGATATCTGGATTGTGTAAATCGGGTTAAGTTGAAGAGGCGAGGGTCAATGAGTAGCAACAAACATAGTTTTCTGGATTTACACACACCTGTACAGCTTCATAAAAACATTCATACAAGACAGGCAGGCATCATAAATATAGCAACTTTCGTAGAAGAAAACACTGGCTAGTATATCAATGTAGTCGAACAAACTTATGGATCCGTCTCACATATGAGGTAAAAGGAAGGCACCCCATCACACATAATAACTGATAAAAGTACACACTAGTAAACATTCACACTTTTATTTATAACAAGAATCCCGACTGATGTCAAATCTTGATTCATCCTGCCACCTTGCTACAATAAGCTCTACCATTACCATGCTGAATATCACGAGACTTCACATAAAACAAGTCAGAGCGTCCATTATGAATCCCAGCTTTTACAGGTGGAGGTATATACACCCGCTGCTCTTGCTGTCTTGGAGCCATCACTCTAGTTGAACGAATGGTCATGGGTTCCAACTTCTCAGCAGTGTCATAAATGCCTCCATTCTTTTCCATCAATCCAGCTACTTCACCAAAATAAAAAAATCATTAAAAACATACCAAAGCTACCATGGATGGCAAAATGGTTAGGCAGTAATTTGTCAAAACGGGCAACTCTATAATTAGTACGAGTTTATGCATTAACAAGGAACATATAAGAAAGTGCCATTTCTCTTAAACCTTTTAGCCTTGTAGGGAGAAAAAAAAAACACTCAATCTGTACAACATAAAGAAGAAGAATAAGTGAACTATTAACTCACTGCAGAAAATTTGGAAAAAAAATAATAACAAACAAACTATGGGGTGTTTGGATGCATAGTTTCAAAGTAAGCATGACAAACTCAATAACCAGTTGCTGAAAGCTAAGAATAGTTGGATTATTGTTAACTCACTTGATAATTAGTTCTCTTAACAGAGCTTCTTACCTTATTACCCAAACACGATTGTGTTGACCTTATATAATGGAACAACGAGAGACATGCATCAGTAAAGACACCCACTTGAAACTGATTACCGCAATGTCACTTAAAAGTACATCTAAAGACCCCTTTTAGCCAGGAAATTCAAGATATATCATTCAAACAATTTAATACGTTAAAATGTTAACAAGCCGTGGTAACAAGGGATATATAACTACTCCATTGAAGTGTGTTGGAATATATAACCCGATATCCTTTATGTTTCTTGCTTGTGTTTTATATTTTCAGGCTGGCCCAAGCTCAAGTGTGTCTCAAGCCCAAGTGTGTTCCTTCTGGCCCATGGTCAAGCCCAAGCCTCTCTCTTGTGACCGTTGAAGCCCGTGTATAAAAGTATTGCATATCTCTTCATTTAGGGTTAGAGGAGTTTATTTTGTGTTTGAAGCCGCTCTTGAATATCACTCTCTCTCATGTACAGATCTTGAGACTTTGTCTCAAGATCAAATCTATCTTTGTTTTTTATCTTTTAATCTTGTAAAACTATTATCAATTTAGATAATAGGATCACACCAGAGTAGCTGTGGTGATCAGTTGTTTTTATTTCTATTCCGCTGTCAAACTTTGATTCAGTTGAGTTATATATAAGTGTTTGGTTTCTGGATATCATGTTTTTCTACATGGTATCAGAGACAGGTTGCTGAAAAGCGGTTCTTAAAAAAAAAAAAAAAAAAAAAAAAAAATTAGGGTTTCTAAGATTTTGGGGGTTTGTCCTCTGGCTTCGATTGGTGGTTGATTGAAGGCTTTGTTGCCTCCTAGACTAAGTGAATCTAGGAGAAGCAAAGTGGTTCGTGACTTGGAGGTTCTGTTTCTTCCTAGACTAAGTGAATCTAGGAGAAACAGTTCGATTGTGCTGCGGATATAGCTCTGTAACACCTCTCTCTCCTTTGCTCTTTATCTCTTTCTTATGTTCTTGTTTAGTGACGGGGAGTAGGATTTGAGTTTGTTGAAGTTGAGATTGCGGTTGTTGTGTTATCTGTTTTATTTTCTTGTTTCTTTGTGTGTTTGTGTGTAGCCCTTGACCTACCACTTTGAGTGGCAAGGAAGCCTGGGAACTTCTTTCTCTTCTCTTCTTGAGTGCTTGTTTGTTATTATTTCATTATGTCTCAACATGGTGATTCTGACAATGAGAGTGTCAGTGACCCTGTCACTCTTATTGGCAAGCTTGATGTTAGTAATCCATTGCATTTGCACCCTAATGATTCTGCTGTGCTTACTGTTATCTCTGTTAAACTTAGAGGGACTGAAAATTATCAAGTTTGGGCTAATGCTATGCTTCTTGCCTTAGAAGGTAAGAATAAAATTGGTTTTATTGATGGGACTTGTAAAAGGTCTATTACTGATGATGTGTTGGCTAAGCAATGGGATAGAGTTAATGCTGTTGTTTTAGGATGGATTTTGAATTCTGTGTCTGAGGAATTATTCCTTGGTCAAATTTTCTCAAAAAAGGCTAAACATGTTTGGAATGAATTAAAGGAAACCTATCATAAATTTGATGGGTCTGTGATATTCAACTTACATCATAAAATCAGTACTCTAAAACAAAATGGCTCTAATCTTTCTGATTATTATCATAAGTTGAATGCTTTGTGGAAACAGTATGATGCTATGGTTGAGTTGCCTAATTGTGTGTGTACTGCCTCTAGTGAATTTAAAAAACATAATCAATTGTTGAAACTTATGCAATTTCTGATGGGTCTTGATGAGTCTTACATGAGTATTAGGAGTTCTATTTTATCTAGAGAGACCTTACCTGATGTGAAAGGGGCTTATGCCATTATCTCTAGTGAGGAATCTCACAGAGTTGCATCTGGTACTAACTCTGGGTCCTCTCAAAGGGGTCAGACCTCTGGCTTCTTAGCTAGTGGTCCTGCTAGAAACAATTTTCAAAAGAATCAGAACCCTTATACCAATGCTAGACCTAACACTGGTAATTTCAGACCTAATACCAATACTGGGTTCAGACCCAGTGGTCCTAATGTGATAAGACCTAATGTGGCTGGTAACTCTGATATTGTGTGTGAAAATTGTGGTTACATTGGTCATACCATAGACAGATGCTTTAAAATCATAGGGTATCCTGCTGATTTTGGAAAAAAGAAAGGGGGACAAGGTGGTAAGGGTAAAAATGTTGCTTACAACTCTGTTGGGTCCTCAGGGAATGATAATCCCTCTGGATCCTCAGGGTTCTCTGAAGAGCAACTTGCCACTCTTCTCTCTCTTATTAAGGAAAACAAAGTTACTGAGAAAAATGTCCAAGCCAACATGGCAGGTACTTACTTTAATTCTAGTAAACTTTTCAATGACAATTTTGATAAGTTTTTCTGTTCCAGTTCTAGCTTGATGAAAAATTTGAAATATGTTGGTAAGGTTGTGGACTCTGGTGCTAATCAACACATGACCAATAGTGATAAAGAGTTAGATAATGTATATGACATTTCTCATCTTAATATCAAAGTTTCGCACCCAAATGGCACTAATGCCATCATTACTAAAATTGGAAATCTGAAACTTGGAAATGGTCTTGTCCTATTTGATGTGCTTGTTATTCCTGATTATTGTGTCACTCTTATTTCTGTTCATAAACTTGCTAAAGATAATAAAATCTTAGTGGTGTTTGATGAAAGTAAATGTTTCTTTGTGAATCAGGATTTGAATCAAAAACCCCTCCTGGGGATTGGTAAACAATGTGGTGGTTTATACTATTTAGATACTGAAGGTACTAAATGTGATAATATTGATAGTGATTACAAATGTTCATTGTCTGTTTATGATTGGCACTGTAGACTTGGCCACCCTGGTGACCCTGCTCTTGATGTTCTAAAAGATTATTTGAAAATCAAAAAAACTGATAAATATGAGATTTGTGAAATCTGCCAAAGAGCCAAACAGACCAGGGAACCTTTCCCTTTAAGTGATCATAAGTCTAAAATGCTTGGTGATGTTGTTCATCTTGATCTGTGGGGACCCTATAAGGTGGTCAGTCACTCTGGCCATAGATATTTTCTTACCATTGTTGATGATTACACCAGAGCTGTGTGGGTGTATCTTATTAAATCCAAAGATGAAGTTTTTGATTCTATAAGTATCTTTTACAACTTGATTAAAAATCAATTCAATAAGACTGTTAAAGTGTTTAGAAGTGACAATGGGACTGAATTTCAAAATCAAACTTTTAACAAGTTTTGTGACAACAAGGGGATTACACATCAAACTTCTGTTGCTTACACCCCACAGCAAAATGGTGTTGTAGAAAGGAAACACAGACATCTCTTAAATGTGGCAAGATGTCTTATGTTTCAGGGGGGAATACCCTTAAGATTTTGGACTGAATGTGTGCTAACTGCTACTTATCTTATTAACAGATTGCCTTCTTCTGTGCTAAATGGAAAATCCCCTTATCATATGATTTATAATTCCTGTCCTGATCTCTCTCTTATCAGAATGTTTGGTTGTCTTTGTTTTGCTACTATTCTTAATAGTCATGATAAGCTTACCAGCAGATCTGAAAAATGTGTTATGATGGGTTATTGTAGTTCTCAAAAGGGATACAGGCTCTATAGTCTTGATAGATGTCAATTTATTGTGTCTAGAGATGTTAAATTCTTTGAGTCCATATTTCCTTTTAAGGAATCTATATCAAATGGTGTTAAGAATAAGCATACTGAATCTGATGTCTTTCATGAAAATAACCTGTTGAATTTTTTTGATCTAAATAACCCTGAGCTTCCTAATGATGATCAGAGAGTTGTGTCTAGACATAATAGTGACCATGAGTCACAAAGTGAAGGCAGCCCCTCTGCAAGTCTAGGTGACAATGTGAACACTGGTGATTCTCCAACTGGATCACCCAGTGATGACATTGATGCCAGCTTGCATGATGTTGAGGCTGCTACACTTGCTGAAAATTCTGTTTCTGAAGGAAATGTTGATGGCAACATAAATGCTCAGGGTACTCAAACCTTAAGAAGATCCTCCAGAACTTCTGTTTTTCCCAAAAATTATAATGACTTTGTGGTTAAAACTAATGTCAAATATGGGATTGAAAAATATGTTGGGTATTTAAGTTAAATGGTGAAAACTTGTGTTTTGTGACACAACTGAATAAGAACTGTGAACCCAAGTCATTCTTTGAAGCATCTCAAAACCCCTTATGGGTTGATGCTATGAACCTAGAAGTTGCTGCCTTACTTGAAAATGACACTTGGGAGGTTGTTGAATTACCCATTGGCAGAAAAGCCTTGAACTCCAAATGGCTGTGGAAACTTAAATATAAATCTAATGGGGAAATTGATAGGTACAAGGCTAGACTTGTTGCCATGGGGTGTGCTCAAAGGGAAGGGGTTGATTATGAGGAAACATTCTCTCCTGTTGTTAAAATGGCTACTGTGAGATGTGTGCTTAATATTGCTGTTGTGAATTCCTGGCCCATTTTTCAACTTGATGTTAATAATGCTTTTTTATATGGTGAACTTGATGAATCTGTTTACATGAGACCTCCTCAAGGTTTTTATGTTGATAATAAGAACCTTGTTTGCAAACTTAAGAAATCTATCTATGGTCTTAAACAGGCTCCTAGACAATGGAATGCTAAACTCACCTCTGTGCTTATTGAAAATGGATTTAGTCAAAGTAAATCTGATTACTCTTTGTACACTAAATCTGATAATGGTGTGTTTCTTGCCCTCTTGGTTTATGTTGATGATATAATTGTGACTGGAAATAATCTTGGTGAAATTGAGAAGGTTAAAATTTTTTTGAAAAGTAAATTCAAGATAAAGGATTTGGGAAAGCTTAAATACTTCCTTGGCATAGAAGTTTTTGATACTGATAATGGCATTTGCCTGAATCAAAGGAAATATGTGCTTGATTTGTTGTCTGATTATGGTATGCTTGCCTGCAAACCTTCTAAGACTCCCTTAATGGCAAAACACTCTATATCTAATCTGCCCACTGATTCTGATCCTGCTCTTGTGAATATTGTTGATTATCAAAAGCTTATGGGAAAGCTTATATATTTAACCAATACCAGACCTGATATATCCTATGCTGTGCACTGTCTTAGTCAATTCATGCATGCTCCTTTAACATCTCATCTTAAAATTGCTTTTAAAATTCTGAGATACCTTAAAGGATCACCTGGTCTTGGCATTCACATTGCTAAAGACACTGGTGTGTCCCTTAAAGGATACTCAGATGCTGATTGGGCTAAGTGCATTGTTACTAGGAAGTCTGTTACTGGTTACTGTGTTTTTATGAATGAGAATCTGATTTCTTGGAAAAGTAAAAAACAAAATACTCTCTCCAAATCCTCTGCTGAGGCTGAATATAGAGCTCTTGCTTCTTTAACCAGTGAGATCATTTGGATTATGAAAATCCTTAAAGATTTGCAATGCATAAATCTTTTGCCTGTTGACATGCACTGTGATAGCAATTCAGCTATCAAAATAGCTGCCAACCCTGTATTTCATGAGAGGACTAAGCACCTGGAAATTGATCTCCACTTTGTGAGAGAAAAAATTCTAAATGGTGTTGTTAGGACTGTCAAAGTAGAATCAGCAAATCAAATTGCTGATATCTTTACCAAAGGGTTGGACATTTCTCAGCATCAGTCTCTTGTGAAAAAACTTGGAATGATTGACATCTTTGGAATATCGGATTAAGGGGGGATGTTAGAATATATAACCCGATATCCTTTATGTTTCTTGCTTGTGTTTTATATTTTCAGGCTGGCCCAAGCTCAAGTGTGTCTCAAGCCCAAGTGTGTTCCTTCTGGCCCATGGTCAAGCCCAAGCCTCTCTCTTGTGACCGTTGAAGCCCGTGTATAAAAGTATTGCATATCTCTTCATTTAGGGTTAGAGGAGTTTATTTTGTGTTTGTAGCCGCTCTTGAATATCACTCTCTCTCATGTACAGATCTTGAGACTTTGTCTCAAGATCAAATCTATCTTTGTTTTTTATCTTTTAATCTTGTAAAACTATTATCAATTTAGATAATAGGATCACACCAGAGTAGCTGTGGTGATCAGTTGTTTTCATTTCTATTCCGCTGTCAAACTTTGATTCAGTTGAGTTATATATAAGTGTTTGGTTTCTGGATATCATGTTTTTCTACAAAGTGTCTCATAATCACATGATTTGAAGTGTCTCAAACAATACCTTACATAGTTTGGGTTTGATCCTGAATCTTGTGCAATAGAAAATGGACCTGGTTAGGTAATATGATGGTTTGATCCCTTTAGTCATTCAGGAACAAGAAACTTGTTCAAATACCATTACAACCCTAAAACTTTATCATCAAATAGCATTTTATCAAACAACTTGACTCAAACTTGTTTTAACTAATTAAGATAGAAGGTATGTCTTTATATTATACTTGTTCTCAGATACAATCATATAAGCAGCATACTTCATTAAAAGAGAATAACATAAGTATAACTTTTCGTTTTTCATTCAGCCGATGTAAAAAACACCTTGAAGGCAATAACTTAAAACAATCAACATTGGGGTGTAAACACTAATGCTTAACTAATTTCAGCAACACTTTCACAAATAAGTTCAACAATGTGAACTTTTTACCCATCTATCAAATATAGTTCAACAATTAATAAAGGGTTCACATACAAAAATCAGTTGGGTCAAAAACACCAACTAGAGGTTTGGATTGGCAATCCATACTAAACAGTAAACAACTAAATTACCATTAATGCACATCGAGCAATAATTTGGGTATTTTAAAACTCATCAACATCATAAACTTAGCATAGTATATTATTATTAGCCATAATTAACCTAAATAAATCTACCAATTGCATATACACCATAGATTAAGAAAAAATATACCATTTAGTTTGCTCAAAGACTGTTAAAATAAAAAGAAAGGAATCTGGTGGTGGTGATTGTGGGAGATTGTGATTCTTCCACTCAGTTTGATCCAAAGATATGTGTGTTTGTTTTTGTGATGGTTTGGTTTGGTGGAAGAAAATGTAGAGGAGAATATTAATAATTCAAATATATGAAAAGGACCGTTATGCCCTTAACTAAAAATAAAACAGAACAACAAATAACGGTGTTGATCAACGGATTACGGGACAAGGGACTCAATCGGCCTCAAAAACCCAAGTTTTGAACTCACGTCGACTAGAATCCCAAGTTTTGGGCCCAGGCGATTGATACCGGAGTACTTGAAATCCCGTCGGGGCTATTTTTTGTTTGTGGCGTCCAAGTTCTTTGTAGACTACGAAGTAGTTTCTAAGGTAGGTACTAATTTATGTTTTTTAGCTTAAGTTTATTAGGTGAAGCGTTCTTGCATCTTTTTTTTAACTTAAATATTTAATTTCGTATAGGTGGACTAAGTAGGTCAATAGATTGCTCCTAAGCACACCATACACATCTTAAATTTGCTCTCAAAGGTAAATTTTCTTTCTTACAAATAGCAATGTCGTAATTGAATATTACAATTTAAACTTAACGAGTGTGCAAAAGAGGCAAGTTTGGCCATTGCAAATAATGTTTTTTGTTAAGAATATTCTTAAATAGCTAATATAACAAACTATTTGCTGGTTTGACTATTCGTCTAATACTAACATCTGTTTTTAGCAAAGGTCTATCCTGATCCGGTTAGGGTTTTAGCAATTGGTCGAAAAGTGAAAGATCTATTGGTTGATCCTCAAATGAGTAATGATTATCCTTTTCCGTAGAGATTTTCTTCAATTTAGAAATGAATGGTTTATATGAATGAGTTAGTTATGGTTATGATATCTATAACGGTTGCAAAAGGGATATAAAAGATAGAGTAAACTACAAAATACATCTCTGTGGTTTGGTCAATTTCACACGATACATCCTTCCCAAAAAATTTGCGCCATACACATCCCTCCGTTAGTAAAAGTCAAACACAATACATCCAAGAGGACGAACGGTGCAAAGATTGTCTCGTTAAGTTGGACACGTGGCAGTTATCTCTTTTGAAGCGAGGGTAATTTAGTCCTTTTATCTTTCCCACCTACTATCCCCATTCTTTTAACACAAACACAATTGAGAAACACAGATCAAATAACAAAAATCAACCATATTCAACTAAAAAACAAATTCAGATCTAAACAAAGATCAAACACAACACTCAACTCTTTTTCTTTATTAATCAAACAACACAAATCTAAACTTAGATCAGTGTTGCTTTTGCTTCCACATATCCAAATCTAAACCAACTGTTAACCAAACAAACAACAAAAACATCATTGTCCCATTCTCCATAGTCACGGAAACCCATATCAAACATCACAAACTTCAACTAATCCTAAATCCCATCTCTTCATTACACAACATAAAGAACATAAATAAAATTAGATCTCAGATTTGTTCTAAACACATTCGAATATTTACGGATCTATAAAGATATTGTGTGTTTGAACATAACTCTTCATTGATCTCTTTGAAGCATAACTTCGTTTATTTATTCGAACATTCAAAAGAAAAGAACAAAACTCAATCGTTTCATCCTTCTTTTCGTTCGGTTTGATTAAAAACGAAACCATCAACCTACCTGAGATTCGTTGTGTGTCGATTAATCTTGAAGTCATACAATCGCTTGTGTTCTTTCTTAGGTTACTCGAATCAAATAGTTCAAAAGGAACAAACAAGTATCTTGTAAGTGTTGTGTGTCTGTGGTTCGGCTGTGATATCGAAAGAAGACAAAGAGATTGGATTTGTGTGAGTTGTGACTGCAAAATTACATGTGTGGTGACTTAGATCGATTGAGATATGATAAAAGGATTTGGTGGCTGATTTTTTTTTTTTTTTTTTTTTTGAGAAAACTTAGGGTGCGTTGCGTTTGGATTTAAAAGATGAGATGGGTTTGAGTTTATGATTTTGTGTTTATGATGTTTGTGTTTGATTCTGGTATTTCATTTTTTTTTTTTTTTTTTTGTGTTTGATTGTGGGTAACTGGTGGCTGGTATTTCAATTGAGATATGATAAAAGGATTTGGTGGCTGGTATTTCAATTGAGAAACACAGATCCAAATGAAATCACCATTATTTCATTTTTGTTTGTTTGTGAATAAAAGGACTAAATTACTCTCGCTTCAAAAGAGATAACTGCCACGTGTCCAACTTAACGAGACAATCTTTGTACCGTTCGTCCTCTTGGATGTATTGTGTTTGACTTTTACTAACGGAGGGATGTGTATGGCGCAAATTTTTGGGAGGGATGTATCGTGTGAAATTGACCAAACCACAGGGATGTATTTTGTAGTTTACTCTAAAAGATATAAGTGAATTTGGTTGTATGGGTAGGAAGTTGTTGAAAGTGTAATTTTAATGTATGAAATTTTGGGTTACGATACTATAAAAAGTCTCCACTTTCTAAAAATCAAGGAGGACGATGCATGTGGAACCGATAAACAAACCAAAAAAAAATGTTTTTCAAAATATCTGAATTTCTTTCACAACAAATGGGAGACAAACTCATTAAGAATTGTTGAAAAAATATAAACTTTTTTTTTTTTTCATCAATCCAATATTCATCAATCAAAATGTTCATCTTATTTTTCCTATGTTCATCAATTGATCCGTTTATTAAATAATTAATAAAGCATGGTTTTTCATTCTCTAACTTTACCTTTTATTTTCAATTTTTTTATAGAGTTAATTACATAAATGGTCACTGTGGTTTGACGGTTTTTTTCACTTTTAGTCACTGAAATTTTTTTACTGGTTCAGTCACTGTGGTTTGCATATGTTACGGATTCAGTCCATATCCGAATTGAAATGACCAAAAAGCCCTTGTCATATTCTTTTTCAAATCTTTTGACAATTAAGTAACTGTCGTTAGTCCTTTACACTAACGGTCGTTAGTCCTTTATATGTTTTCGTCCGTATTTACCCGTTTTCATCCATTTTTACACGTTTTCATCCGTTTTTACACGTTTTCGTCCGTATTTACACGTTTTCGTCCGTATTTACACGTTTTCGTTCGTTTTTACACGTTTTCGTCCGTATTTACACATTTTCATCCGTATAAATATCTAACCATATATACACTGCACGTACACATGCACATACACTGCACATAAACATACACTGCACGTACACATGCACAAACATGCAAAATGTGTAAAAATGGACGAAAACGTTCAAAAATGTGTAAAAACGGACGAAAACGTGTAAATACGGATGAAAATATGTAAAAACGGACGAAAACGTGTAAGTACGGATGAAAACGTTTTAAAAACGGACGAAAACGTGTAAAAACGGATGAAAACGTTTTAAAAATGGACGAAAACGGATGAAAACGTGTAAAAACGGATGAAAACGTTTTAAAAATGGACGAAAACGTATAAAAACGGATGAAAACGTGTAAAAACGGATGAAAACGTTTTAAAAATGGACGAAAACGTGTAAAAACGGATGAAAACGTGTAAATACGAATGAAAACGTGTAAAAACGGATGAAAACGTGTAAATACGGATGAAAACTTGTAAAAACGGAAGAAAACGTCTAAGTACGGATGAAAATGTTTTAAAACGGACGAAAACGTGTAAATACGGATGAAAACGTGTAGAAACGGATGAAAACGTGTAAAAACGGACAAAAACGTGTAAATACGGACGAAAATGTGTAAATACGGACGAAAATGTGTAAATACGGATGAAAACGTGTAAAAACGGACGAAAACGTGTAAAAGCGGACGAAAACGTGTAAAAACAGACGAAAACGTGTAAATACGGAGGAAAACGTGTAAATACGAATGAAAACGTGTAAAAACGGACGAAAATGTATAAAGATCGGACAAAAAAGTGTAAAAACTGATAAAAACGTTAGAAAACCAAATTTTCGATTATTTACTAACGGCCGTTAGTCTAAAGGACTAACGGCTGTTACTTAATTGTCAAAAGATTTGAAAAAGAAGATGACTAGGGCTTTTTGGTCATTTCATTCGGATATGGACTGGATCCGTAACATATGCAAACCACAGTGACTGAACCAGTAAAAAAAAACTTCAGTGACTAAAAGTGAAAAAACCGTCAAACCACAGTGACCATTTATGTAATTAACTCTTTTTTTTATATATTTTTAAGACTTTTACTAAACAAAACAAATGAAATTTATTTGTTTATGCAAATTCAAGTAGAAGTGTAAGGTTGTGTTTGTTTTTTAAAAAGAGGCTCTTAACAGCCTCTGAATCTGAACCGTTCAGATGCGGTCAGACATTTTGGCCGTTCAGACCGCTTGTTTTTTTTTTTTTCCCGTTCAGACGCGGTCAGAGGCAGTAAGATCTTAATGGTCTAGACTTGAGAGGGGTGTCTTAATGCCTCTTGTTGACACAAAAATAACCAAAAAAATTTAGTACGAGCAAGCAAATGTGCGGTTCAAAAATGAGTTTTTTTTTTTTCCGGTTCAGATGCGGTCAGATTCAGACATTTACGCCTCAGATTCAGATTCAGATGTGCGGTTCAGATTCAGATTCAAAGCCTCTTAAAAAACAAACGCCTCAGTTTTTGTCACATCAGGGAGGGTTTGGTTAAACCGTACAACTCGCGATGCATACCGTACAAGCCAGCGATGCATCCAATAATTGGCTACCCTCCCTATGAGAGAGTGTGAACATAATATTGTGATCGAACACTTGTGCTAATTCAATGTCATTTTCAACATATGAAAAGTACACAATATACTAATTTTAACTGATTATTATTTATTGTTTTTTAAAATGAATAAATGGGATAGAAGACCATGTGATGTGATAAGGTGACGTGATTGTTTTTGAAAGGCCAAGGTGACGTGGGTATTTGGGGAACATATCATTTCACTGAATCATTTTGCATGCTCCATATCCAAAATCGGTCAGCGCTGTTACTTATGATTCAGTACTCATTTTTTTTTTAATCAAACATCCGACCGATTAATTTTGTGGCAATCAGCACTTAATCATTTCATTAAGCGGTAATCAAACACACCCTTAGTCTCAATTCTCAAACGTCAGTCGTCAGATAATCAAGTAATCCCATTACATATACCTTAATTTTCTCTTCCTACCTTTTTTCTACCATCTGAAAGGAGGATGTTTTTTACATCTTACGATCTATTAACATTTTCAAGTTTGCAAATACACATCTTGCTATCATTATATAAGATCTTTAGTGTAAGATAGATGATACATTCAACTTAGCACATTTAGGCTATGCACAGTCGTGACCGGGTCATCAGCTTGCCACATCAGCTTTCTTTTGCCACAGTCGATGACCGAGCTTTTTTTATTTTTATTTTTTTATTTTTCAAATATTTTAAATAACAAATTTAAAATTCATTAAAAATAAAAACATTACATAAATTAAACATTAAATTGAAAACATGAATTACAAATTAACAAACTACGATACGGTAATGAAAATGAAACTACAAATTACAATCAAAATTCTGAGTTTCAACCCTCTTCACTCGAAGACTCTTCATCCCTAAACTCGCCATTATAATACGCTGCTTTCATAATGTCAAACCAGTTGTTCCTAAGGTATTCTGCATCTCTTTGTTCCTGCTCCATACGAGCAGCTTTCTTTCGCAGTTCTCTTTCTTCTGTTTTCCTCCTAACTTCCTCATCCTGCTCAAGAAGTCGGCGTTCATCCTCAATGAGTCCAAACGGATTGGGTTGGTGTTCCACAACCGGTGGAGTGTTTACCGGTTTATTTTTCGGTTGGAATACTGGAAAGATATCTTCTGGTGGAGTGTGATAAACTTCATCTTCTGGTGGAAAGATATCTTCAGGCACTTGTTGTGGACTTGGGAATTGTTGGGAGAAGTCTTTGCGAGACATTTTTGTGGACTGGAGAATTGTTGGGAAAGATATCTGTGTGTGAGTTGTGTGTATGAGTTGTGTGTATGAAAAAAGTGTGGGTATATATAGGGAAATTTTTGAATTTCAATTTTAATTTGAATTTTGAATCCTCCCGCGCATACTGTAGCCTTTAATTTGAATTTGAAGCAGATTGTGTGTAATATTTTTTGTTGTTTGTATTTTATTCTATGTAAAAAAAAAAAAAAAAAAAAAAAAAATTGTAACAATCGGTCGAAATCTAGACCGATCTCTCCTTTTTCCACCCCGACGACCGATATTTTTTTCCCCACAGTTGCCATGACCGATATTCATATCGGTCGACCTATGATTTTGACCGACTTTTTCAAGTCCACTGCGAGTAGCCTTATGGGGTTCATATATTCTTTTGAACTTTGTCATATGGCAGATATATGAAAGGCGACTACTTCGAGTACCTTGCAGAGTTCAAGACAGATGATTTATAATTGTTGCCTTGCCTTTTTATTCAACATTATGCAGTTAAATATTAACCTTTTGTTGTTCAGGTAACAAGGTTAATCAAGATTGATCTGCATGTTTTTGCTACTATTTTGTTTTGTTGAATTTTGCTTAATGTTTTTAAAACAACTTTAATAGTTTTAACGGAACACACTATTATTATTTTTAAATACGTTATAGAAAGAAAAGATTTAGACATGCTATACGCCTAGAGTAAAATCTTATATAATTAATACAATAATAATAAAAAAGTTATATCAAGCACAGGTTTAACAACTATACATAATAAAAGAAAATGTTATTTCAGAGATAATTGGAAAAAGTAATTTTGAAAAAAAACTACATCTTTTAAAGGTGTGTTGATTTTTGGTCGAACAAGTACTATCATTTTGAGTTAGTTATGTTATTTATTTTTTAGTAACATAAGTTATGGTATAATGAAACTACAATATGATCTTAGGGCCCGTTTGGTTTGTAGGCGGGTTTATGATTAGGATTAGGATTTTGATATAAAGTTAAAGATTAGGATTTGGATTTTGTGAGAGAAAATATTATATTTAATGTAAAATAATTATTGTAACAGTGTAAAAGTTGTATTTTTAATTCATTATTATAACATTTATAAATAGTAAATCTGTATTATAAAAAAGGAAATAAGATGATGAGTGGTGTATAAAAAATGAGGGCCCACATTTTCTGATAAAAGACAAATATTGACAGAAAGTATATTACAGTAGTAAACCTGCCTTTTTGAGTAGATTCGTGGATAGCATATATATGTCATTCAACCCAAATTTTGAGGCCACACTTTTAAACCAAACAAACAATTTTGGGTCTCAACCTACTCCAACAGTGCAAAAAGCATCAACCAAACGCACCCTTAATATTAAGTCTTGTTTATGCCAAAAGATTTTGTCTTATTAACGTAAATTAAAAACACTTAACTGGTTGGTCACTTGACAACTAAGATTAGTTGAGTTAGCATAACTAATTTAAGGGGTATTTACATACAGAAAGCGGATCAATTAAAAAGTTGATAAAAGTTAAAAAAATCTAGAAATTTAAGCCGTTAGATGATCTAGATATCTAGTCAATGGATCTCATTTAAAGAAAAATATGTTAAAAGGACGGGTCATATCGGGGGTATTCTCGTCACTTAAAGTCTTAAACAGTTAATTACAGATCTGGGTTTTCAATCTTCTTTCCCATCTCTTTCTCCCCAATCAAATTCACTTTTTATTGTCATCTTCTCTACATCATCAAAATCAAATTATCCTCTACTTATTATTAATAAAAGTTCGATTAATTAAAAGTCTGCAATAAAGACGAAGAAGAAAATCCAATTGAAGATGGCGAATCAAATAAGAAAGGTACAATCAATAAAACTAATTGATTGAGAAATCCTCCTGTGCTCATATACTTATTCGCATAAGTTTTATTGATGCTATGGTATCTTTGTGGAAAACTGCTGCATAAATGTTATTTTGTTGATTTGCTTTTATAAAAATGGTATCTTTGAATGGATGGTTTAATATCTTTGTGAAAGCTGAACAAATGCATAAATGCGAATGATACCAAAAGAAGTGGTGATGCGGCACATTCTTTACGAAGTTGTAGTTAATGAAATTGGTATGGTTTTCGAATAATCGAAGGTATTATTAGTTGTGTGATTGTTAGGTAGTTAATGAAGTTTGTAACACCCCCTAATTTGTGAGATATCAGCGGAAGACTAATTGGGGTATTACGGGGAGGATCGAAGTCATAATCATAGAAAACGACTCAAAAGAGGCATTTTGAAAGTTATTGTCATTCAAATAATAATTTCGTTACAAAAGGTGAAATATCAAATGTGTAAGATCTCATGAAAGGGTGTGGTAGTTTTGAAAAGAATGACATATTTTATTTTACACCACGTAATTTATCAGAGTTATAATGCCCGCTTCGTGCCTTGTCCTGCTCCGCTAATTACCTGAGATAAACATGCTTAAAAGTGTCAACACAAAGGTTGGTGAGTTCATAGAGTGTGGAAAACTAGAAGGGGGGTTGAATAGTTTTACTTCTTTTTAATTTATTATAAAAACTTTGTTTACTTTTAAAAACTTAGATCGAATTTATGTGAACTCAACTCTTGAACAATATGAACAAATATAATTAAATCTAAATTAACAATGCAAGTAAAGTAATGAAATGAAATGAAAGATAGAGATGGAAAGATCGAACCGCGAGACAAAGGATTTATAGTGGTTCGGCTACAAGGACACCTTCCTTGCCCTACTCCACTCCTCGAGCACCTAACTCGAGAGTTTTCTTCACTATGTCAACAAGCTCCCTTATGGCGGAGAAAACCTTACACAACTTTCGCTTACACCAATTTTACGACACAAAACTAAATGTCGAGTTCTAATCATAGCTAGAACCAATCTCACAACTTCAATCACAACTTCTTCACGACTTCTTCACTACGGCTTCACAGCTTCTTCACAACGGCTTCACAACTACTTCACGACCTAGCACTACTTATATACTCTTCTACTTCTTCACACATTCACTACTTACACACCTTAACTTCTTCACAACTTCACTACTTACACACTAAACTAGCCTAAACAATTATGTTCACACCTATCTAACAAATATACACAACTTATACAAATGAAAAAATGATTTACAATTATGATACACCAACAACTTGGATGGGAGAGATACACCAAGTTGTAATACTTCTTGTCTTGAGGGATAGAAGTATTTTTCTCTTGCACTTGAGAGGTTGAAGCTTTGGATCACTTGAAACAAAAGCTTATAATTATATGATCAAAGGATTAATTAGAAAGAATAGAAAAGATTTGGACAGAAAGTTTTAGTGCAAAAGGTGAGGAAAAAGTCCAGGAATAGTCCAGTATTTATAGGCAAAGCTGGGGAGCTGAGGAGCGTGGCCGGTCCCCTTAATTAGGGTGCCGGTCCCCTTAATTATTAAGGGGGCCGCCTGCTTAATTAAGGGGGCCGCCCATTATATCCGTTGCCCAGCTTTGTCTTTTTGTGGGGAAGGTTTTTCTGGAACATTTTTGCCATTTTTTGTTGAAAATTTGAATTCATATATTTATTATGGATTAAACATTTTCCTTTAATTGCCAAAAATGATTTTGTAAAAGATATAAAATGTTTGTGCCATTTTATAAAAATTCTAGTGGTTAAGAAAATGTTCTTTTGATCATATGCATTAGGCATTTTGTTTGTACATACCTTAAGTGAATAAGTTGTAGAAATGAATATTTACAACTAAATACTTGTTTATTTAATAAGTTTATGTTTAATGATTTTACATTTTGTGATTATCAAAACATAGAGATATCAAGAAGTATTAATAATGTTTTTAGGCATTATTTATATCAACAATCTCCCCTTTTTGATGATTACAAAACTTAAACTCATTAAACCCAAAAATTTATTTTTGGTCAAGTATTTAGTGAGTTTATATTCACTTCTCCCCCTTTTTGTAGAATAAAAAAGGTTATGCCGACTAGATTCAATTAAGAATTTTGACGGAAACTAGAGCTCCCCCTTGATGTATACTCCCCCTCGTTCGAGGGCACCAAGGAGACGAGCTATGGAAATCTTGGCTGCAAAAAAAAGTTAAGAACACAAGACATATATATGCATAGCAAAAATATTTAGAACAAACAACTAATCTATTCATGCATTCAAGATGATCATGTATAACACATGAATCATCATTACATCACACAATATGCTTAAAACATAAGGATTACAACACAAGTAAAAGATACTAATGGTCCTAATATTGCCAAAGAGAGCGATTGGACTTGCTTGCGACACAAAAGGGTGAGGGATTTTATTTTGGGGCGGAAAGCATGTGAATAGGACTTAGTTATTTGATGGTGAGGGAAATGGAGCGGATGGAGTGGATCTAACGATGTTATATCGGGTTAGGGGAGGAATAGGATGAGGACGAGTGAGTAGATATTCGATCCAAGAAATATCTTCACTCAAGTGGAGAATTTGTTTTTGAAGGAAGATGCAACAAGGACAATAGTGGGTGTGGTTTGTAACTTGATCCAAGTTGAGAGAGTGGGGTAAGCAATTTGAGTAGGGTGAGGATAGAGGTTGTCCTTTGTTGCGTTGTGCAAGGTGCATAGCAAGGAGATCACTAAGGTTGTGGATTTGGTTAATCTCTTCATGAAACATTTTCTTTTCCGTGGGAATGTGGATTTGATCATTTGGTGGGAATGGATGAAATTGGGGTGTGTTTTGAGGTAAAGTTTGATGTTTGACCAATATGATGAGGATTTTCGAAGGTTTCATTGAAGTTGGTTTGAGGTTTAGAAGTGTAGTTTGGAATGAATGTGGATGTTTGGCCAACATGATAGGGTTTGTAAAATGGTTCAATGGAATGAGCTTGAGATCTTGGAGAGTAGTTGGGAACAAATGAGGATGGAGGTGTTGGTTGTCTAGTCACACCATTTGTTGAGATGGACTTGTTGTGAGGGTTAGTTTTTCTTTTCCACACGGGTTTTTCGGTCATCCTTGCTAACCTTGAGGTTTTTGGTTTTGGTTTGATGGGAGAGGACATGATGAGATGAGTGAAGATGGTGAGGAATGGGGTTATTTATAGTGGAGGATTGATGTGATTAAGGATGGATAAAATTGTTGGGGTGATTAGGACAAAATATGTTTGTGAATTTAGGGAAGAGTAGGATGAAATGGGCTAAAAAGTAGAAAAAGATTCTGTGAACTCTACCTTTAGATGGCCGGTCCCCTTAATAATTAAGGGGGCCGCCTCATGAATTAAGGGGGCCGCCCATCTGATGGTATTCAGAGTTCCAGAAATGGGTTTTTCTGCATGAATAGGTAAGGAGGGCTATGTTTTGAGTTTTTGGTTTTAGGCAAGTCCAACTCTTTGAGGCAAGAAAGTATGTAATATATTAATAATTATGCATGCAAGACATATTAATTAAACAAATAAGCAAGCAAGAAATTCTATCTAGCAATCAAGAATATTAAAACGAGTAATCATATAAGGCAAGGATAATAGAACAAAGGCACTAGAAACTAACAAGGAATTGGTGATGGAACAAATGTGGAGATGTGATTAGCAATTTTGTTCTAGTGTGTGCCTATATGCAACAAATGTGGAGATGTGATTGTTTCGACTCCTAAATGCAAAAATTTCCTAAGAAACAATCCAAAGTCTCCTTGATTTGATTTTGCTCAATTTATGAATATCAAAGATATATATTAGGTTATATATTTTGACAATTCATGTGAGATTTTATGCATGAAAGAAAAATGTTTTTAGCATTATTCAACAATGCAAGGAAAATGGTTTTCATGTGTTATCCTAGATGTGAGAATGATTTGAATAAAATAGATTTGGTTTTGTATATAAATATGTTCATGCAAAAGAAAAATGTTTCACAATCTTTAATTTTGTGCAAAACAGATTCCTAGACACAGATGAGAGGAAGGAAGAAAGGAAGAAGAAGAATTTTTGTCAAACAGATGGCCGGTCCCCTTAATAATTAAGGGGGGCGCCTTTATAACATTAAGGGGTCCGCCCATCTGACGATTAAAAATGTACCAAAAATGCAGAAAATTCAGTCAATTTGTTCCATCATTCCTAGGCCTAAACATAAGTGGCTAAAGAGTTCGCGCTTAAGGGGTTTAGTGAATATGTCCGCTATGTTATCTTCCGATGCAACCTTTTCTATAGATATGTTTCCTATTTGAACATTATCGCGAAGGAAGTGGTGACGTATTTCTATATGTTTAGTCCTAGAGTGTTGAACGGGATTCTTACTTAAATCTATAGCACCTTTGTTATCACACATAATTGGGACATTATCTAACCTAATGCCATAATCTACGATAGCTTGTTTCATCCATAGTGCTTGTTGACATGCCTTTCCAGCGCTTACGTATTCGGCTTCTGTAGTAGAAATAGCAAGAGCGGTTTGCTTCTTCGAAAACCAAGATGTTAGGCAACATCCCATGAACGTGCAAATACCGCTAGTGCTCTTTCTATCCACGTAGTCTCCCGCATGATCCGAATCCGCATAGACGATGGTTTCTATGCCGGATCCCTTAGGATACCATAATCCTAAGTGTATAGTGCCTTTAATGTATCGGAAGATACGCTTAACTACTTCTAGGTGAGAGGTTTTGGGATCCTCTTGAAAGCGAGCACAAAGGCATACACTAAACATGATATCCGGTCTACTTGCCGTTAGGTATAGTAAACTACCTATCATCCCTCTATACTTAGTGTTTTCTACGGACTCACCTTCTTCATCTCTTGTGATTTTTACTTCCGTAGACATCGGTGTTTTCATAGGCTTAGAGTCTTCTAATCCAAATTTCTTAAGCATCTCCTTAATGTACTTAGATTGATTAAAAAATATTCCATCTTCTAATTGTTTTATCTGTAATCCTAGAAAGAAATTTAGTTCACCCATCATACTCATCTCAAACTCATCATGCATGATTTTGGCGAATTCATCACACATATCCTGACAAGTTGATCCAAATATAATGTCGTCGACATATATTTGGACAATGATGAGATTTGGGCTTTTCTTTTTCGTGAAAAGAGTGTTATCTACCATTCTCATGGAATAATCATGTTTAATAAGAAAAGCTTTTAATCGATCATACCAAGCCTTAGGAGCTTGTTTGAGTCCATATAAAGCTTTCTTGAGTTTATAAACATAATCAGGTTTTGCAAAGTCAATGAATCCTGGAGGTTGTGCCACGTATACCTCCTCATTGATAAAACCGTTAAGGAATGCACTTTTCACATCCATTTGAAATAACTTAAAGTCTAGGGCGCATGCATAGGCAAGGAGTATTCTTATAGATTCTAATCTAGCTACGGGGGCATAAGTTTCGTCATAATCAATTCCTTCTTGTTGATTATAACCTTGGGCAACTAACCTAGCTTTGTTCCTAGTAACAATTCCATTTTCATCCAACTTATTTCTATATACCCATTTAGTTCCTATGATGGTCATGTTCATGGGATTTGGGACTAGTTCCCAAACGTCATTTGTCTTAAATTGATTTAGTTCTTCTTGCATAGCAATAACCCAACTTTCATCTTTTAAAGCCTCATTTATATTTTTAGGTTCTATTGTTGAGAGGAAACAAAAGAAGTTCTTTTTATCTTGAGCTTGTGATCTAAGAGTTCTTTGATTTAGGCTTTCTATTATATTATCTAATGTGTGTGATTTAGATTCCTTAACATTTACTATTTCGTTTTCTCCTAGTGTTATATTTTCATTATCATCACCTAAGGGTTTAGTTTTACTAACCTCAATAGCTTCTTCTTCAACTAGGTCATCATCTTCTAGAGGCAATGTTTTAGGTGGTGGTGGAGTTTCATCAAATGTTACATTCAATGACTCTTCTACTTTCATAGTGTGTTTATTAAGTATTATATAAGCTTTACTATTTTGCGAATACCCTAGAAAAATTCCTTCGTACAACTTAGGGTCAAACTTAGTAAGGTAATCCTTTGTATTGAGAACAAAATATTTGCTCCCGAATACCCTAAAGTAATTTAGATTAGGTTTTCTACCTCTTAATAACTCATATGGGGTTTTTCCTAAAATTCGCCTAATTGAGACTCTATTTATTATATATGTTGATGTATCTACGGCGTGACACCAAAATTTTTGTGGGATAGATTGTTCATTTAGCATTGTTCTACTCACTTCTTGTAAGGAACGATTCTTTCTTTCTACTACCCCATTTGATTGTGGAGTGCGAGGAGCGGAGAAATTGTGAGATATTCCATTTAAATCACAATATTTTCCGAACTGCACTTCGTTATCAAATTCCCGACCATGGTCCGTCCTAATAGATACTATAGAACATCCTAATTTGTTTTGAATCATTTTACTAAATATTTCAAACTTATTAAAGGCTTCGGTTTTATCACTTAAAAATCTAGTCCACGTGTATCGTGAATAGTCATCTACAATTACTAAGGTATAACGATTACCTCCGTAACTCCGCACAGCGGATGGACCAAAAAGGTCCATGTGTAATAATTCTAGGCATCTAGTAGTGGAGACTATATTCTTAGCTTTGTGACTAGCATGTGCTTGTTTTCCAATTTTACAAGCATCGCAAAAATGTTGATCATATCTTAGGTTTGGCAAATTTCTAACTAATTCCTTAGAGGCTAGGGATTGTATTTGTTGCATATCTAAGGTTGCTAGACATATTTTATCTTCCGGTTTATTTCCTAGTTTCATAACATATACGCCACCTTTCCTAATTCCTCTACCTATGACCTTTCCGTCCTTAACTATTTCGCTATCTTTACTTGTAAAGGTAACCCTACACTTATTATCGCATATTTGTCCTATACTAAGCAAGTTATATGTTAAATTAGCTACATGCTCAACATTTTCAATAGTTAGGGAGTCTTGAGAAATCGTACCTTTGCCAATGATTTTTCCACGCAAGTCACTACCGAAAATAACATTACCTCCGTTGTATGCCTTGTAGGAGGAAAATAGCTTGCGATTCCCCGTCATGTGCTTCGAGCATCCACTATCCTTAATCCATTCGTCGGGCTCCAAATTTATTCCTAGACATATTTCATCGGTAGCTTGAGCTACAAGACATTTTTCGTCGTTTGCTTTGTCCGCTTCGTCTTTGTCGCTATCACTCCATGCTCCACTAACAAAGGCGCTTTGGTAATCATAACCCGGTGGATTTGGACATTCACCAATGAGATGGTTTGGGCTTCCAAATCTAAAACACTTTCTTTTCCCGTAGTTATCATTCCTATTTATTTGAAGCGATCTTCTTTCATCTTGTGGTTGTCTTGTGAATCTTCCTCGTCTCTTGAAAATTTTTTTGAACTCTCTTACGGCCATTGCATATTCTTCGTCTTCACTATAGTCACTTGTATCGTCATCATCACTAAGATCCTTTTTGGCTTTTAGCGCAAGAGATTTGATTTGATCTTTCTTGCTCTTGACCGTTTCCGAGTCTCTCTTTTATAATTTCTTTATGGACCTTCAAGTTGCCGATAAGTTCATCAAGCGATAACGTCATCAAGTTCTTCGATTCTTCAATAGCCGTGACCTTCACGCGCCATTTTGGATGTAATGCCCTAAGAAATTTCCTTACATAATTTTTGCTAGAAAAAGTCTCATCAAGTGCTTTTAAACTTGTGATAATTGTGTTAAATTTAGCAAATGCATTATCAATAGATTCCTCTTCAGGAATTGTAAATTGTTCATATTGTTGAACAAGAAGATCTATTTTGTTGTCTTTGACTTGACTATTACCTTGGTGAGTGATTAATAAAGAATCCCAAATTTCTTTTGCGGTTTGACACATAAAAATTCGTTCATATTCTTTGCGTGGTAATGCATTATAAATTACCATTTTAGCCTCATTATTTTTTGCTAGTTTCTTTTTCAAATCATCATTTTATTTTTCAAAAGGTACAATTTCATCTATTTTAGTTAAAGGATTATTTTGAATAGGGGGAAAATCACCATAGGTAATAACATGCCAAAGATCAAGATCTTTTGATTTCACATAAGTTTCGAATCTATTTTTCCAACAAAGAAAACCATCACTCTCGAATAGTGGTGGTCTTTGCATAGATTGCCCTTCTAAATATATTTCGGATTCCATAGATCGTTTCAAGTTTTAAAATATAATTTATTTTAAAAATCTTGTTTGACGTGGCTCTGATACCAATTGTGGAAAACTAGAAGGGGGTTGAATAGTTTTACGTCTTTTTAATTTATTATAAAAACTTTGTTTACTTTTAAACACTTAGATTCGAATTTATGTGAACTCAACTCTTGAACAATATGAACAAATATAAGTAAATCTAAATTAACAATGCAAGTAAAGTAATGAAATGAAAGATAGAGATGGAAAGATCGAACCGCGAGACAAAGGATTTATAGTGGTTCGGCTACAAGGACACCTTCCTTGCCCTACTCCACTCCTCGAGCACCTAACTCGAGAGTTTTCTTCACTATGTCAACAAGCTCCCTTATGGCGGAGAAAACCTTACACAACTTTCGCTTACACCAATTTTACGACACAAAGCTAAATGTCGAATTCTAATCGTAGCTAGAACCAATCTCACAACTTCAATCACAACTTCTTCACTACTTCTTCACAACTTCTTCACTACGACTTCACAGCTTCTTCACAACGGCTTCACAACTACTTCACGACCTAGCACTACTTATATACTCTTCTACTTCTTCACACATTCACTACTTACACACCTTAACTTCTTCACAACTTCACTACTTACACACTAAACTAGCCTAAACAATTATGTTCACACCTATCTAACAAATATACATAACTTATACAAACGAAAAAATGATTTACAATTATGATACACCAACAACTTGGATGGGAGAGATACACCAAGTTGTAATACTTCTTGTCTTGAGGGATATAAGTATTCTTCTCTTGCACTTGAGAGGTTGAAGCTTTGGATCACTTGAAACAAAAGCTTATAATTATACGATCAAAGGATTAATTAGAAAGAATAGAAAAGATTTGGACAGAAAGTTTTAGTGCAAAATGTAGGGTATTCACAATGCAAGAAACACTTGTTTGAGGCTTAGATTTAGATCGAATGAACAAGAACTAGAGAGAGAAAGTGGGAACTTCTAGAGAGAGAGAGAACTATGTGTATATTAGCTTGAAATGAAGTGAAGTTCCAACCCTTCCCTTGCTAGGGAAGGGGTATTTATACTTACTACATAATATGCCCCTAGCGGGCTGTGGAGAGAGCTGACAGTGGGGAAAGCCCCGACCCACTCCACAATACTAATTAATAACTAATCTACTAATAATATTACTGATAATCCTACGAGCTATGATGAGCTAATAAGTACTCGGGGTGACCGAGTCTTCAGCTGAATATTCATATTCCTAACAATCTCCCCCTAAGGGAGGTCACCCCAGAAGTAATGTTCTGAATTTCAGCACTTCTTCCTTGGATCTTGACATCATAGCTCGTAACCATTGATTCTTCAATATCATAGATTGTTGTGCAAACATCCGTGATCTTAAGATGACTTCTCTTTTGTCTTGGATGAACTTTGAGTAATCTTTGAAGGTATCATCCTACTTGAGTCTCAAAGTCATCTTTCAGTAGTAGGTCTCCATGTGATGAAATATACTTAGAGCCGACATGCTCACACGATATGGTGTCATGATCTTCAGCATCAGAGTTAGCAGAAGCTGTGTTGAAGGTCTTTTAGGTTGATCATGACTTCTTTGATGATGATGTGGTGTGAGCATGTGGTGATGGATTGGCATCTTTTCTGCAACCAGCTACCACAGCAACCAGCTACAGCATTCCACAGCTACAATCACCAGAAGTTCCTGCATACGACAGTTAGCAATAATTCGACCGGTACTTACAAGTTTGGACTTCGAGATAGTCAACAGCATATTGTGAAAACTCTCTCTAATCCTTACCAAGACCGTTCCTAATCGAAAACCCACAGAGGGCTTTTTAAGATTTTACCGTAGTAAATCAACGATTAGGTGAGTCGCTGGAGATCACTCCACGACTGTAGACCGGTTGAAACCGTCGCGACCACTAAGCGTAATCCACGAGGAATTACCGAAGTGACCTGCTTTCAGGGCTGCTTGATGTTGACCCTGGCAGGAATTTCCATTCAATCATTGAGAATTACATTTGTAAATTCTCTCATAAATGTTTTGGCAGATTGCTAAGATCTGCGTAGGACTCATGAGTTTACAACTGGTGTCCTTAATGTTGAACAACCAGTGTAGAAATAATTCGTGTCCCTATGAGATCTTATTATGCATCTCGTGGCTCTAGACTCGATAGTGCGATTAGATTTAGTGAGCGGAGGCTGGAGAGGACTGCCACCTTTTCAATATCATCTAACTCGGAGTGAGAGAGACGATAGAAATGTATTGAACTCCGTGACAATTGAAACAAGAGTCCTTTGAGGGACCTTGAGTGGCTAGGGAGGGTTGTGCAGCGTATCACTGGGCTCATGATACTTTGTCTTCAATGCCAGCAATCAACTAAGTGATTCTGACAGCATATGTATTGACCCGGTTTCTGCCTAAGTTGTAAGGAGGGCTATTTCTTTTCACCCTTTCTCTTTACAATTCTTTTTCATTCTTCAACCCCTTCAGTGCTTACCGAGACTTCATAACTAACACCTTGTTGGGTTTGTTCCAGTGTTAGCTCCATCTCAGTCGGCACTCTTCCCTCATTCACTTTTCTCCTTTTTAATCATACCTAAGGACTTCTACACTAACTAGTGGATTGTCCCTGGGTAGATCCCTCCGGCTCTGGTGGGATCGTGGGAACTTGAGCCTAACCTAACCATCCTTATAACTCCATACATTAATTAAAATGGTCGGTCTTTGGTATTCATCCACGATTGCCAAACCAAATCCTTGAAAAATCTCTCAAAGTGTTCATGATTAAGAAACACATTTTTGCAAACACTTGAGAGTTTTATATTTTTCAAATGCTCCCCCTCAACATGTGCTCGAGTGATAGTTTTATAAATTTGCACATGTTAGGTAGAGCTCGCACTTTTTGAATTGATCCACTTTCAGTGAACGTGACCGATTCGAGACACGCTTACATCACTAGTTAGACTAGCTTGAAATTATTACCCGGCCTGGTCAAGTCCACAGAAAGTTTCTCGAAATGGTACTCTCTACTCAGATACATCTTTTTCGAGACACGCTTACATCACTGGTTAAACCAGCTTGAAATTATTACCCGGCCAAGACGTATCCTTTCGATTGATGGCAATTCAAGTTTCGTCAATTCATTGGTGAAGTCTGAGCCTTGCTCACGTGAGATGCCAAATCCATTGTTTTGTAAAACCATTTGCTCCCCCTCAATATGTGCATCGATATAAGAAAGATTTTAGCACATATGGAAGAGCTTGCTTTTGTGACCAAAACATTTTGCTCCCCCTCAATATGTGCCTTGATATACAAAATGGTTTAGCACATACAGGAGAGCTTACATTAACTTCCAAATCATCACATTTTATCAGAATTTCATATTTAAATCACATTCTCTCCCCCGATCAAAAATTTCAAACCATTTGAGATTTGTGATCCCAAGTGATTTAAATAAGTTTAGAAAATTTGGGAGAAAATGTGGTCATGTTTAAATGTATTCTGATTTAGGAGCATACTATGCTCCCCCTTAAACCACGAGAGAGAGTGTCACTGCTGATGTTGCACAAATTTGGTAAGGTGTCAGAAATTTGAACAAGTACTCTCCCCCTTAATTAATGACCCATTTTCTATTAAAAGAGTTGTAGTCATTCAATTAAGCGACAGGTATTTGTGAAAATTTTACTTCAATTTACCACCTTGTGTAACATCAAGACTCTCTAGAAGAATCAAACAAGATAAAGAGTCTTGATGAAAAGAAGACTTCTCTTCTTATATACGAAGTGATGCACTGAAACGTACATCAAATCAGGAAACATGGATATGAAGTAATCCATGCCCAGGTGAACATCACCCAGTTGGAGGAACAGCCGTCTTTTTGGCGACGTGCTTTCCCCAATATGAAGCGCGGGTTGCTATCTAAAGTAATAGCAAGCCATTTAGACATGTTTTAACAATCCATTTTAACTTCTGCTCGAGCTTCATTTAAAGACCCGTGCCATTATTGAATGACATTTCTAAGTCCGTAAATGTTATCGATAAACAGAAGACATGCCTAGGTGAAACTATTTTTGGTCTTTTCTAATTTTTTAATTTTTATGGTTTTTCTTGGTTTTAATATTTTTCTATATACAATTTTCTGGTTCTATAATTTTCTATTTACAGTATGTTTTAAGATATGTACAAACTATATTATTCAGTTTAAGACGATGATGAAATGAATACCGAAATGAGGAACGTTCAGTATGTTGTAGAAATCTGTGGTCAATCATCTCTTAAACTTTCACCACCAAAGCTTTCGAGGCTTCTGAAAAATCGACGGAACTTGAGCCTTTCCAATGTACAGCTTTGATAGCTTCCCCCCAAACCGACAATCTTCTTACTGAGCAGATTCTAAGGTCTCTTTCAAGCTTACATAAGGTAAATGTACAGCGGAAACCGTAGCAAACCACATCAAGTATTGCTGCTCCTTTTTAAGAATAATCATCATGATTCTCCGTTCAGGGATCCTCAAATAGATCAGCAACGAATCATCTCACATTTGAGTAATTCTTCTCACATTTCTTCCCGCTGAAGACTGAAGAAATGCCTAGCAAAAGTATCCAGAGACCACTTCCCCCCAAGTAGTTGAAGAGATTCAAACAGTCTCATTGTATGAAGCCCGAAAACCCGAAGTACACACTCAATCCCATTAATGAAGTCGAAAACGTAACATCAAGATCAATTAAGACCTAGAAATCCCCTTTTCTCCCTTCAGGAAATTGCAGATGAGAATTGTTACACCAAAGTCAACTAAGTCCTGAGTGTAAGCAATTTATCCCATATGTAGTCGACATGATAACACCAAGACAGTACCATAACAGCTACTGAGTACCGGATGTACACATTTCCTTCAGTAGGATACCGACTAACCATAGGAACCATCATACAATTGTGTACCTCTTTTATCATCAGAAACTGACATTCTCTTCCCACACTTAGTTGGAATGACACACCAGAAAGAACGAGTTTGAACACTGATTTTATTTCTGCGGTTATGACATTTGTCTTCCCGGAATAATCTTCAATTGAGAAGAAGTATAAAGCCCATCATGTGTACTCATTGTGCTTTCAGATGTATGTCTCCTTCCCCCTTGCTGGTTTTGATACCTCAGAATCAGCAACACATTTTACGAACATATTCTTGAAATCTTGTGAGAAGAACAACTTAGGCTCAAGTAGATCAAGTGAGAATTAACCGCTGCCGAAACCGTCTCTGACTATCTTTATCAACCCTCAAGTAGGCCTTTTGATGAGATAACTGATGGAGCAAACCCGATATACCAAACTTGAGCCTAAAGATAGAATTCCCCATTCTTGTGACTTACGCTTGCACTAATGTTGGAAGAACGGTGTAGAGAATTAGTGCTCCAAGCAAATCTCTAAGTACTCAATACCCAACCAAGGTATGAGACATTAACACCTCTTACGATTATCCACAACAACATCGGCGTGTGACACTGAGTACTACAACGTAACTCTTTTAAGTGATAGTTACCCCGACTGCTGGTAACTAGATAACCTAAGTCTTCAACTTAAATCTTAAGCACGAGCAAGTTATCATAGAAAGTCATGCATCCAACCAACCCCGACTTCAAGATAGGATAAGATCACGCCTTTGAGGAAGTCAACTTCAAACTCGAATAAGTGATACCTGATCAACTTCATGGTCACAATTAGATGCCCAGCTCAAGTGAGTGAACCAACAACCAAATGTACAACGAATCACTTGTTCACACTTCTCCCCCTCAAAGATTGCATATGAGGATGACATCTTTGATTGAACAAGTGCATATGAGGTTGATCCATTGTTCACACTTTCTCCCCCTCAAAGATTGCATCCTAGTATGCAATCTATGATTGAACAAGTGCATATGAGGTTGATCCACTGTTCACACTTCTCCCCATCAAAAGGCCTACTTGAATAAACTGCATGGTGATTGAGATTTGAGGAATGGTCAGACGAATACTCTTGTTTCTGACTACTCTCATAAAAAGGCTTCATACTTGCTCCATGCTCATTCAGATATCAAGTGGATCTACTTCCATTCGATTGGACGTTTATTCACTCAATCAAAAATGGCATCCTCGTATGCTATCTTTGAGGGGGAGAAGTGTGAACAGTGGATCAACCTCATATGCACTTGTTCAATCAAAGATTGCATACTAGGATGCAATCTTTGAGGGGGAGAAGTTTGAACAATGGATCAACCTCATATGCACCCGGTCTATCAAAGATGTCATCCTCATATGCAATCTTTGAGGGGGAGAAGTGTGAACAAGTGATTCGTTGTACATTTGGTTGTTGGTTCACTCACTTGAGCTGGGCATCTAATTGTGACCATGGAGTTGATCAGGTATCACTTATTCGAGTTTGAAGTTGACTTCCTCAAAGGCGTGATCTTATCCTATCTTGAAGTCGGGGTTGGTTGGATGCATGACTTTCTATGATAACTTGCTCGTGCTTAAGATTTAAGTTGAAGACTTAGGTTATCTAGTTACCAGCAGTCGGGGTAACTATCACTTAAAGGAGTTACGTTGTAGTACTCAGTGTCACACGCCGATGTTGTTGTGGATAATCGTAAGAGGTGTTAATGTCTCATACCTTGGTTGGGTATTGAGTACTTAGAGATTTGCTTGGAGCAAGTACCTTGGTTGTGGATAATCGTAAGAGGTGTTAATGTCTCATACCTTGGTTGGGTATTGAGTACTTAGAGATTTGCTTGGTTGGGTATTGAGTACTCAGTGTCATGCCATTTTTGATTGAGTGAATAAACGTCCAATCGAATGGAAGTAGATCCACTTGATATCTGAATGAGCATGGAGCAAGTATGAAGCCTTTTTATGAGAGTAGTCAGAAACAAGAGTATTCGTCTGACCATTCCTCAAATCTCAATCACCATGCAGTTTATTCACCCTTCTCCCCCTCAAAAATTGCATGTGACGACCAACTGCCATTTTTGATAGACCGGGTGAATAAGAATATACTTCAATATACGTTTATCCCCTTGATGACTGAATGAGCATTTGAAGACCACGAAGCTTGATGAGAATGGTCATGAATAAGAAGATTCCTCTTCTTCCGAAGATAAAGCGCACTCAAGCGTACGCCTTTCTTTTCTTTGATGAACGGGGCCTGAAGAAATGTCAGCAGACGCCATAATGTTGACATTGAAACCCGAGGCTTGAACTGTTGTATTCAAACGTCGTAATGATGAAGACCGAGGCCTGCACTGATGTGTACAGACGTCATCTGATGAAGAACGAGGCCTGCACTGAAGTGTACAGACGTCATTATGTTGAATCCCCTCATATGTTGTGAGCAGCCTGTGTCCAAATGTCAAAGGACGATCCGTACGACCTGCATTTGAAAACAGACGAACGAAGAGAATTTGGAGAGCCGGATCCCCAATTAAGGTTGGGTTCCAGTTGGTTAGTGCAAACAATCTTTGGGGTTGCTGAAACCATAGGTGCCTTGGTTTTAACAATAGGGGCAACACTAGTAGATGCAATGGACCTAGTTAAGGGACATTGTGTATCTAAAGGGATAACTCTACCAGTAGGCTTCCATTCCTTAACAGGCACTACTCTAGGAATTGTAATCCTTGTTAAAGGGCAATGTTCCCCTAGTGTGAATGTTCGGCCCGTGGGCTTCCACTGAAAGCCCACATTGGTAAACATTTTCCCTGTAGGTTTCCAAGATTGCTTCATTTGTCTAGCTCTCCAAACTTTTCTAACTGGGGTTTTTTTGGACGACTTCAGAAATTTCATAACACATTTATCATGATTACACGAAATTATGCATTCATTACATGTTTTGCAAAGTGAATTTGGATTCGAATTATGATTCCTTTTGTTCAAATCTGACTTGTTGTTTCTCATGTGGTCTTCTACTTTCCTTTTAGGAACACTTTTAGCTAGTGAAATCCTAGAATTCTTTATGTTTCTCCTAGGTTTTGACTCGCTAGCTTTAGTGTCACTATTAACTCCTGTAGAAGGACTGATGGGAATCTTAGTCTTTTTCACTTCTAGTTGCTGAACATGTTTTGATGTGTTGGCATCTGAAGTTTCCAAGGATACCTCAAAGGTTACATGCTTGTTCTTAATTGTGGATGATGATGCAACTATTCTATCTCTTTGGTTGTGAGACTTAGGGCCCGTGCCAATGGCATATTCTAACTATTCCTGGATCCTTTTTGTGAGGACGCAGGCATAACCTACTGCCTTATCGAGTGGTTTTCCTATTCTGTCCTCTTCCACAACCTCACGAAGAGTGTCAAGTCCATCCCTAAGGTGACAGAGGTACATTTGATGGACAGGTCTGTTGTTTCTCATGGGAAATGGAATAGGTCTTACATCAACATCGTACATTTTACTAGCAGTAGCCTTTGGTGCATCACAATTACAAGTGGTACATGGCATTTTTCCTTTCACCTGAGTCTTAAGATTCTCAATTTCATTTAACAAAGAGGTTATTTGATCACTGTGATTGTTTCTTGTAACTTTAATAGAATCATATAACTCTTTGAAATGTTGTTTGACCTTTGAATTTTCTTCTCGATAACACTCATTTTCATGATGTAACTTATTTATGGTGTTTTGATATTGAAAATTCTGAGAATCTGAAGACGAAGGTTTATTGGTGCCATACACCTCACATTTGTTGGATTTCAATTGGGCAACTTGGGCCCTCAACAGTCGAATCGTGTTTGTGTGAGCTTGAATTTTTTCATCACGTTTGCTTAATTCAAAATATGTATCAAACTCAGGAGCATCCGAGGATGTCTTGACATTTGATATTTTGCATTTTTCTTCTAAGTGTTGATGTTTGAGTTGCAAGTTCAGATAATCAACTTCTAGTTTTGAAAAACGTTTAACCATGTTATCATGGTCATCATTTTGAATTTTTTCAAGCAATTTCAAATTCTCCCCCTCAAGCTCAACAACACGATTCTGGGTGACATTTAACGCAATAGCATACTCATTAAATTGACAAGCGGACAATGCAGAATCAGTAACAGTGTAAAATACATCTTGTGCAATACATTTAGCAATCAAGTTGTCGTTAGTAATGAGTATGTTTTTTCTTTCAATCTCTTGACTCTTAAGCTCTATTGCATATTCATTCACCTCATTTTCCATGTCTTTAAACACTACTTCCATTTCTTTTATTTCGGCTTTAAGGGCAGTTTGCAACCCTTCAAAATGTTCTTTAAGTAGTTTAAAGAATGGCATGACCTCAGTTAAGTAACACCTTTTTGCATGTTCAAAACACCTTTCCCCCTCAGTAATGCCGGTTGGTGTGATTCTCTTCTTACATGTTTTATCGAAATCAGCAAACAGTTGCCAAAGCACATATAAGCTAATAAAGGTTTTGCTTTCAGTGGGAAGAGACAAAGGCACCAAATTCCTAGGTGTATTGGGAGGATACACCGTTATGGACGCAACTTTTCTAATGAGAGGGGTGTTGGCCTTAAGTTTTTCTTCCTTAAGTTTTTCAATATCTTGAGACCAAAATATTTGTTCAGGTGTTAACTTCTTTTGAGGGGCAAACACAGTCAAACGATTCTCCTCATAATAATCATGGGGCTTGACTATTATTCGTTTGGCTATGCATTTGGGATCCTTCATTTTCTCATTCATTCTTTCCCTAGTTCTCTCACTTATCTCATCCTCCTCTTTAGTGTAGATATGCTCAGGCGGGTCATGAATAGGCATAAGCATCACATTACCATCATATAGGGTAGGTTGAGCTGCTTTCATGTCCCTAAGGATGGTTGACTTGGGTTCACCTATCATGATTTTACTATGCTTATCACTCAACTTTTTGTGCTTATGAATCATTTGAGCAGTTTGTATGGTTTGATCTTGTGTGTACAACTTATCTTCAAGCTTATTTTTTAACGTCTTGAGTCTAGAGAAATCATTTAAAAGTGTTGTTTCTTTTTGTTTGAATTCTAGCTTAAGTGTAGTTATACACTTTTGAACTTCCTGTTTCTGTTTGACAGACTGTTCTAGCTGACTTTTCAAAGAACTCAACTCTAATTTTAATGTTTCTTCTCTTACTCTAGACTCTTTAATAAGTGTACTCATTTGACCTTCTAATTTCTGCTCACGTTCATTGATCCGTCTGAAAACGTATATATAAATATATGCAGTCTCAGAACGAATGCTCGTGTGTAGTGTGAAACCAGGCAAGTGATCACCTGGGTCGTTTTCCAACGAGGTGTGAATGGAAAACTGTGAAAAGCTTTGGATTAGAGTGATTGATGAATCAGATATTTGATTTTGCTTTTTATTCTAATGAACAATTGAAACACAAATATAAAAGAAAAGTAAACGCGATTAAACTAAATTACAAACGCGCAACAGGAAATCTAAAAATGGGACAAAAACTGAAATATTATAAAATTTATGAAATTTAAAACCTAAAAATGTAAAATGACTTAAAACTTATTTAAAAACTTAAATTATATTTCTTTACACTTTTTATTTATTTATTACTAATTATTTATTATTTAATAACTTATTAAACTATTTAAATTTATAAAAAATACTAAATGAACAAAGAAAATTATAAAACTTTTTCTAAAAATATTATTAAGTAAATAGAAGCTAAGAAAATTATAAAATTGAAATTTGCTTAATTAAAATTTAAAAAGATAAATTCTATTAAATAGAAGCTATCACTATTTTTCTATTTTTCATTTTATTAAGGTCTAAAAAAAAGATTATATTTTTCCTAGATTAAAAATGACAAAAGAAAATTATGAAAATTAAAATTATATTTTTCTGATTATTATTCTATTTATTATGATTTAATTACTATTAGAAACTAATAAAAAAGATTAAAAATATTAAAACTATTCAGAAAATTATGAAAATTTACAGATAAATCTAAAATATTATTAAAAAGCTAGGAAAATTAAAATGAAAAGTTTAATAAGCCTGGAGAGCTGATTTGGGCAGATAAGCAGTTGGCAAATAAGCTAAAAATAAGCTAAAAAGCACAAAATTCTACCAAATGCTCAGAACAGGTTTAATATACTTATATGAGCTTAAAACAACTTATTTCAAACAACCAATCCCACAGATTAAGCAAATGAGCACTTTAAACAATTGCAAAATTGAGACAGAAACTCAGAAATATGGCAATATTGCAGAGCAAATTAAGCAGTGAAATAAGCTATTGAAATACAATCTTATGGGGGCAAAAGATAGCTTATACTATGAGCTATCTGAAAACACTAAAAGCCCTATGAATAACAAGCTAATTGAGGTCCAATTTAAGCCTAGATCAGCAGTCTCAACACTCAGCATACACTGAGTGTGCTGCACAGTCTGTGCAGAAATGCACAACACAAAGCAACCTTAAACCAACTCTTGTGTTCTATCTAAGTGGACTCAAATTGACTCAGGAAAGCCAAGAACAAGGGCCAAATAAGCTTGGAGCTTATTATGGCTTTAATGGACTTCAAATTGACTGAAATTACCACAGTCAACACAAAACTACAAAATTGATCTAATTAGCTAATTTGGACTTAAAAACACCTTATTTGGACTATATTAAGCAGGTTTAAAGTTGGGAAAAAGGCAAATGCACAGTAACCATGGGTTTGACCCTTTGACTGCACAAAACCAAACACCCCTTCTAGGTGTGTCTGTGGTAGATTTTCAAAGAAAAATCAGATTTTAAGCTAAGATTTCTAATAAACTTACTTTAACTAACTTATTTGAGTACTGAATAGCAACTTTTAACACAAAATTAAGCTAACAAATAAGCTATGCTATTTTATGCTATTTTTGGACTTTTATGAGTTTTAAGTGAAAATTAAGTAAAGACTGATTAAGACTAATGATGTTGATGAAATATGATCACAAAATACTGATAAGCTAGAAATTACAACAATAAGCTGAATATAAGCTATAAAACAGTGAAATAAGAAATCAAGCTAAAATTTGGAATTAAGCTTACAACTGATGTGATATGGAACAAAGAACAAGGACCAAGAACCAATCTAGCTTGTCAGAAACAAGCTAGAAAACCCAAGAAAAGCTTCCTGAATAGCTTATCCACCAAGAATCAGCTTATTGGAGCTTATGTTGACCATGGTTGACTTTTCTTGTATCTTGAACTTGGAACAGATTTAATCTAAAATAAACTTACAAAAAGCTATGTAAAGCTTATATAAGCTTATAGAAATAGCTGAGAAGCTATTTCAATACTACTTATTTATATTTGATTTCTCAGTACAACTTAGAAAACTAGAATTATTGTTAACTACTGAAATTAAACAAAGAACAACATCAAACACACTAAAATTAACTTGTATTGATGATTGAAACTTGAGATTACAATTTATCACTACTGGAATTTAAAATACGACTTATGCTAATTTTTACCTACTTGCCAATTAAGGCTTACATTGCATTCTATATTTACTAATATGAAGTGGGAAAACCCTAGTCGACATCACTGATCATATCCCCACCATTGAATTGCTTAAATTTGATCTCAAACGTCCAAACTCACTTTTGGCGGGAAACGTGGCAAGTGGTCATTTCCTCTGATTTAGCTAGTGGGAGTGGGAGAGAAGCATTAATTACGTTTGGCAATGTTAGGTAACGTGTTTAGGAGGGGGGATGAGGTGGTGAGTGGTATTGGTGAGGTGGGGGGATGACTGGATGGTTTTGGCGGGTTGGGTGGTTTAGACGAAGGGTCAAACCATGGTTTGACTGAGTTGTTAAACTCAGTTATGGTTTTGGGCTTTGGTTATTCATTGGGCTTGGGGAAATAACTGGGTTGGGTAAATGGGATAAGGGTTGGGTTGTATTTGGATTTTATGGGGTTAAGGTTATTTGGATCCGGATTTTGTTTTGGTTAAACATAGGGACCAATGTTGTCATTTGCTGAAAATCCAAGGACTAAACCTGTAATTATTCCAAAGTTATCACAAGGGTATATCTTGCCAAGTTTAAATAGTACAAGGGTTATAAAATATAATTTTCCATTTTAAAACACCCGGGGACTAATTTTGACAACTTTTGAAATTCGAGGGACTAGACTTGCCATTTATGCAAACTTTATTCGTTTTCACATGATTTTATTCATTTTGCATCTGTAACATATAAAAACACATTTTTAATGATATTTATAACATTTATGGTTATTTGTGCTTTTGATCGTTTATGTGGGTTTAAACCGGGTAAAATATATGTGTATTTAGACACATATCTGCTCACATTCATTAAGCTCAAACTTAGCACGCTGTTCATACATAGCCACTTGTTCTTTATAAATGTTTAGTCTAGTGATCAAGTTATCATCAGGGACAAATACAGTGTTCTCATGCAGCACATAATCATCATTTAGAACAGAAGATGCACAACTAGGTACAACAGACACTTCGTTGTGATTCACATATTGTTCATATGGGAAAACATTGCTATTTCCCATATTAGCAATATCTGACTTAACAACGTTTGTCTGTTGTACTTTGTCGGGAATCTTTTGTTCATGCAACACATTATCATTATTAATGACAGAAGATACCCCATTAGGTTCAGCCGACGCTTCGTTGTGTTTCTCATGTTGCACGTTGTTCCTAACAGTATCTGACTCAACAACGTTTGTCTGTGGCTGATGAAGCTCTTTCTCTTGAGAATTCGGGCACACAAAGTCTCTATTGGCACCAACATAGTCAAACACGTTTATCTGTCAAACATCTTTGGGAATCTTTTGTTTGTCAATCATGTTGTACAATCTGAGTATCTCTGATATAGCAGAATCTGAAGTATTTGACATGATATTAACGTGCACGGGATTTTACAATTCTATGATTTAAACCGAGAAATAGATTCTTTCGCGGGGTTTTACAAAATCAAGAATAAACCGTGGAATGATGCTTGATATGTGTTATGATGAAGGTCTGGTAGACTTGTTGATCTGATTGGTATGGTTGTTGCAAGTTATTATGGCAAAATTTTGGTCTGAAAAACTTAGAAACTCAATAACTTCATTCTGGAGCGATTTCAGGCTTCGAAAGTTGGGTTGAATGAATAAATTATTCAACGTGTCCTTCTCCTCGGTCTCACGGTCGTTTTGACAGGTGTTTCGCTGAAAACGGAGTTACGGTTCAAAAGTTATGGCCGTTTGAAGTTTTGACGTAAAAAGTCAACTTTGGTCAAACCGCCACGGACAAATAGCACCTCTGTGGATACAAACCGCCTAGACAAACCGCATCCATGCCGCAGAGACAAACCGCGTAGACACAAACCGCATACACTCCTCAGAGACAAACCGCGTAGACACAAACCGAGTTCACGCTGCAGAGACAAACCGCGTAGACACAAATCGAATACACGCTGCAGAGACAAACCGCGTAGACACAAACCGAGTTCACGCTGCAGAGACAAACCGCGTAGACACAAACCGAGTTCACGCTGCAGAGACAAACCGCGTAGACACAAACCGAGTTCACGCTGCAGAGACAAACCGCGTAGACACAAACCGCGTACGCACCTTAGAGACAAACCGCGTAGGCACAAACTTCCAAACACGTCGCTTTCAATGCTGTTTGTCCTTTTGCCTAAACTAGTAATAAGACAAGCCGCGTTCTCGATGGGACACAAACCGCGTTCAAGAACACGTCCAAAGTACACAAACCGCACCCAAGAACACTTGGATAAAAACACTCGAATCACCCAAAAACACCACACAAACCTTAAATCTGTGAATCCAAGCACCAAATACTACTCTTATACTGTTCCTAAGCTAGAAAGTACAAGGTATAACAACATTTAATCACTAAACAAAGCACAAAATGAAATTAATGTAACTTGTCAATTCGAACTAAAAACCTCAAAAACTAGATAAATCCGTGAATACCAACTCTCATGGACCTAACCATGGCTCTTGATACCAATTGTAGGGTATTCACAATGCAAGAAACACTTGTTTGAGGCTTAGATTTAGATCGAATGAACAAGAACTAGAGAGAGAAAGTGGGAACTTCTAGAGAGAGAGAGAACTATGTGTATGGGAACTTCTAGAGAGAGAGAGAGAACTATGTGTATATTAGCTTGAAATGAAGTGAAGTTCCAACCCTTCCCTTGCTAGGGAAGGGGTATTTATACTTACTACATAATATGCCCCTAGCGGGCTGTGGAGAGAGCTGACTGTGGGGAAAGCCCCGACCCACTCCACAATACTAATTAATAACTAATCTACTAATAATATTACTGATAATCCTACGAGCTATGATGAGCTAATAAGTACTCGGGGTGACCGAGTCTTCAGCTGAATATTCATA
The DNA here is from genome assembly GCA_021014915.2 of Artemisia tridentata subsp. tridentata. Lineage (NCBI taxonomy): Eukaryota > Viridiplantae > Streptophyta > Magnoliopsida > Asterales > Asteraceae > Artemisia > Artemisia tridentata. The sequence goes on from CP139507.1 coordinate 57,694,402, forward strand.
TTCCTAACACAAAAGGTGAGGAAAAAGTCCAGGAATAGTCCAGTATTTATAGGCAAAGCTGGGGAGCTGAGGAGCGTGGCCGGTCCCCTTAATTAGGGTGCCGGTCCCCTTAATTATTAAGGGGGCCGCCTGCTTAATTAAGGGGGCCGCCCATTATATCCGTTGCCTAGCTTTGTCTTTTTTGTGGGGAAGGTTTTCCTGGAACATTTTTGCCATTTTTGGTTGAAAATTTGAATTCATATATTTATTAAGGATTAAACATTTTCTTTTAATTGCCAAAAATGATTTTGTAAAAGATATAAAATGTTTGTGTCATTTTATAAAAATTCTAGTGGTTAAGAAAATGTTCCTTTGATCATATGCATTAGGCATTTTGTTAATACATACCTTAAGTGAATAAGTTGTAGAAATGAATATTTACAACCAAATACTTATTTATTTAATAAGTTTATGTTTAATGATTTTACATTTTGTGATTATCAAAACATAGAGATATCAAGAAGTATTAATAATGTTTTTAGGCATTATTTATATCAACATAGAGTTTAATAGAAAACAATTTGTTTCAATAATTTCAAGTGTGTGTACAGTGGTGGTTGAAATAAATACCGGTACTTACTGAAGTAAGTAGTAAGTTATGTTGGGTAAAAGCCATAAGTAAATCATATATAGAATCAGTTAAATACAGGTGTAGGATTCTAAGGGAATCATAATCCTAATTTGGAGTAGTGGTAGTGGTGATTGCATGAGATTTACAATCGTAGTCTAAAGTAGTACTAATACAGCTGTATCTAGATATATATATATACATATATATATTTTCTTATTAATATTTCCCTAAGCCTCATGACACGCAAACGTTAACAGTGTATCGTAAAACGGAGGTGTTCACATCAAATTAATGATGTAAGTTATGGCCCTCGGTGTTATAGGTGATTTGCCATTTCTTATTTCTTAAATATAGTGCATTGCGAATAATACGACTAGCAACTAATTCTTTTTGTCCGTATTAGTGGAATAGGTCGTTAGCCTCTAGCAGGTTTCGAATTTGCCCACTATATTCGCGTTCACTCGCAAGTGATTAATGGTTCATGATTTGAGGGGCTTTTTGGCATTACAGTAAACTTAGGCAATATCAACTAGGCGTGATATACATAGGATACGTGTGTTCTATTTCTAGCATGTATTTCCATTGGAATTTGGAAATAACATCTAAAAGTGGTGTGTACATTCATGGTGTTATGTGAAGGTGTATATTACTTTTGTGAGTGAGAACAAATATTATGTTTCAATAAGCCAATTTGAGAATGCTATCATTTGAGTTAAATGTTTAAGCTAAACAAGTAAATTTGTAAGTAAAGCAAGCATGTGTCTCCCCCAAAGAGTAAATCAAAACGTATAAAGTAGGGGCTATGACTCACCTTGTGCGTAACTGGCAAGGTGAAATACGAAATCAAGTGAGATTACGGAAATGGCTTCAACACACGACCTGAATATAAGGGAAGTCTGAGATTCTGACTTAATATGAATAACGAGTGTGAAAATGAGTAATCGGATAACGATTTGATCGGTGCTGTGAGTATGATATGCTTAAAATGCTTAAAGTTCAAAAATAATATTATATATAATATTATCTTGTTTTTATGTCATTTAAATCCAATAATATCGTTTCCTCGAAAATGATGAAACGAAACGTTAAGTTAAATCGTTTAAAACTCGTTATATATAAATATAACGTAACGTGTTAAATATATCGACGAAACGTAAAAATGTACGTGACTAAGTTTGAAACGTGTAAAATATGAAATGGTAATGAGAATGAAATAAAGTTTCTGTTCGTCCTTGAACTTTTACAGTTTTTACATTTTCTACCATAACAGAGTTAGCGTTGCACCGTTAGTCCTCGGTTATACTTTTAGTCCAAAAAGGGTCAAACTTTACATTCTAATCCTCCAACTTACTGTTTTTATCATTTTCTACCCTTAGTATACTGATTTTACAGTTTTGGTCATAGTTTGGTGAGGTTGGCAGTTTTAGTCCCTAAGGTTGAATTGTTTTGCAAATTTAGTCCAAAAATCACAAAAAAGTGGGAAAAGATTTCTGAAAGTTTCTATATTTTTATAAAGCTTATTTAAGTCTAATGAAACTGCTTATTAGGCCGGAGTGCTTATTTTTAAGCTATTGGGCTTAACGAGCCAAATTAAAGGCCCGTTAACGTTTTTAGATCCGGGGGGTTTTAAGGGAAGTTGGGCTTGGTCTTGGGCTTGTTTTTAAGTGACAAAATCATATCTAAAAAGTTTGCATGACCAGCTTATCGAATAAGCTTATTGGGCTTTAAGCCCATGTCGAAGTAATTGTAAAGTTTTTAGGCAGTTTCAAGGACGTTAGCTTTAGCGATTTTTAAGGGTTTTCAAGGGCTCAAATTAGGAAACTTCAAACACGAACTTAATAGGTGAGTATATAGAGAATCGAGTTGTGTAATAAAATTGGTATGTTATGTTCTCAAATTTGGTTTTTACAAGCTCATTCTAAGCCGACAGAGGGCACTTTAACTAATAGAAAGACTTAGAATTATTTTTTAAGTTTTTATACGTGAGTTCCAAAGTTAAATAGGATGTTCGTTTAAGCTATAAAATGAGTAAGTAAACGTCGTGTGAGCGTGAAAACTTGTTTCCTAGCCTTCCATAAGGAGGCGACCAAGTTTTTGCTAAAAATATATAATGACGAGTCGTAAAAATTAAAAGGAACTAATATACGTTCGAACATATAATATACGATGTATGGAACATGTTTAATTCATAGTAAGGTATTGAAATGAGTTTGTGAGACTTACAAACTCCAAGATGGTGAGTGTTAAACGTATAGTACGAGCTAGAATCAAATAGAAATCGAACTACTCGCTAGGATATAAACCAAAGCTTCGAATATAGAACCTTCAACTTGGAAATCGGCTAAAATGGAATTGAAAAAGGTTCCTGTCCTTGTGGTTCGATTTATGGATGAAAGCTTGGAAGAAAAAAAAATACATGAAACTATTATGGTGTGAACATGAATTAATGGGAAGTGAATTGTATGTAATGTACTTGATATATCTTATAAATGGCAAGTTGATGCATTGATCGACCTTGTTGGCAATGAGGAGTGTAAGCAATTGTTTGTCCTTTGTAAGGCATTTCATGGGAACAAAAGGAATTTCATGGGTCTTGAAAGTTAAGAATGTGTAAGATATACATGTGGGAGTGTAAGCAATTGTTTGTGTGTGTGTCGACTTTTATACAAAAATACATGTCGACATCTCTTTTGTAAGGCAAGTTGGGTTATTCATTTGACTATAGTAGAAACTAGGAGGGGACATAGAGAATGTTTATAGCTTAAGAAGTCAAGGTGTGTAAGTAACAAGTAGTTTAAATTGATTTGTGTAAATATGTATGTGTCGATATATATATATATATATATATATATATATATATATATATATATATATATATATATATATATATAGGGGGACTTTCATTTCAGAACCATCTTATCTGCGAGAACTGACAGAACCACCAAAAACATACATGCACGTCTTTTAAAATAAAATAAAAATACACGCAAATCATCAATAATCGTAAGTATCCACCTATGTTCTTCAATATCATCATGAACTCATCCTTTTTTTCACAAAAACCTTACCCACGGCTGCAATATTGTCGTTGCACGCCTTATAAAAACATACATGCACACCTTCAAAGAAAAATTTTATATTTCCAATTTCTTATCAAATTCTTTAGAACAACCATGTTTTTTTTAAAGCATATATGTTGTTTTTAGAACATATGTGCAAAAATACAATAATTGAAGGCGTGCATGTATGTTTTTGGTGGTTCTGTCAGTTCTCGCAGATAAGATGGTTCTGAAATGAAAGTCTCACTATATATATATATATATATATATATATATATATATATATATATATATATAGGGTAAAGTTAAAATAAAAAGACAAATATCCGTACATTACGTAAAAAGATTTTTTTTTCCGAGAAAGTTCGCGAAAAAAATCTCAAAAAATTCCACAAGATCGGGTATGTTGGTGCATAAAACTTTTGTGAAAGAAGTTTTTCTGATTTTGAGTTTTTATACCTTTTTTTTAATGCACAAAAAACGAATTTTGATGCGCAAAAAAATTTTGATGCACAAAATTTTCAACTTGTTTTAGTTAGATGCGCAATGTTATTTTGATTAAAAAATTCAAAAGAACTTGGGTGCAAAAATAAATTTTTGATGCACAAAAAAGCGATTTAATGCACAAACGTGTTTTTTCATAATTTATTTTCGGAAAAAATATCCACTTTTAGAAAAACTTCCTTCACAACTTTTTCATGCACCAACATACCTGATCTTGTGGAATTTTTTTTGGAATTTTTAGAGAAAATTTTTGAAAAAAAAATCTTTTTACGTAATGTACGGATATTTGTCTTTTTATTTGATCTTTATCCTATATATATATATATATATATATATATATATATATATATATATATATATATATATATATATATATATATATATATATAGGGTCCGGTTCTAGGGAAAAGTGTAATTAGATAGAAAAGTGAGAAAAAAAGTTATAGGGTAGGATTTGAAACATCTCAAACTTCAGGGTAAGTTATGAAACCCACCCCCCCCCCCCCCCCCCCCCCCCGGAATTTTTTTTTTTCCAGGCCAAAAATTTTTCCGCCAAAATTTTATAACTATGATGCACCTTTTTATTTTAGTGCATCACAGTTATAAAATTTAGTTATAACTATGACGCACCAAAATTTATAACTGTGATGCACCAAAATAAAAAGGTGCATCATAGTTATAAAATTTTGGCCTGGAAAAAAAAAATTTTTGGACCCCAAAAAACACATTTTTGTTTTGGTGCATCACAGTTATAAAATTTGGTGCATCATAGTTATAACTAAATTTTATAACTGTGATGCACCAAAATAAAAAGGTGCATCACAGTTATAAAATTTTGGCGGGAAAATTTTTGGCCTGAAAAAAAAAAAAAAAAAAAAAATTTGGCCCAAAAAAAATTTTTTTTTTTGGCGGGATTTTTTTTTTTTTTTTTTTTTTTTTTTTTTTTTTTATAAAATAATATAGCTAGGTGGAAACGAGTTTGAATCGAATTGGGTAAAATTGGATGAAAATGAAATGAAGTTCGGATGTGTATAAATGTGATTTACTTTGGCCTTCATTTATATATCAAACGTTGAAATTAAAGGTTAGGATTCGACACACTAATTCTATGGTGGGAGGAGATTCGAATGGTGCAAAATGTGGTATATGGTGTGTGTCGAATTTGGGAGAAAACAAAGCAAAGCTAGGGCGAGTTGGACGTATGTTAAATAACTTAAATTGACTATATTGGGCTTGGATGAATAGTAACAGGCTTAGTGGGCTGAATTTACAAATAAGGGTCCGTTTGGTTGTTTGTGAGTGTGTTTTGGTTTTCGTGGTCCGCGTGTGAGCTCGTTCCGATATTTGGTGAATCACGTAATAACGTGTTCGTGTTATTATAATATAATAAACAAAAATTTCAAAATTTTCCCATAAAAATGGTTAACAGAACAGTAACGATAATTAATATCTGATTAACGGTTACTAATTATAGTAGAAATTTACAGGATGCTACAGTACCCAGCAGTCATTCTGAATTTCGTCCCAGAATTAAAGTTTAAAGTGGTTGTTAGGGGTGAGAGGTTATAGGAAAAGGGTCGTCTAAGAATTTCCATTCGGTATTCAAGAGAACATAATTTCGTTAGATTTATTAACATTGGATGAAACAATTTGAATGTCTTGCCACCTAATGGATCCAATGGCTGTGAATAGTGAAAACTAACGTCATGAACAGTAAAATCCAATGGTCATGAATAGTAAAAATCTAACGGCTAGTAATAGTGTCTAACGTCTAGTTTTTCCCTTATATATACCCCATTTTTATTTCCATTATTTTACCAACCATATTTCTCTCATTTAATACTTCCAAAATGCCGCCCCTTATTACTATTCTCGCAATCGTGTATGTTGTTGTCGCGGTCATCTACTTGGCCTATGTTCCGGGTGAAGACTACGAATTCTTGGTTGGGGTTCTAGTGGTTCTTGTACCAATCGTGATTCTAGCTGTTGGCGTGGACAAGCTATGGGGGTAATAGTCTCGCGTTAGGATCGTTAAAATGAGTCCTTGTTGTGTTTCTATGTAATCTTTAATAAATGTGAAATAAAACTTGTTGGTTTTTATGTATAAGACCTAGTCTTGTTATTGTGTTAATGGTTTGTTTGTATTTATCGTACAGAATAATCAAGGTGATACATCCCGTAGTGGCTCTCGCTCTCGTAGGAGTGGTGGTGTTTTTCGTTGGCTTGGCGGGTCAACCTATTGGCGATTCTATACCTTTCTTAGTAATCTTTGTAACATTAGCACTTCCGATGCTAATTATATCGTTATGTATTAATTTTCGTGGATTCTAATAAAATTTGTGTTATTTGTGTTTTCCATAAATTTTTGTGAATTCTTAGGTCTCTCATTTTTGTACTTTTGTCGATTTTCTATCATAGAGGTGATGGGTAATAGGTGTAGATATCTATTGTGGGTGGTCAAAAGGGATGTTGATGAACAGTTTGTTTTGTTTCAAGATTTTGCTTTTGAATGAAGATTGTTTTAGGGAATCTGAAAAGATAACTGTTTCATTCATGACATGATTCTTCCTAAATTAGACATAGGTGATCAGGCTATGTATAATTGAGGACCAATGATGTGATGCTTGGCTCAGTCACAGTGGTATTATGTTTCTCAAAAAGTTTTAGATGGTGTTCAACATGCTGTTTTTGTAAAATAACAACATAATTATTTTTCAAAGGAATAAGAAAATTTTGGTTCACACTACGGTGATGAGTTAGGAATTTCTAGGGTGATAATAGGATGTCCTTAAAATGAATCCTAGGGTTTGTGTGAGAATCTTAAAGGGTGGTAATAGTCTATTGTTCGATCAGAAATGATATTAACCAAATATCTAATGGGATGGCAGTGTATTGTTACGTAGTGACTATGAATAGAGTAAATGGAATAGAAACTGAAAATAGACGTAGGGTGTGATTATTATGAAAATAATACAAGATAGAGATTTCATAAGATAGAAAGGTAGTTGTTACACTTAGGTTACTCCATCGTACCTAAAGTACATAAGGAAATACAACTCTAGAGGGTTTGAACTATGGTTTATTTATTTTCAACAGGAATTTCTTCTTCTGCTTAAACATTGTTGTTGCCCTTTGACGTTGTTGAGGTTCTAACGAGCTTCCATACTCTTCCACTGGCCTTGTTGTTCTAATTGGTATTCTGGGTTGGGCAATGACTCTTGTGGTGTCCTTTTCCACCGCATCCGTAGCATACTACAGCTATTGGCTGTTCCTTTTTGTCCGTGGCTTTGCAGTCTCTTGTGTTTTGGCCCATTATCTGGCATTTCCCGCATTTAGCAATGCAATGTCTGGTGTGATGCATCTTGCATCGTTTGCATAAAGGTAGCTTCCCATGATAACCATTTCCGTTAGTAGGTGTGGTGATGCAGCCTCTGCCAGCTTCCTGCCTGCAATCTTGTTGGTGGTGGTAGTTGTTGCGGTCTTTCAGATGATTGTGGTTACGGTTGTTGTTGTTGTTGTACTTGCAGTTGTTGGGGATAGTGGTTTCTCTCCCATCGAATTTTCGCTAATGGTCATATCTCTTGGATGTAGTACCCCTTTTAACTTCTTGGTTCAAAAATCCCTGGGTGATGGTGATGGCAGGTTCAGTCACTCCTACTGTACCTTTAAGGTGAGTTGGTCTACAACCCGTGAAACTTTCATGGGTATGCTTACAAGGCGCACCCGTCTTCTTTTCTCCTGTTGCCCTATTATTGCTACTCGGACGAGCTACTGTAGTCACTTCGAGTACTATAGCAACGATGTTGGTTACCAATTTTCGGATAGCTTCAGGAGTCATAGTTGTGGTTGGTGCTGGTGTGATATTTGCATTTCTCATGCTGGCCATCTTCTATTAATATCACAAGAGACTTGGATTTAGAATTCACATAACGACCGTGTTAGAATAAACCGAGTAATAGGGTGATTGTATACAAGTCCTAACAATCTTTTCACAATGTGAAATTACAACCAACTGAGAAATCATAAGACTACGATATGTTTGGGTATTATCGTAAATAAATGATCAACTCTTGGTATAGGATTGATAAGGAATAAAGTGATTCATCATCTACAAAAGCTGAAGTTCAGCAACTTTCTCTTCATTCATTAAGTTTTCTTCCGAAAATTTGTCTTAGAGAATTCTATGGTTATAGCCCAGTTATGGCAGGTATAGGGAATCATAACAATCGTAGGTAATATCATGGCAGGTATGGATATAATCACTACACACATGAATGTAAGGAAACATTCATAACTTCGTATCAATATATAGCAAAACCATAATAAACAACATAATATTAATAACTTGATCGATTGTTTTACAAAACAAACGATACAAGGTCTTTTGTTAACGTCCCATGCAGCAGGTTAACATGCCTCTGCCTTTCTCATTGTAAAACTATCATGTGGGAGCGTGTCTCAGACATCTCTGACTGAAACCTTGTCAGTCTATCCTGGAGGTCCATCTTGTCGGATAAAAGGTGTGACAACCGGTACTTTTCCACTAATATTTTAATAATAAATTTCTATTTATTATTGCACAACTGCTAAACTGAACAATTATATGTTATGTATCTACTTCGGGAAGAAAACCCGGACGCAGTAGCGTACAACAACTCACAAAAATTTATTTAAACTTATCAGTAAAAGTGACTTTATCACTTCTTGACAATTTCAGACACTAACATAACAAAAACGAGAGGCTATCTTGTTTTTCTGAAAAACTGACACCAACACGCGTACCGACACCACTTTAGTAAAGGTTGAACTTTAAAATTCATTTTTAGGAGTCAACAAATTTATTTTACATTAATATCGTAAAAACGACTCCAGAAATTTATTTCTCACATTTACGTGAAACCACGTTACCACAAATTAACCTCAACTAAATGGGACACGGGGTACACTCAATACACTGTAAAGTTAAAAACAAATAAAATCAACCCTCCCTTATCCCCACACCCTTATCCCCACACGTGAGTTATCAGACTTTTCTGATTCTCTTCCTCCTACAATCGATACAACCCAACTCTCAAACCAAACTAAACCCTAGTATTAACTGGATAAATTAGAGATGCAAGAAAACCCATCCCATCTTTTTCTACTGCTATTCCTTTTCCCATCTCACTTCACCACACGCAAACAATAACCCCTATCTCCCATCACCATCAATCTAGAAAATTACCATCTTTATTATCTTCCCAAAGCCACATCGAGACTCAAAACCCTTCCTGGAGGCCGAATGTCAACAATAATCGAAGTATTGAGTAGAGAGTTTACCAAAAATGGTTAAACCCCTCTTTCCTATACCGAAAGTGGGTCAAGGTTTGCCTAAGATCTTCCCTTAAGAAGCTTAGTTCCAGGAGAAGCAAATCACACAAGAAACTTCAACTCACCTCAAACTTATCTCAGTCGAGAGCAATTAAGGAGAAGAAGGGTGTGATAAGCTTGGAATCGAGTGGGGACTATCCTGTGGTGACTTTTGAGTTCGACCCATCATCCATTCTTTTGTAAGGATAATCTTTGTTCTTGTTGTTTTTTATTCAATTAACTCTCGTATAATATGTAGTGATTTTATCGTTTTTGGATTTACATCTCTCGAATGAATTAATATTTGTGATTGTTATAAATTTCTTTTTATCAAAAATTATATCGATTTAGATGTTGTTCTTGGTGTGGTTAAGGGAGCATTAAAACCTGTTAATGATAAAAACACTACTTAGGAATTAATATTGGCTCGAAAACTGGAAGCGTGTTCGATTATTTGAACTCAGATCGAGCGTGGTTGTGGTTGGAATTGGGTTATGTTCATACTTAGGTTTTTGCGTTCATGATATACTCGAAGTTGTTTGCTTTGTACTCGACGTTCTTGTTTGTGTTTGTGCTTGTGATTGGGTTTAGTTGTTGCCTGCACAGGTGTTATGTATAATCATCGGCTGTGTTATGCTAGTGTTTATACTCGAGTGTGTGCTCGAGTTGTACTCGAGGGTGTTTGAGATTTTTGTACTCGAATTAACCTGGAAGTTATGTATACCCTGAGGTCGATCCTTGTTGCGTTGGGTCGAGTTGTACTCGGCTCAAGGATCAACTAGATGCTCAAGGTCTAGCAATGCCGTATGACCTACGAGACTTATTCAAAATATACCTCTTGTTAGTTGTTTCCGTGAGCCATTGGCATCAATCACCTCGAATGGTCCCCATAAGTAATAGGTTGTTCAATTGTTGTTTGCTTCGGTGTATAACACCCCAAAAGGGTGCTCATTTTGCTCCGTTCGTATGGTCCTCCAACGAGTATATATTGAAGCCAAATACTCCTATAACGTAGAGTCCTGTTAGGAATATGAATATTCAGCTGAAGACTCGGTCACCCCGAGTACTTATTAGCTCATCATAGCTCGTAGGATTATCAGTAATATTATTAGTAGATTAGTTACTAATTAGTATTGTGGAGTGGGTCGGGTCTTTACCCTCTGTCAGCTCTCTCCACAGCCCACTAGGGGCACATTAAGTAGTATGTATAAATACCCCTTCCCTTGCAAGGGAAGGGTTGGAACTTCCCTACATTTCAAGCTAATATACACATAGTTCTCTCTCTCTAGAAGTTCCCACTTTCTCTCTCTAGTTCTTGTTCATTCGATCTATACTAAGGCCTCAAACAAGTGTTTCTTGCATTGTGAATACCCTACAATTGGTATCAAGAGCCATGGTTAGGTCCATGAGAGTTGGTATTCACGGATTTGTCTAGTTTTTGAGGCTTTTTAGTTCGATTTGATAAGTTACATAAATTTCATTTTGTGCTTTGTTTAGTGATTAGAAGTTGTTATACCTTGTACTTTCTAGCTTAGGAACAGTATAAGAGTAGTATTTGGTGCTTGAATTCACAGATTTAAGATTTGTGTGGTGTTTTTGGGTGATTCGAGTGTTTTTATCCAAGTGTTCTTGGGTGCGGTTTGTGTACTTTGGACGTGTTCTTGAACGCGGTTTGTGTCACATCGAGAACGCGGTTTTTCTTATTACTAGTTTAGGCAAAAGGACAAATAGCATTGAAAGCGACGTGTTTGGCAGTTTGTGTCTACGCGGTTTGTCTCTAAGGCGCGTACGCGGTTTGTGTCTACGCGGTTTGTCTCTGCAGCGTGAACTCGGTTTGTGTCTACGCGGTTTGTCTCTGCAGCGTGAACTCGGTTTGTGTCTACGCGGTTTGTCTTTGCAGCGTGTACTCGGTTTGTATCAACGCGGTTTGTCTCTCCAGCGTGAACTCGGTTTGTGTCTACGCGGTTTGTCTCTGCAGCGTGAACTCGGTTTGTGTATACGCGGTTTGTCTCTGAGGTGTGTATGCGGTTTGTGTCTACGCGGTTTGTCTCTGAGGTGTGTATGCGGTTTGTGTCTACGCGGTTTGTCTCTGAGGTGTGTATGCGGTTTGTGTCTACGCGGTTTGTCTCGAAGACGTGCATGCGGTTTGTGTCTACTCGGTTTGTCTAGGCGGTTTGTATCCTCAAGGGTGCTAGTTGTCTATGCGGTTTGTGTCTTGGTGATTTTAGAAATTCCCGCGAAAGATTCGATTTCTCGGTTAAATCACAAGATCTGTAAAATCCCGTAGTTACTATGGCTACCACATCTAACACATCATCAGAAGATATTCAAGCAGCAGGATCTAACACTCGTCCACCTATGCTAGATAGGACGGATTATGAGTCTTGGGCACAACGGATAAGACTGTACTGCTTGGGAAAAGAGAATGGAGTTAACATTCTTAAGTCAATTGACGATGGACCATATCAGATGGGTACCACCAGAGATGTTGTTACAACTGGTGAAGATGGGACTGTAACTTGGGGCATCGACAGACCTAGAAACTACAATGATCTTAATGAAGAAGAAAAGAAGAGGTATGATGCTGACATTAGAGCTTCGAACATAGTCATTCAAGGTCTTCCAAAGGATGTATACAAGCTCATCAATTTCAACACTGAAGCCAAAGCTGTGTGGGACAACGTTAAAATGTTGTTGGCAGGGTCAGAACTCACAAAGGAAGATCGTGAGTCACAGCTGTATGATGAGTTCGAGCATTTCAAAATGAACCCAGGAGAGAATATCACAGACTACTATGTGAGATTTCATAAGTTGGTGAATGATATGAGGATGATCAGAATGACTATGCCCAATATCCAACTAAACTTAAAGTTTGTGAACAACATGACTCCTGAATGGGACAGATTTGTTACTGCTGTCAAACTCAACAAAGGTTTAAGGGATACCAACTATGAACAGCTGTATGCATATCTGCAACAACATGAGAAGCATGTTGTCTACGATCGGGTGCTGAGAGAAAAGTTTAATCCTTCAACTACAAATGATCCACTGGCGTTCATGACAAATGTTCAACCAACTATCCAATCTTCATCCAACCCAAGCTATCATCAACTTCACTCACAAGTACCTGCTATGAGTTCCCAACTTGACTCAGGCTACTCTCAGACAGACAAAATGATTGACAACCTCACCAATCAAGTATCATTGCTGGTTCAACAGTTTCAAGCATCACTCCCTCAGACCAACAATCAGTTAAGGAATTCATCCAACCCACATAATCTAGCAATGGTGGAGGATGGGAAAATTGTGGTTCAGAATGTGCAAGGGAGAGCTGGAAGAAACATGGGTCGAGGTTATGTGCAGAATAGAGCAGGGAATGCCAATCAGGGTCAAGGGAAACAGATCAAGTGTTATAATTGTGGGGGGCTTGGACACATTGCTAGAAACTGCAATCAACCTAAACGTCCTCAGAACTCAGATTATTTCAAAGACAAGATGCTGTTAATGCAAGCTCAAGAGAATGGAGCTGTATTGGATGAGGAAGAGTTATTGTTCTTGGCAGGAGATGGGGGAAATACTTTTGATGAAGATGTGGATGAGCAACCAGTTCAAGATCTAGCACTTAATGATCCCAACATCTTCAAGGCAGATGACTGTGATGCATTTGACTCGGATGTAGATGATGAACCTACGGCTCAAACAATCTTCATGGCTAACTTGTCTTCCTTGGTCTCATCTCCCCGTCAAGTTGGTCCTTCTAATGCATCCGTGATATCTGAGGTACTAAAAATTTATGACACATATAATATAGTCGAGGGACAAAAGAATCCCAAAGAAGTACATCAGGCAGATGTTTCTGACACAAGTAATGTTGATATGGAAAATAGCAATATTATTTCATATGAACAGTATTTGAATCACAACAACTCGCCTGATGTACCAAATGGTGAATCTTTTGTAAATAATGATGTTTGTGTTGTAAGTAATGTAGGTGCCTTAGATAATGCGTGTAATTTAGATAATGCATATGAGTGTCATGAGAACAAATTGCCTGTCCCTGATGATGACTTGATCACTAGACTTAACATTTATAAAGAACAAGTGGCTATGTATGAACAGCGTGCTAAGTTTGAGCTTAATGAACGTGAGCAGAAATTAGAAGGTCAAATGAGTACACTTATTAAAGAGTCTAGAGTAAGAGAAGAAACATTAAAATTAGAGTTGAGTTCTTTGAAAAGTCAGCTAGAACAGTCTGTCAAACAGAAACAGGAAGCACAAAAGTGTGTAACTACACTTAAGCTAGAATTTAAACAAAAAGAAACAACACTTTTAAATGATTTCTCTAGACTCAAGACGTTAAAAAATAAGCTTGAAGATAAGTTGTACACACAAGACCAAACCAGACAAACTGCCCAACTGATGTATAAGCACAGAAAGTTAAGTAACAAGCATAGTGAAAGCAATGTAGGTAAATCTAAATTAGCTATTCATGAAATTGCTAAGATAGCCCAACCTGCATTATATGATTCTCATGTGATGTTTATGCCTAATCATGACCCGCCTGAGCATATCTACACAGAAGAAGAGGATGAGTTAAGTGAGAGAACAAGGGTTAGAATGAATGAGAAAATGAGGGATCCCAAGTGCATAGTCGGACGAATAATAATCAAACCCCATGACTATAGTGAGGAAAATCGTTTGACTGTGTTTGCTCCTCAAAAGAAGTTAACACCTGAACAGATATTCTGGAAACAAGATAATGAAAAACTTAAGGTAGAAAAACTTAAGGCCAACACCCCCCTCATTAGAAAAGTTGCGTCCATAACGGTGTATCCTCCCAATACACCTAGGAATTTGGTGCCTTTGTCTCTTCCCACTGAATGCAAAACCTTTATTAGCTTATATGTGCTTTGGCAATTATTTGCTGATTTTGATAAAACATGTAAGAAGAGAATCACACCAACCGGCATTACTGAGGGGGAAAGGTGTTTTGAACATGCAAAAATGTGTTACTTAACTGAGGTCATGCCATTCTTTAAACTACTTAAAGAACATTTTGAAGGGTTGCAAACTGCCCTTAAAGCCGAAATAAAAGAAATGGAAGTAGTGTTTAAAGACATGGAAAATGAGGTGAATGAATATGCAATAGAGCTTAAGAGTCGAGAGATTGAAAGAAAAAACATACTCATTACTAACAACAACTTGATTGCTAAATGTATTGCACAAGATGTATTTTACACTGTTACTGATTCTGCATTGTCCGCTTGTCAATTTAATGAGTATGCTATTGCGTTAAATGTCACCCAGAATCGTGTTGTTGAGCTTGAGGGGGAGAATTTAAAATTGCTTGAAAAAATTCAAAATGATGACCATGATAATATGGTTAAACGTTTTTCAAAATTAGAAGTTGAATATCTTAATTTGCAATTGAAACATCAACATTTAAATGAAAAACATAAAATATCAAATGACAAGACATCCTTGGATGCTCCTGAATTTGATACTTATTTTGAATTAAGCAAACGAGATGAGACAATTCAAGCTCACACGAACACGATTCGACTGCTGAGGGCCCAAATTGCCCAATTGAAATCCAACAAGTATGAAGTGTATGGCACCAATAAACCCTCGTCTTCAGATTCTCAGAATTTTCAATATCAAAACACCATAAATAAGTTACATTATGAAAATGAGTGTTATCGAGAAGAAAATTCAAAGGTTATACAACATTTCAAAGAGTTATATGATTCTATTAAAGTTACAAGAAGCAATCACAATGATCAAATAACATCTTTGACAAATGAAATTGAGAATCTTAAGGCTCGGGTGAAAGGTAAAATGCCATGCACCACTTGTAATTGTGATGCACCAAAGGCTACTGATAGTAAAAAGTATGATGTTGATGTTGGGCGTATTCCATTTAAGCTTAGAAATAACAGCTTTGCCCATCAAACATATCTCAATCATCATAGAGAGGGTCTTGACACACTTCGTGAGGTAGTTGAAGAGGATAGGACTGATAAGCCACTTGATAGGGCAGTTGTCTATGCCTACAAACTCACGAAAAGGATTCAGGAAAACTTAGAATATGCCATAGGCTCAATTCCTAAGTTTAGCAGCCATAGAGATAGATTTGTTGCATCATCATCCACTGTTGAGAACAAGCATGTAGCCTTTGATCTACCACCTAAAACATCAGAACCCAACACATCATTATCAGGAAGGCATGTGACAGAAAAACAAACTAATGTTCCCTTCGATGCTTCTACAGGAGTAAAAAGTGACACCCAAGCTAGCGGGTCAAGGTCTAGAGGAAATGCAAGAAAGGATAGGACTGCGCCAGCTAAGAATGATCACTTGAAGAATGTAGAAGCCCAACCTAGGAATAATAAGTTTGCAATGAGTAGGATGAATCGTGTTGATTCTAGTATCAAAAGTACTGTAATTAATTCGAATTCTAATGCTATCTGTAAAACATGCGACAATTGTTTAATTTCTGCTAATCATGATGAGTGTGTTGTGTCTTTCTTGATGTCTTCTGCTTCACCCCATGTTAAGAATGTTAGGATAACTGAAACATGCAAGAAAGTTTGGAAAGCAACAGGAAAAACATTTGCTAGCGTAGGCTATCAATGGAGACCCACTGGAAGGAAATTCAATTTAGGAAAACAGTGCACATTACCTAAAATGAATAAGCATAAAATTGTGAAAGTTAAGGAATGGAGACCCACTGGAAGGAAATTCAATTTAGGAAAACTGTACTCAAATCCTAAAATGAATAAGCATAAAATTGTGAAGGTTAAGGAATGGAGACCAACTTGTAGAATCTTGCCTTTAGGGTCACAATGCCTTCTACATAGGTCTTGTCCTGCCTCCAGTACTGTCTCCACTATAACGACAGTAGCGTCTGCGAACTCTGTGGTTCCAGAATATTTGTGTGCTGACCAAACGGACCCCAATTGCTCGTGGGGATCCACATTTTCCAGTTATCCATTGCTGTCTGGTTTCAAATGCAAGTCGTACAAATCGTCCTGTGGTATTTGGACTCAGGCTGCTCAAAACATATGACTGGGGATCGCTCGCGGCTCAAGAACTTCGTGAAAAAGTTTATCGGGACAGTTAGATTTGGGAACGACCACTTTGGTGCTATTATGGGTTATGGAGATTATGTGTTTGGTGACAGTGTAATCTCAAGGGTATATTATGTGGAAGGACTAGGGCACAATCTGTTTTCTGTGGGTCAATTTTGTGATTCAGATCTGGAAGTGGCTTTCAGAAAACATACATGTTTCGTCAGAGAATTGGATGGTATAGATCTCCTCAAGGGCAGTCGGGGCACCAATCTATACACCATATCGATTGAAGAAATGTTGAAGTCCTCTCCCATATGCTTGCTTTCTAAAGCCTCTAAACCAAAATCATGGCTGTGGCATCGTCGTTTGAACCACTTGAACTTCGGTACCATAAATAATCTTTCACGTAAAGATCTTGTTAGAGGGATGCCCAGACTGAAATATGAGAAAGATCATCTCTGCTCTGCATGTCAACTGGGTAAGAGCAAGAAACAAACCCACAAGCCTAAAACCATCAACACCAACTTGGAAGTTCTTCATACCCTCCACATGGACTTGTGCGGTCCAATGAGAATACAAACCATAAATGGAAAGAAGTACGTTCTGGTAATAGTAGATGATTATTCTCGGTTCACATGGGTAAAGTTTTTGAGAACCAAGGACGAAACTCCAGAAGTTATCATTAAACTGATAAAACAGCTGCAAGTAAGGCTCGATAAAACTGTCAGAATCATCCGCACTGATAATGGTACTGAGTTTGTTAACCAACAACTCCGTAATTTCTATGAAAGTATTGGCATCACGCATCAGAGAAGTATCCCTCGCACTCCTCAACAGAACGGAGTGGTTGAACGAAGGAACCGTACTCTGGTGGAAGCTGCAAGAACCATGCTTATATTTTCAAAGGCACCGATGTTTCTCTGGGCAGAGGCTATTGCAACAGCATGTTACACTCAAAACCGATCCCTAATTCATCCTGTTCATGAGAAGACTCCCTTCGAGTTAATTCATAACAAGAAACCAGATCTATCTTTTCTCCGTGTGTTTGGTGCACTTTGCTATCCAACTAACGATAGTCAAGACTTGGGAAAGTTAAGAGCTAAAGCAGATGTAGGTATTTTTCTTGGATACGCACCAGACAGTAAAGGGTATCGAATCTACAATAAGAGAACCCGTAAAATCATGGAAACCATTCATGTTACGATCGATGAGCTGAGTGAGCAACCTGCTTCAGGACAAATTAGTCCTGGACCCAATCTTAACCTTTTGTCACCTGGACCCATTAGTTCAGGACTTGTACAGAATTCCACGCCTGCAGATTCTTATGTGCCACCTACATGCGAGGAGTTGAAGAAGTTATTCGATCCTATGTTTGATGAATACTTTGAGCCAACGAATGGAACCATCCCAAGTGAACCTGCTATACTTCCTATGGCTGAGGTTCAAGCCCCACAAGGTTCAGAAGGCCCAACAGCTTTAGTATCAGTCAGTCTCAATGCTCCAGCTGCCAGTCAATCGCCTTCGTCATCAAACGCTCAATCTTCTCCAGTAATACAAGAATCTTCAGATAATCATTCTTTGGAAGTTAACCCTTTTGCTCCTGTTGATGAGGTTCCTTTTGAAAACATATTTGCTCCTGAACATACATCAGACACATCCTCACGTGAAGAACACAGCACTGCTACATCTGTTCATAACCCTCAACCTCACGACCATCTCAGAAAATGGACCAGTGATCATCCAATCGACAACATCATAGGCAATCCCTCACGTCCAGTATCCACACGTAATCAACTAGCCACTGATGCACTATGGTGCTTCTTCAATTATGTACTGTCCAAAGTCGAACCAAAAGATGCCAAAGAAGTAATGACTAAAGATTGCTGGTTCCAGGCTATGCAGGATGAAATCCATGAATTTGATCGACTTGAAGTATGGGAATTAGTGCCTCCTCCAGAGCTTGCAATGATCATTGCTTTAAAGTGGATCTTCAAAGTGAAGCTTGATGATTATGGTGATGTGTTAAAGAACAAGGCACGGCTAGTTGCTAAAGGGTTCAGACAAGAAGAGGGCATTGATTTTGAAGAATCGTTTGCTCCGGTTGCTAGAATTGAAGCTATAAGAAT
This sequence comes from Artemisia tridentata subsp. tridentata, assembly GCA_021014915.2. Lineage (NCBI taxonomy): Eukaryota > Viridiplantae > Streptophyta > Magnoliopsida > Asterales > Asteraceae > Artemisia > Artemisia tridentata. The sequence goes on from CP139507.1 coordinate 57,713,123, forward strand.
CTTCCTGGCAAATGCTGCTAGTCGAAACATGATAGTTTACCAGATGGATGTCAAAACGGCATTCTTGAATGGTGACTTGAAGGAAGAAGTTTATGTGAGTCAACAAGAAGGATTCGTGGATGCTGAACATCTTACTCATGTTTACCGCTTGAAGAAGGCTCTTTATGGGTTAAAACAGGCGCCAAGGGCATGGTACGATACATTGTCCAAGTTCCTCCTAGTGAACGGATTCTCCAAGGGTGTTGTTGATCCCACACTATTCACCAGGAAATCAAGAAACCATCTACTACTAGTTCAGATCTATGTAGATGATATCATCTTTGCTTCAACTGATCCTAGTGAATGTAATAGTTTTTTCAAAGGAGATGAATTCCAAGTTCCAAATGTCCATGATGGGACAAATGTCATTCTTCTTAGGATTACAAGTTTCTCAAAGTCCTGGAGGCATATTCATTAATCAATCCAAATACGCCAACGAGATCTTGAAAAAGTTTAGATTCTATTCAAGTGAACCTGTTGACACTCCCATGGTTGATAGAACGAAGCTGGATGAAGATCCTTCAGGGATTCCAGTGGATATAACGAAATATCGAAGCATGATTGGATCTTTGATGTACATCACGGCTAGCAGACCAGATCTTCTGTTTGCTGTGTGTATGTGTGCTCGGTATCAATCCAGACCAACCAAGAAGCATGTTGAAGCAGTGAAAAGGATCTTCCGATATCTTCAAGGCACGGTTCATATGGGTCTCTGGTATCCTAAGGACACAGCAATGGAGTTAACGGCTTATGCTGATGCTGATCATGCGGGATGTCAAGACACTCGTCGCAGTACTTCAGGAGGAGCTCAGTTTTTAGGGGAAAAGTTGGTTAGTTGGTCTTCTAAGAAGCAGATGAGTACTTCCATATCATCTACTGAAGCTGAGTACATTGCCATGTCTGCTTGCTGTGCACAAATCCTTTGGATGCGATCACAACTTTCGGACTATGGATTCTCATACAACAAAATTCCCCTATTTCGGAAGTAGGGGAACATTGTTACAACAAAGTGCATAGTTGTATATATCTTAAATCAAAAAGAAAAATACAAAAATATAAAACCTATAAAAACCATAAAAATCGAAAAATCAGAAAATACCAAAAATAGTCCTACCTAGGCATGTCTTCTGTTTATCGATAACATTTACGGATCTAGAAATGTCATTCAACAATGGCACGGATTCTTAAATGAAGCTCGAGCAGAAGTTATACTAATCAGTTAAAACATGTCTTAATGGCTTGCAGTTACTTCATACTGCAACCCGCAATATACACTGGGGAAAGCACGTCGCCAAAAAGACGGCTGTTCCTCCAACTGGGTGATGTTCACCTGGGCATGGATTACTTTATATCCATGTTTTCCCCGACTTGATGTACGTTTCAGTGCGTCATTTCATGTAGTAGAAGAGAAGTCTTCTTTACATCAGAATCGTTATCTTGTTCGATTCTTCAAGAGAGTCTTGATGTTACACAAGGTGGTAAATTGAATTAAATTTTCACAAATACTCGTCGCTTAATTGAATGACTACAGTTTTTTTAGAAAACGGGTCATTAATTAAGGGGGAGAGTACTTGTTCAAATTTCTGACACCTTGCCAAAGTTGTGCAACATCAGCAGTGACACTCTCTCGTGGTTTAAGGGGGAGCATAGTATGCTCCTAAATCAGAATACATTTAAACCAGTCCACATTTTCTCCCAAAATTTTCTAAACGTATTTAAATCAATTGGGATCACAAATCTCAAATGGTTTGAAATTTTTGATCGGGGGAGAGAATGTGATTTAAATATGAAATTCTGATAAAATGTGATGATTTGGAAGTTAATGTAAGCTCTCCCGTATGTGCTAAACCATTTTGTATATCAAGGCACATATTGAGGGGGAGCAAAATGTTTTGGATAAGGAAGTAAACTCTCCCATAAGTGCTCTGTTGTATGTCAATGCACTTATTGAGGGGGAGCAAAGGATTTGGCATCTCATGTGATCGTGACTCAGAATTAACCAATGAATTGACGAAACTTGAACTGTCATCAATCGAAAAGATTCGTCTTGGCTGGGTAATAATTTCAAGCTGGTCTAACCAGTGATGTAAGCGTGTCTCGAAAAAGATGAATCTGAGTAGAGTGTACCATTTCGAGAAACTTTCTGTGGACTTGACCAGGCCGGGTAATAATTTCAAGCTGGTCTAACCAGTGATGTAAGCATGTCTCGAATCGGTCATGTTCACTGAAAGTTGATCAATTCAAAAAGTGCGAGCTCTACCTAACATGTGCAAATTTATAAAACAATCAACCGAGCACATGTTGAGGGGGAGCATTTGAAAAATATAAAACTCTCAAGTGTTTGCAAAAATGTGTTTCAAAATCATGAACACTTTGAGAGATTTTTCAAAGATTTGGTTTGGCAATCATGGATGAATACCAAAGACCGACCATTTTAATTAACGCATGGAGTTACAAGGATGGTTAGGTTAGCTTCAAGTTCCCATGATCCCGCCAAAGCCGGAGGGATCTACCCAGGGATAATCCACTAGTTAGTGTAGAAGTCCTTAGGTATGATTAAAAAAGGAGAAAAGTGAATGAGGGAAGAGTGCCGACTGAGATGGAGCTAACACTAGAACAAACCCAACAAGGTGTTAGTTATGAAGTCACGGTAAGCACTGAAGGGGTTGAAGAATGAAAAAGAATTGTAAAGAGAAAGGGTGAAAAGAAATAGCCCTCCTTACAACTTAGGCAGAAACCGGGTCAATACATATGCTGTCAGAATCACCTGGTTGATTGCTGGCATTGAAGACAAAGTATCATGGACCCAGTGATACGATGCACAACCCTCCCTAGCCACTCAAGGTCCCTCAAAGGATTCTTGTTTCAATTGTTACGGAGTTTAATACATTTCTATCGTCTCTCTCACTCCGAGTTAGATGATATTGAAAAGGTGGCAGTCCTCTCCAGCCTCCGATCACCAAATCAAATGCACAATAGAGTCTAGAGCCACGAGATTCATAATAAGATCTCATAGGAACACGGATTATTTATACACTGGTTGTTCATCATTAAGGACACCAGTTGTAAATTTATGAGTCCTACGCAGATCTTTGCAATCTGCCAGAACATTCATGAGAGACTTTACAAATGTAATTCTCAATGATTGAATGGAAATTCCTGCCAGGGTCAACATCAAGCAGCCCTGAAAGCAGGTCACTTCGGTAATTCCTTATGGATTACGCTTAGTGGTCACGACAGTATCAGATGGTCTACAGTCGTGGAGTGATCTCCAGCGACTCACCTAATCGTTGATTTACTACGGTAAAATCTTAAAAAGCCCTCTGTGGGTTTTCGTTTAGGAACGGTCTTGGTAAGGATTAGAGAGAGTTTTCACACTATGCTGTTGACTATCTCGAAGTCCAAACTTGTAAGTACCGGTCGAATTATTGCTAACTGTCGTATGCAGGAATGTCTGGCGGTTGTAGCTGTGGAATGCTGTAGCTGGTTGCTGTTGTAGCTGGTTGCAGAAAAGATGCCAATCCATCACCACATGCTCACACCACATCATCATCAAAGAAGTCATGATCAACCTAAAAGACCTTCAACACAGCTTCTGCTAACTCTGATGCTGAAGATCATGACATCATATCGTGTGAGCATGTCGGCTCTAAGTATATTTCATCACATGGAGACCTACTACTGAAAGATGACTTGGAGACTCAAGTGGGATGATACTTTCAAAGATTACTCAAAGTTCATCCAAGACAAAAGAGAAGTCATCTTAAGATCACGGATGTTTGCACAACAATCTATGATATTGAAGAATCAATGGTTACGAGCTATGATGTCAAGATCCAAGGAAGAAGTGCTGAAATTCATAACATTACTTCTGGGGTGACCTCCCTTAGGGGGAGATTGTTAGGAATATGAATATTCAGCTGAAGACTCGGTCACCCCGAGTACTTATTAGCTCATCATAGCTCGTAGGATTATCAGTAATATTATTAGTAGATTAGTTACTAATTAGTATTGTGGAGTGGGTCGGGTCTTTACCCTCTGTCAGCTCTCTCCACAGCCCACTAGGGGCACATTAAGTAGTATGTATAAATACCCCTTCCCTTGCAAGGGAAGGGTTGGAACTTCCCTACATTTTAAGCTAATATACACATAGTTCTCTCTCTCTAGAAGTTCCCACTTTCTCTCTCTAGTTCTTGTTCATTCGATCTATACTAAGGCCTCAAACAAGTGTTTCTTGCATTGTGAATACCCTACAACGTAGAGTCCCGTCAAGCCTTTGTTTGAACTTTTGTCACTCGCCAAAAGTTTACTCGAAATTCCAAAGGCAGTAGTGTATATGCGTATATATACCTAGGCGCCAACATCATGTTAGAATACTGAATTTCATTTCCCAGTAAGAGGAATGAAAGGCCAAATGAGTGGACTGAAAAGCCTGAACATAAATTTTTGTCACCCTTGGGTAGGCCGAAGCCCACTTGTATACCTTGGACCACTACTCTTATTGTTTCTTTTATTCCCAACAGGCCGCTGGTTCACTGTTTGAGTGGGCCGCAGCCCATCCCCCCTCCTCGACGCACATTTTGTTATTATAACTCGACGATTATTAGCGGTCATTTATATATATGGAGTCTTCATATAAAAAGAACACGACAAGAGATTAATAACACAACGTAAAGTTTAATAATTATTACACGTTTTGCGGATAAAAATATAAGTACGACATACATTTTTTAAAATGAGTACATTGCGATACGCGTTATTTCAAACATTTGATTTTTAAACAATATGTATATGCACGACGTGAAAATGTTTAACAAGTAAAAACATGAAATGTTACTAAATTTTTACGAGTAAATATTTAGAAATTAAAATTCATATACTAGTTAAATATTTTTCATGACTTACAAATTGAAACGGTCATGCCCAAAACTTATATAAGTCAAGTAAATAGAAACGATTATTTTCTTTTAAACTTCAAACTTATTAAAACAATATTTTCTCAAACACAAGTTATAACTCACTATATATTAGTAAAACCTTTTCAACTTCACTTCTATTTATTTACTTTTTCACAATGACCACATTGAATATGTATAAAAAGTATACATATACACTCGAACATTCACTTAACGTCAACGATTCTATATATCGCTCACATTGACATTCCATAGCTGTTATCCTTCGTGCGTATTTTTTTCCTATCGTTGTCAATACAAAAACTCACTATTCCTATTCTTTTGTACGTTCGTACACCCCGATGAGTCAATAACCACAAATGTTAAAAGCATGGTTTTAACTTAAATGCTGCCACACCAGCAACACCAACATAAACTTCTTAAAACGATTGAAATTCTTGAATTTGAACTGTGAACTAAAATAAACCTTACTAATCTAGGTCGTGTGTCGGTGCTGAACACTGTCTGAACTATTTTGTGATCTGACTGCTATTTACCAAGGTGAGTTCATGGCCCCTACTTTTATTGGTTTTAAACTGTTTCTGCGGGAGAATACATGCTTGTTTTAATAAAACTCAATGGCTGTTTATTTAGAAAAATGCGAACTTTTTATTCAAGATTTGTCTGTTTGACTGAAACACTAGATTGTTCATGCGAATGCGTTATATGCATACATGACACACACAAAGACCAGGGGTACTGGACAAGACCGGGCGTAACGGTCACATACCGAGCGTAACGGTCACATACCGAGCGTAACGGTCACATTACCGGGCGTAACGGTCACATTACCGGGCGTAACGGTCACTCTACCGGGTGTACGGGTCATTACGAGCGTACCGCTTAACTGAATATTATAAACTGGTGTTCGACATTCATGAATATTTAAACCTATGAACTCACCAACCTCGTGTTGACCCTTTTTAGCATGTATTTTCAGGTTTAAGGTGATAATCTAATGGTGAAGGCTTTTGGCATGGCATGGCATGGTCATAGAAGACTTTGATATATTTGGGACCACTTGAAATCTTTTATGGGCTTATATTTCCGCACCATCTTTGAAATGTTGTAAACAAACCACTTTTGAATATGAAATCTATTTTAAATGGTTGAGATAAAACCATTCTTTATACTTTGTGTTGTGATACCAATTCAGTAGCACCCAAACACGTATGCTTCCGCTAAACCAGATTTTGGGGGTGTTACAGATTGGCATAAGAGCCTAGGTTATAGAGAACTGGGTATTTTTCAAACCTAGACTATAACTACTTTTACAAAAACAAAACCCTATGACCGCCACATGCCTGTCTGCCAAGCTGGTTGCCTTAACTACTGTTTTACTTAACACAACTATATGCTATGCCTTGCCGTTTAATGATTTATATCATACATGACTTAAACTATATACCAAAAGTATTTTCTACATACTTATATATGCATACCACGTTTGTCACAACTTACCTTCCCCAACACAATTTCACTACCCGACTCCGAGTTCGAACGCTCGCTCAATTCTTTTGAAACAACTAATTTACCGACATCAAGAAATCCATCAAATCCATTTGGTCACGACCGCAACCTATCGCCTTAAAACATGTTTTCTCGAGACATTTACTTGTAGGACGCATCACTATTAGGTCTCACTCTTCCTTCATTATTCAGAAAGGACATGTCGATTGGAAAGCAAGACCTAGTCTCCGTAGCTACGTGACGACTATTAATCTATGACAAGTGTGATTGTCTATTCAATTGTGCCTCTTCTTTCTTGTTGATTTTTCCGTGTATTTTACTTGTGATGGTTGTACCCCCGTGTGATACAGTTCTTGATAACGCTTAAATCTAACATGTTTTTAGGTGCGTTATTGCTAGTTTTGTGCATCATATTTGGTTATATTTGCATGTATTTGTTGCTAAATGATGAAAAAGTGTGTATGCAAGTAAATATAGCCAAGTACAGGAAAAGTGGAGGAAAACACGAAGAAATGAAGAGATTATGCACATAAGGAGAATTACGAGAAAGAAACCACATGATACTTCAAAGAATTGATTAGACCAAGACTTCTATGCTTTATATATCAAGAAAAGATCTAGTGCTATGAAGGAAATCAATGATACAACGAAGGATCAAGCACGTAACGAGAAGAGAATAAAAGAAAATAAAAGAAAATGGCAGGATCATCCATCCGATCGGATGCCGCCCGCATCCGATTCGGATGGAGTGAAGTTGGAAACACCGAGAGCTCCAACCGATCGGTAGGAGCCAAATACCGATCGGTTGGCCGACACTGAAGTTACAAAGTTGCATTAAATGGTGAATTTAAGCCCCATAATCATTGAGGCTTATCATTTCTCGGCTGTTAAATCATATGGGACGTTTTTACTTGGATAAGAAGGGTTTCCTCACTTATTTAAGGAACCCTTGGTTAGTTTACAAAGAGAGTTCTTTTGGGGAAGTGACATAACCTAAGAAAGCTACACCACTATTATTATTATTGCCCGAAAGCTTGTAGATGCTGTGAAAACGTCCAGGAGATCTTGAGTTCGAGTCTCAAGAGTTGCGTCCGTGTGTGGAGTTGTTTACTTGTGATAATAGGCGATTGGAGGAGTGTGGATTGCTATAGTTCCACAATTCTAGTTCTTGTAATTCCTTGATAGGTATTTCTTGTTGAGTTATCATGAACTACTTTTACTTTTACTATATGATGAATGAAAGTTTGGTTAATTATTTTTGTTTGGTTATGATTGTTATGGAGTAATTTAGTTATACTTGTGTGTGGATGATGTGACAATTGTTGGAGTAATCTTATCATAGTGATGCATGAAAAACATATCTTGTTTTATGAGTTTGTTGAGATAAAATCTAATCTTGCTTAATTGGTTGGTAAAAACAATTTCAAAGATTCACAAGGCCGAAAGGAGTTTTCTTTATGTTTTTATTCCAAAAAGTTAGTGCACGAATTAGTATGGATTGTGGTGTGTGACAAGCAACACCTTTACTCATTAAAATGGATTTGGAAACGATTTCATCACGAAAAAGGCCGAAAGGATTCGTAGGAATTCTTGAGATAAGACATGCTTTCAAACAACAAAAAGGACTTAATAGAATTATCGTAATAGTTAATAATGGCCGAAAGGAGTTAACTAGGAGATTGAATTCTTAGATATGATTTCTCATGACAAAAACCATAGATTGTGAATCATTCATTTTAAGTTGTGCATCATTACAAGTAACACCCAACTTGATTGGTTACTCTAAACAATTGTCATGGAAACTACACACATGTATATTAGTTTTTGATTGATTGAACCTTGCTTGTTTGTTTTTAATTTGCTTCAAATTGGATTGACACTCCATTTTGCTAAAACTTATTTACTAAACCTAAACCCCAATTCCCTTGGGACGATCTCGACTTACCCACCTTTATTACCACGGACGAGTATACTTGCTCGTATGTGTGATTAGAGAATTGGATAAATCGTGTTTATAAATTTTAAAACTTGAACACAACGACACGCACATCAAGTTTTTGGCGCCGCTGCCGGGGAATTGTTAAGATTTTCTTGGTAGTTGGGCTTAGTAGTTTAAGTTTTTTTTTAAAGTTAAAAAGGTTAAAAAGTAAAAAAAAAAAAAAAAAAAAAAAAAAAAAAAAAAAGTTTGGTTCGGACCAACCGAATCGGATGGATTTCCATCCGATCGGTTGGTGGTCTCGTTAATATTTTTTTGTTTAGTAATTTTTGTTATTTTTCAGTTTTTATGATTCATTAAAGTTATGTTTAATTAGTAGAGTAATTAGATTAATTAATTTAAGGTATTAGAAAGTTTTATTAAGTTTTAATGATTAGTTAATGTAGTTTATTTGTTAATTTTAATGTTTGGTAGTTTTATAGTTTTTATTGAATGAGTTATAATTAGTTTTTATGGTCATTAGTTGATTAGTTAAAAGTTAATTAGATAATTTAATGCTTGATAAGTAATTATAGGATTATATTAATTAGTTCTAGTTAATTTATTCTTATTTTTAGTTTCTAAAAAAAAAAAACACAAAAACAAGTTAAAAAGAGGTTGTCATTAGTTAGTCTTAGTATTATTATTAGTAATATAAAATATATAAAAAAAAAAAAAATCGATCGAACCGATCGGAGGCTGCCCGCATCCGATTCGGTTGGTGAGATTTCATCTTTTGCAGTTTTCCCATCCGATCGGATGGAAGGTGATACCGATCGGATGGTTGCCTCGGTAAAAGTTTTTATGATTTTTTATTTTTAGTTGTTTTGATGTTTTGATGATTTGAAGTTGTTTGTTAGCTTGCTTTGGTTTGATATTTTGATATGGTTCGATTATAACTAACCCTCACGCTAATAGTTTGGAATTTTTGTTTTGTGGTTATGTTATGATAGTGCTTAAGTAGAATGGAGAGTTTAAGCAATGTTTCGGAATATTTGAGAAATTTGGAAGAGATGTTGAGAGATTCAGGAGATTCTTTGGAGAAGTTGGAAAGCATTTTGGATGAAGCTAAGATTGGTTTAGAAAGGAAAGAAGAAGTTGGCGAAAGCAGTGTTTGTTTACCTAAGGAGAAAAGAGTGGTTGTGTTTACGCAAGCACCACCTAAAGAGTTTGATGTACCATTTATGAGGTATGCTACACCATGTGGTGTGGAAGGAGTTAAGGCTTGGGATGCTCAACTTAATATGGAATATGGTGAGAATTACATTACGGAAGAAATGCTTAGTAAGCTTGGCTTTGTTAGGCTTGATTATGAGAATTATGGTAGGAAGATAGTGAGAGATGTGAAAGTTAATATTCATGGTCATGTTTTCAAGATTGATTTTGTTGTGTTGGAATATGGAAATGTGGATGAACCGGAAGTTATGTTTGGTAGAAATTTCATGGTGAAAACTAAATGTAGGGTTGATTTTGCTATGGGAGAGATGAGAATTGATTTTGATGATGATATGGTAGAGAAGAAGGAAGGAAGAGGAGAGATTGTTAAAATGGGAAAGGCTAATCGCAAGAAAACACCACTTAACAAACTTACCCAACCCTCCACCCCTAAAAATGAGACTAGTTCATCTAGTTCATCACCCAAATCACCTCAAGAAGTTAAACCATTGACTAAAGAACAAAAAGAAGCTGTTTTGGAGAACTTGGAAATGAAATTTAAGGAGCTTATGGAAGAGAAGCCGGTTATAGAAGTGTTGAACAATTACATGGTTTATCGTAAGAAGTTAGATGCGGTTATGATGGCAACAGCTAGGCTAGAGGATAAGAATTTTGATGAGTTTGCAAGGGAAAGGATAGTTGAAAATGGGTTCCCTAAGAAAGAGAGCGATCCGGGAAATTTTGTGTTACCCATTAAGGTGAATGGAACCGATGCAATGTATGCATTTGCCGATACAGGATCAAGTGTGAATGTGATGCCATACCCGTTGTACAAAAGATTAGGACTTGGTAATCCTCAACCAAATCAATATAATCTTACTATGACTGACAATTCAAGGGCAAAAGCAATGGGAGAAGTGAAGAATGTTAGAGTGCAAGTAGGATATCAAGCTTTCTTAGCCGATTTTCTTGTACTTAATATCCCGGAAGATAAGGAGTTACCTTTGTTGTTAGGAAGAACGTTTTTGAGAACTTGCGGAGCTATTATAGATATGGGTAGAGGTACTATGACTATTAGTGATGGGATCTTGAAGCATACCTATTATCCTAAACCTAGAGGCAAGATTATTAAGGAAGTGCATGAAGAAGAAGAAGAAGAAGAAGAAGAAGACCATTTAGGTTGTTTTGAAGTTGGTAGAGATGAAGAGGGAAGGCCTAAGTATGGACCGATTGTCCCTAGTTACTTTGGTATTGAAGATGAGTTGGAAAGAGCATTAGCTATGGAGGTTTTCTATAACCCATTCAAGAATGTTTTTGTGTTCCATAAATTGACAGATTTTCTTGGATCCTTACCGGTTCAATTGAAGAATTTGGAATGGGGACCCGAAGGAGCTAGTGTTTACAAGAAAGAAGAAGGTGATGGAGAATGGCATGTGAAGTTTGATATAGTTTGTCCGGATGGAAGGAATTTTGCAAGGAAGTTTAAAACACAAGTGACTAACCGAAAGTTATCCGGCAAATTTCAAAGTGAAGACATCTTGAAGCATGAATACTTTGAAGGTTGAAGGTTGAAGAGCAAAAGATGAAGAATAAAGCACAAGGCTTGTGCTAATGTTTGTTTGTTTATTTTTAATGCATTTTTAATAGTAGTTTAATGTTTTGCATTTAAGTTTGATTTAAGTTTAAGACCTTTTGGTTACCTTATGGTTTTATTAAGTTTTAATCTATGGAGTTAAGTTTTGTTTTAGAAGTTGTAGAGATAGTTTGGATAACAAGTTGGGAGAATAAGTGTGTTGGTGGTATTTTTACTTAAAGTGAAGTCTTTTAAGGGAGTCAAATACTTTCTATTTGTTCTTGCAAGTGTCAAAGTATTGAAGAAAGAAAGAAAAAGTGAAGTTTTGCAAAAATTCAATCCGAATCGGTTGGATGAAATACTGATCGGATGGAGTGAAGTATATATACCCAAGATTTCAAAAATCATAAAAACACACACACACTCATTCCACCACACTTGGGGTTCATTAATTCGACCATTAGGAGAGTTTTAAGAGTTGCAGGAGAGTTGAAGGATCATCAATGGCACCAAAACAAGTAAGTAACATCATCAATTTGTGTCAATTAAGTTTTAATTCGAGTTGATTGAATTAGGTCAAAATTTAGGCGTTTTTGATATAGTTCGAATTAAGGCATGATTTTTCTGGAATAGATGGGTAAATGATTGAGGAAATCATTGCAAAAAGAATGATATGGATTGATTAAGTTTTGAGGAAGAATGAATTAATTGATTTTTTGAATCATGAGGGTCAAAACTTTGAATCGATTCTGGGTAGAAATTAGTGATTTCCAGAGGTTGTTTAGATGTTAATTAGTGTTCCTAGGATGATGCATTATGGATTAGAACATCAATAAGGTTTGATTTTGAATATGTTCATAGGATTTATTTTGATCATGCGAGTATGTTATGGATATGATTTAGAGATAAGTGGGATGTGTAGAGACCATAGTGATTGATGAAATGCAGGATAAGGAAGAATGGAACTAGATAGGATTGATTGGAAGTCGGAAAATTTTTGTTATGGATACAGTGAGTACAACCGAATCGGTTGCGAATTGCTACCGATCGGCTGGACAAGGTCACAACTCCATCCGATCGGATGGAGAGAGATACCGATCGGATGGAGCCCTCGGTTAAACTTTTTGAAAATTTTCAAATTGATTTTTTTTGGACTTCTTAATCATCTAACTTTGTTTCTTATACTCTTATATTAACAAATAATCATGATTTCTACATAGTTATCTTGTAGGTGGATCAGGAATCGCGAAAAGAACGAGAGAAGGAACTAGAAAGAGAGAACAAATGCCAATACCGGAATGTCACCCCAATCTATTGTGGAAAGGGGAGGATGCGAGTGTTCGAAAAGCTTTTAGTGCTATACTTCTTAAGATTGGCGGATGGGAGATTCATTCACCAAGGATTATGAATTGGAATGACATGAAAGAGCTTGGTTGTGATGAGTTTCTGGAAGACATGTTTCTTATTAGGATTCTTTGGGATGGACGAATTTTGACTTCCAACATGTGGATGAAAGCATTGAGCATAAGGGAACCGATATACAAGGAATGGTGCTTGGAATTTTTATGTTCAATGAGGATGAAAGAAAAGATCACTGATATCGGTGTTACCACCGATAAATTCCTCGAATTCAGACTAGGGGGACAAAAACACGATGTTACACTATTTGAATTTGGAAACCTATTAGGTTTATATTCGGACGAAGATTTAAGTAATAGGGATTTCAAATTTTTGGTTATGAGTGGAGGAAGAAATAAAAATAATTTTGATGCGAACGGATACTGGGAGAGGATTAGTACGGAAAGCAAGCTAGTGTTTGGAGAAAGTGAAGTGTCGACAATCAAGAAACCGATGTTACGTGTGCTTCATAGGATAATAGTGCAGTCATTGTTACATAGGACGTCTGGTGTGGAGTTGATTTATGAAGATGATTTATGGGTACTACACGCACTAGATGAGAAGCATCCCTATAGGCATTTGAACGTAGCATGGGTAATAGTGCAACATTTGCACAAGCATGCAGCAGATGGGACAAGAAATTACATATGTGCGGGGCATTTTATTTCTCGAATTGCTAGGAATCTTGGGTTGTTTAATGAAAAAGAAATGAGCGATTTTGGAGAACCAGTTGTTCCATGGAGTTTTGATATAAAAAAGTTCACAAACCTTAGAGAGAGCAGGAACGGAAAGTTAAGAGGGCTTCCAGAAGTTTTGGATATTCAGCCAATAACCACCTGGGATGGTTTATGATTATGATTTCAAAACAATGATGGTTGAACTATTTCTATTTTCTATTACTTTAAACTTTAACTCTTGTAGGATTTATTTGTTTTAACTTTGGTTTGTTTGGATTATTATTATTATTTTTTTTTTTTTTATTATTTTGTTTGTTTGGTTTATTGTTTTTGGTATTTTGTTTGTTTGTTTCGAGCATAGTTTGCAGTATTTGCAGGGGAAGAATTGACGGAAGCTTAGTGTTGATCAATTTTTGAAGTTGGAAGAACTCATGAGATTACTTGTGATCAACTAGGCTTATGCTATTTTTTTCCGGGTAGTTTTTTTTCTATTTTTCTTTCCATTTCCTTTACTTTGAAGTTTGTTTTATTACATTGAGGACAATGCAAAACTTAAGTGTGGGGGAGGGAAGTAAATAGGAAAGATTTTGTTTTTTTTTTTTTTTTTTTTTTTTTTTTTTTTTTTTTTTAAATTTTAGATTTTTGGATTTCAAGGACTAGAATGTGTGAATTTATTCGCCTTTGATTTTTCTAGTTGATAGACAAATTGATTCAATGGTAAATAATAAGGTTATTTTGAAAAAATTTTGGAATGTAGTCAAGTTTTGAGAGTTTTTGGTAATTATTGCTAAGTACATTTTACCACCACTTTAAATTGTGAGGATTCATGCCTTATATTTCGTATGAGTGTGCCGGTGATTATGTCGATTCTAGAACTTGTACTTGTTATGCATTACGGTTAAAATTACTTTCAAGTAATAAAATATATTCAAATGATAAGAGGCAAATTAGGATTTTCACCAAATGGCCTTCCGTTTACAATACATTTTTGCTAACCACATCGGTTAGTTGTCCTTAGTAATTGGAACCCATTTGTTAGCATTATATGCTAGATACCCTTAGTTACACCCTTTTGAGCCTATCTTTTCTTTTGATTTAACCCAAAAATTATTGCACCATACACCTTAGACTTTCCCGAATCAAGTCCAAATGAAGTTCGAAACTATTTATTTTTGATGATTGCATGATTGACCACACCTTGTATGTGTATATGTTGTTCCAATGAAGAAGGAGGTCGCTACTCTTATTTATATTTTTTGTAGCGTGTGCTCATCCAAAGTGTGGGGGTGTGAAAAAAAAAAAAAAAAAAAAAAAAAAAAAAGAAAAGCCAATGAGCTGTGTATGTGTGGAAATAAGATATTCAAAGAGTTATTATGGAATATGGAGTTTATATGAAATGCGGAATAATGATCGAAGAAGTTTGGTGAGTAATCATTTGTGATGTAAAGAGTTAGGATTGAATTTGGGCTTGATTTTTGTTTTTCTTTTAGAACCAAATCAAATTCCCATGTCTTATCCCTTTTCCTTACCAATTACTTTATTCGAGCATTCGGATTTAGTGATGGCTTTGTTTAGATATGTAGCACATGTATGTTCTAGTGACCATCCGAGTTTTTGGGTAGTTGAAAAGCGTTGTTAGCGATCTGGTGAGTAAATTGGTGACCATCCGTTATGCAAGTAACGTCGTTAGCGAACCAAGGCACGATCTAGTGACCATCCGTTGCTTGACTACACAAGGATTTGTTGTTAGCGAATTATGATGTACTTGTATGAAATATCTATACATTAGCTAGGTAATCAAAACCCTTTTTGAAGCCTAAACCCAAATAAAGACCTCTTTGATGTTTTATTTTGTTGTTTTGATACAAGTACAAGCTTATGGTAAGAGACATGAATCGCGTTTGAGCAATTGAGTGATCTACAATCAAATCCACTATCGAGAGTTGTGTGAATTTAAAATTTCCTTTGTGAGGTACTTGGTGATGTTAACAAAACTCAATTTAATTTGCATACATTTCAAGGATTTTTTCATGAACATAATGAAAATACCATTGAGTTCAGTTTTTCTAAAAATTAGACTTGCTCGAGGGCGAGCAAAACTCAAGTGTGGGGGATTTGATAACGCTTAAATCTAACATGTTTTTAGGTGCGTTATTGCTAGTTTTGTGCATCATATTTGGTTATATTTGCATGTATTTGTTGCTAAATGATGAAAAAGTGTGTATGCAAGTAAATATAGCCAAGTACATGAAAAGTGGAGGAAAACACGAAGAAATGAAGAGATTATGCACATAAGGAGAATTACGAGAAAGAAACCACATGATACTTCAAAGAATTGATTAGACCAAGACTTCTATGCTTTATATATCAAGAAAAGATCTAGTGCTATGAAGGAAATCAATGATACAGCGAAGGATCAAGCACGTAACGAGAAGAGAATAAAAGAAAATAAAAGAAAATGGCAGGATCATCCATCCGATCGGATGCCGCCCGCATCCGATTCGGATGGAGTGAAGTTGGAAACACCGAGAGCTCCAACCGATCGGTAGGAGCCAAATACCGATCGGTTGGCCGACACTGAAGTTACAAAGTTGCATTAAATGGTGAATTTAAGCCCCATAATCATTGAGGCTTATCATTTCTCGGCTGTTAAATCATATGGGACTTTTTACTTTGATAAGAAGGGTTTCCTCACTTATTTAAGGAACCCTTGGTTAGTTTACAAAGAGAGTTCTTTTGGGGAAGTGACATAACCTAAGAAAGCTACACCACTATTATTATTATTGCCCGAAAGCTTGTAGTTGCTGTGAAAACGTCCAGGAGATCTTGAGTTCGAGTCTCAAGAGTTGCGTCCGTGTGTGGAGTTGTTTACTTGTGATAATAGGCGATTGGAGGAGTGTGGATTGCTATAGTTCCACAATTCTAGTTCTTGTAATTCCTTGATAGGTATTTCTTGTTGAGTTATCATGAACTACTTTTACTTTTACTATATGATGAATGAAAGTTTGGTTAATTATTTGTGTTTGGTTATGATTGTTATGGAGTAATTTAGTTATACTTGTGTGTGGATGATGTGACAATTGTTGGAGTAATCTTATCATAGTGATGCATGAAAAACATATCTTGTTTTATGAGTTTGTTGAGATAAAATCTAATCTTGCTTAATTGGTTGGTAAAAACAATTTCAAAGATTCACAAGGCCGAAAGGAGTTTTCTTTATGTTTTTATTCCAAAAAGTTAGTGCACGAATTAGTATGGATTGTGGTGTGTGACAAGCAACACCTTTACTCATTAAAATGGATTTGGAAACGATTTCATCACGAAAAAGGCCGAAAGGATTCGTAGGAATTCTTGAGATAAGACATGCTTTCAAACAACAAAAAGGACTTAATAGAATTATCGTAATAGTTAATAATGGCCGAAAGGAGTTAACTAGGAGATTGAATTCTTAGATATGATTTCTCATGACAAAAACCATAGATTATGAATCATTCATTTTAAGTTGTGCATCATTACAAGTAACACCCAACTTGATTGGTTACTCTAAACAATTGCCATGGAAACTACACACAAGTATATTAGTTTTTGATTGATTGAACCTTGCTTGTTTGTTTTTAATTTGCTTCAAATTGGATTGACACTCCATTTTGCTAAAACTTATTTACTAAACCTAAACCCCAATTCCCTTGGGACGATCTCGACTTACCCACCTTTACTACCACGGACGAGTATACTTGCTCGTATGTGTGATTAGAGAATTGGATAAATCGTGTTTATAAATTTTAAAACTTGAACACAACAACACGCACATCAGTTCTCTTCATTTGAAACCTCATTCGTTGTCATCTTTTACGATATAGATAAATGGCTCCTACAAGAAGAACAACCAGGACCGCACGTGGTCGACCTGCTGGGAATGGAGCAAACCCACTTATTGTGAATCAAGCCATGCTAGATCAGTTGGTTAATGACCGTGTAGCAGCAGCATTGGCCGCAGCAAATGCAAACAACTCGACAACTGATGGTGGGAATTCTAGACCCACAAACAACAACGCTCGAGGCTGTACTTATCAAGACTTCCGGAAGATAATGACTGGAGGTTTTGGTGGTACTGAAGGGGCAGTTGTTCTGGTTCGATGGATTGAAAAATTGGAAACAGTATTCCGAATTAGTGGTTGTTCGAAAGAGGACAAGGTTAAGTATGCATCGTTTACCCTTCAAGATGTAGCTTTAACCTGGTGGAACAATTACTCGAAGTCAGCTGGTTACGACACTGCATATGCAATGTCGTGGGAAAGCTTCAAACAGATGGTTCTTAAGAAATATTGCCCTCGCAATGAGGTGAAGAAGTTGGAGGTTGAATTCTGGAATCTCAAGGTACCAATATGGCTGTATATAATCAACGTTTTCAGGAGCTTGCCTTACTCTGTCCCGACATGGTCCAAACTGAGACCCGCCTACTAGAGAGATACATTGGAGGATTACCCCCATCCATCAAGGGTAACGTCACCACCTTCAAGGCTGCTGATCTCCATGAGACCATGGAAGTGGCCAACATGCTAATGGACCAAGTAATTGAAGATACCGCCGAGAAGATGGTGGATAACAAACGGAAATGGGATGATCACTCCAGGGACAACAACAACAACAACAACCGGAATAAGCAACAAGAGGCCGCCAAGGTCTATGCTGCTGGGTCGGGAGAAAAGAAAGGCTATGCTGGAACTTTACCCAAATGCAACAAGTGTCGATTTCACCACAACGGACCTTGCCTCACTCAGTGTGGGAACTGCCAAAAGATCGGGTACAAAGCCAAAGATTGCAAGGCTCCTACTCTCGTGATGGACCCGAACGTTACAATAACCTGCTATGAGTGTGGAGTGATAGGGCACTTCAGGAGTGAATGCCCAGAGCTAAGGAATCAGAATGGAGGAGGAACTCGTGGGAACGTATACGCGATAGAAGGAAGAGAAGCTCGCCAGGACCTCAACAACAACACGGGTGATAACAATGCTTAAAGAGAAAGAGTTCCCTGCTTCGCATAAAAAGACCTAAGTCTAGTCCTTCTTGGATTGTATTTCCTCAAGTACTTGTACCTTCATAAGGATTCTTTTCCTTTTCCTTTCATCGCATTGTATGCATCTTTATCTAATGAATTCCCGAACTTTTGTGCCAAGGCGTTATGACGACTTCTTTCTGTTACGCTCGCTGTCGTGCCAACCATATTTGAAACTTTCCTGCAAGCTATTATGCTATCATTTTATATACGGTCGTGCTCTTTTATAAACTATTTTGATTTCTAACAAAATGGCCAATACTGTTTCAAACTCAATACTACATTGACTAAACCAAACATGGCATCATCGATCCTCAATTAAACATAGCCTGATCACCTATGTTTAATTCAGGAAAGATCATGCTATGATGGGAATAGTCACCTCAAGAACCTTGTACTTCAAAGCGAAACAATTCACATCTCAACTGTCAAAGCTCAATAAATTTTCGAAAAGGTCTCGAATTCATATGGCAACGTGAAAACAAAATCAAGCGTAAATGCCCTCAATTTTTCTCAACTCTATCGGGTAACTCTAAGTGAAAACCGAGGACGGTTTTCCTTCTAAGGCAGGAAGGATGTGACAACCGGTACTTTTCCACTAATATTTTAATAATAAATTTCTATTTATTATTGCACAACTGCTAAACTGAACAATTATATGTTACGTATCTACTTCGGGAAGAAAACCCGCACGCAGTAGCGTACAACAACTCACCAAAATTTATTTAAACTTATCAGTAAAAGTGACTTTATCACTTCTTGACAATTTCAGAAACTAACATTACAAAAACGAGAGGCTATCTTGT
Organism: Artemisia tridentata subsp. tridentata; assembly: GCA_021014915.2. NCBI lineage: Eukaryota > Viridiplantae > Streptophyta > Magnoliopsida > Asterales > Asteraceae > Artemisia > Artemisia tridentata. The sequence goes on from CP139507.1 coordinate 57,732,227, forward strand.
TTTTCTGAAAAACTGACACCACACGCGTACCGACACCACTTTAGTAAAGGTTGAACTTTAAAATTCATTTTTTGGAGTCAACAAATTTATTTTACATTAATATCGTAAAAACGACTCCAGAAATTTATTTCTCACATTTACGTGAAACCACGTTACCACAAATTAACCTCAACTAAACGGGACACGGGGTACACTTAATACACTTTAAGTTAAAAACAAATAAAATCAACCCTCCCTTATCCCCACACGTGAGTTATCAGACTTTTCTGATTCTCTTCCTCCTACAATCGATACAACCCAACTCTCAAACCAAACTAAACCCTAGTATTAACTGGATAAATTAGAGATGCAAGAAAACCCATCCCATCTTTTTCTACTGCTATTCCTTTTCCCCATTCTCACTTCACCACACGCAAACAATAACCCCTATCTCCCATCACCATCAATCTAGAAAATTACCATCTTTATTATCTTACCAAAGCCACATCGAGACTCAAAACCCTTCCTGGAGGCCGAATGTCAACAATAATCGAAGTATTGAGAAGAGAGTTTACCAAAAATGGTTAAACCTTTCTTTCCTATACCGAAAGTGGGTCAAGGTTTGCCTAAGATCTTCCCTTAAGAAGCTTGGTTCCAGGAGAAGCAAATCACACAAGAAACTTCAACTCACCTCAAACTTATCTCAGTCGAGAGCAATTAAGGAGAAGAAGGGTGTGATAAGCTTGGAATCGAGTGGGGACTATCCTGTGGTGACTTTTGAGTTCGACCCATCATCCATTCTTTTGTAAGGATAATCTTTGTTCTTGTTGTTTTTTATTCAATTAACTCTCGTATAATATGTAGTGATTTTCTCGTTTTTGGATTTACATCTCTCGAATGAATTAATATTTGTGATTGTTATAAATTTCTTTTTATCAAAAATTATATCGATTTTGATGCTGTTCTTGGTGTGGTTAAGGGAGCATTAAAACCTGTTAATGATAAAACTCTACTTAGGAATTAATATTGGCTCGAAAACTGGAAGCGTGTTCGATTATTTGAACTCAGATCGAGCGTGGTTGTGGTTGGAATTGGGTTGTGTTCATACTTAGTTTTTTGCGTTCATGATATACTCGAAGTTGTTTGCTTTGTACTCGACGTTCTTGTTTGTGTTTGTGCTTGTGATTGGGTCTAGTTGTTGCCTACACTCGTATTATGTATAATCATCGGCTGTGTTATGCTAGTGTTTATACTCGAGTATGTGCTCGAGTTGTACTCGAGGGTGTTTGAGATTTCTGTACTCGAATTAACCTGGAAGTTATGTATACCCTGAGGTCGATCCTTGTTGCGTTGGGTCGAGTTGTACTCGGCTCAAAGATCAACTAGATGCTCAAGGTCTAGCAATGCCGTACGACCTACGGGATTTATTCAAAATATACCCCTTGTTAGTTGTTACCGTGAGCCATTGGCATCAATCACCTCGAATGGTCCCCATAAGTAATAGGCTGTTCAATTGTTGTTTGCTTCGGTGTATAACACCCCAAAAAGGGTGCTCATTTTGCTCCGTTCGTATGGTCCTCCAACGAGTATATATTGAAACCAAATACTCCTATAACGTAGAGTCCCGTAAAGCCTTTGTTTGAGCTTTTGTCACTCGCCAAAAGTTTACTCGAAATTCCAAAGGCAGTAGTGTATAGGTGTATACATGCCTAGGCGCCAATATCATGTTCGAATACTGAATTTCATTTCCCAGTAAGAGAAATGAAAGGCCAAATGAGTGGACTGAAAAGCCTGAACATAAATTTTTGTCACCCTTGTGTGGGCCGAAGCCCACTTGTATACCTTGGACCACTACTCTTACTGTTTCTTTTATTCCCAACAGGCCGCTGGCCACTGTACTATCTAAAAGCCCAAAGATAGCCTGGTTCACTGTTTGAGTGGGCCGCAGCCCATCCCCCCTCCTCGACGCACATTTTGTTATTATAACTCGACGATTATTAGCGGTCATTTATATATATGGAGTCTTCATATAAAAAGAACACGACAAGAGATTAATAACACAACGTAAAGTTTAATAATTATTACACGTTTTGCGGATAAAAATATAAGTACGACATACATTTTTAAAATGAGGACATTGCGATGTTCAGGAGTGCATTGATATGTTTCTCATGACGCTCCAGTGGCGTCATGATGGTGGGAGGAGTAGGTGTGTGGGCAACTGCTCTCCTAACGCTCTCTCCAGTCTCGAAGACTCGGGATGGAGGAGTGAAAACAGGTGGGAAATAGTAATAATGAAGGAGACCTGAGAGGGTAAATTCTCTCTAGGAGTCGGCTCCCGTTGGTGGGGTGTAAACGGTTAAGTCTGGGTGATTTGGTTGAACAGGTGGTCGGGTCGTAAGGGTGGTGATGCGTACTGATACTCGGGAGGTGTTGGGGGTGCCATCCCTATCATGTCTAGGGTGAAGTAGGGGAGTAAGGTGGAGATGGTGGTATAATCGGCACTAAGCGAAGGTGTACCTTCTCAATAGGTCCATTGTGGTGGCTCCGAAATGGTTTCATAAACGGTTCGGGCTCATAAGGTGCTAAAATCCTGACTTTTCTACCCCGGGCTACCGGGGCAGGTGGGAGTGGTGGTGTAGGTAATGGAGTCTCTGAATCAGCTGCAGGCAGTCACTGCTGAGTCTGCATATACTGATTATTTGTAAGTGGAGTGTAAGTAGGAGAAACTAAACAGTTCTTTGGGTGAGATGATGAAATATATGCCCGTCTAGCTAGTACGTACGGGTCTTCTGATATGGGTGAGTCTGGGTCCTCCTAGTGCAACAGGTGTCATAGGTGGGGTGTTCGACACTGAAGCAGTTGATGTACTGGGAACTATTGGTGAGGTGATAGGTGATAAGGTGTTCTCGAATTCTATGTTCGATGATGAGGTGTTAAGGTGTAGGCATGGTACTGTAATAACCTGTAAATAGTAATTATAAGTAATCAATAACATTAAGGGTGTGAAAATAAATGTGAAATAATCAAGTGTGTGAGAGTAAATATCAAGTGTGTGAAGATTAGTGTAAAATAATCCTAATAGGTAATGTACTGAGCACGGTGATATGCAGACACGGAGGGCGTAAAATGGTATGGTGTAAAATCATTCATTTTAAAAGTGTAGTTATAGTCCAATGTTTGAAAACATTTGGTTCTCTATAACCATGGCTCTGATGCCAATCTGTAACACCCCCTAATTTGTGAGATATCAACGGAAGACTAATTGGGGTATTACGGGGAAGACCGAAGTCATAATCATAGAAAACGGCTCAAAAGAGGCGTTTTGAAAGTTGTTGTCATTCAAATAATAATTTCGTTACAAAAGGTGAAATATCAGATGTGTAAGATCTCATGAAAGGGTGTGGTAGTTTTGAAAAGAATGACATATTTTATTTTACACCACGTAATTTATCAGAGTTATAATGCCCGCTCCGTGCCTTGTCCTGCTTCGCTAATTACCTGAGATAAACATGCTTAAAAGTGTCAACACAAAGGTTGGTGAGTTCATAGAGTTTAATAGAAAACAATTTATTTCAATAATTTCAAGTGTGTGTACAGTGGTGGTTGAAATAAATACTAGTACTTACTGAAGTAAGTAGTAAGTTATGTTGGGTAAAAACCATAAGTAAATCATATATAGAATCAGTTAAATACAGGTGTAGGATTCTAAGGGAATCATAATCCTAATTTGGAGTAGTGGTAGTGGTGATTGCATGAGATTTACAATCGTAGTCTAGAGTAGTACTAATACAGCTGTATCTAGATATATATACATATATATATTTTCTTATAAATATTGCCCTAAGCCTCATGATACGCAAACGTTAACAGTGTACCATAAAACGGAGGTGTTCACATCAAATTAATGATGTAAGTTATGGCCCTCGGTGTTATAGGTGATTTGCCATTTCCTATATCTCAAATATAGTGCGACTAATACGACTAGCAACTAAGGCTTTCTGTCCGTATTAGTGGAATAGGTCGTTAGCCTCTAGCAGGTTTCGAATCTGCCCACTATATTCGCGTTCACTCGCAAGTGATTAATGGTTCATGATTTGAGGGGCTTTTTGGCATTACAATAAACTTAGGCAATATCAACTAGGCGTGGTATACATAGGATACGTGTGTTCTATATCTAGCATGTATTTCCATTAGAGTTTGAAAATAACATATAAAAGTGGTGTGTACATTCATGGTGTTACGTGAAGGTGTATATTACTTTTGTGAGTGAGAACAAATATTATGTTTCAATAAGCCAATTTGAGAATGCTATCATTTGAGTTAAATGTTTAAGCTAAACAAGTAAATTTGTAAGTAAAGCAAGCATGTATCTCCCCCAAAGAGTAAATCAAAACGTATAAAGTAGGGGCTATGACTCACCTTGTGCGTAACTGGCAAGGTGAAATACGAAATCAAGTGAGATTACGAAAACGACTTCAACAAACGACCTAAATATAAGGGAAGTATGAGATTCTGACTTAATACGAATAACGAGTGTGAAAATGAGTAATCGGATAACGATTTGATCGGTGCTGTGAGTGTGATATGCTTAAAATGCTTAAAGTTCAAAAATAATATTATATATAATATTATTTTGTCTTTATGTCATTTAAATCCAATAATATCATTTCCTCGAAAATGGTGAAACGAAACGTTAAGTTAAGTCGTTTAAAACTCGTTATATATAAATATAACGTAACGTGTTAAATATATCGACGAAACGTAAAAATGTACGTGACTAAGTTTGAAACGTGTAAAATATGAAATGGTAATGAGAATGAAATAAAGTTTCTGTTGGTCCTTGAACTTTTACAGTTTTTACATTTTCTACCCTAACGGAGTTAGCGTTGCACCGTTAGTCCTCGGTTATACTTTTAGTCCAAAAAGGGTCAAACTTTACATTCTAATCCTCCAACTTACTGTTTTTATCATTTTCTACCCTTAGTATACTGATTTTACATTTTTGGTCATAGTTTGGTGAGTTTGGCAGTTTTAGTCCTTAAGGTTGAATTGTTTTGCAAATTTAGTCCAAAAATCACAAAAAAAGTGGGAAAAGATTTCTGAAAGTTTTTATATTTTTATAAAGCTTGTTTAAGTCTAATGTAACTGCTTATTAGGCCGGAGTGCTTATTTTTAAGCTATTGGGCTTAACGAGCCAAATTAAAGGCCCGTTAAGGTTTTTAGATCTGGGGGGTTTTCGTTCACAAGTAACCTTAATTTCTAGATAGAAAACCCTAATTTTGCAACATTGTGTAAATCAACTTTTCATACAACAAATCTAGTAGGGTGATATAAAAACCATGCATGACGTGATAAATAAGAGATAAATGAGTTTCTTGAGACACTTACACGAAATATGGATGAGTATGATGGTTGTGAAGTGAACTTATACCAACCCGAAAGCTATAAAACCCTAGAAATTTACTACCAAAACCCTTACAATCCTTAGCAAACCCTAAACCCTTGTTGTTTCTTCTTGTGTTCAGCTAAAAATTATGAGAGAGTGAAGTGTTTTGTGTGTGTCAAATGAGTGGGTTAAGGGTCTTATTTATTGGGCAAAAGGTGAAGTAACTAGCTAGTTACTTGGATAACCAAGTTGGTGGGTAATAGTTTGGCTAGTTAGTTCATGGGGAATACAATGGGGGACCAAAGTACCATAGGGAAGCCAATGGCAGCCCTTGGGGCATGGGAACGAGGGTGACAAGAGGGGGGAGATGGTGAACTTGCCTTGGTCAATGTAGCTTAGCATGTATTAGGTACTTTGAGGGAAAAAAGGTTGGAAAGTGGTGATTTGACTAACCCTAAGGGGAAGGCCGTATTTTGGAGAGAAAATGGGAGGAAAAAGAGTGTTTTTAAAAGTGTATAAGTGTATACAGAATTAGTGAAAGGTGGTGAGTTGTGTTGGGTATGTTGTGCATGCATGTAACCAATGATACTAGAATAGAAATTATGTGTAGACAATGAATTTGAATGCATACGATCCCTAAAAATGATTATGAGAATGCTAATGTGATTGCTTAGTGTAGACTAAACCTTAGTCTAGTGTGACGTAAAATGTCCAAAGATGGTTCTCGTTATGTGCAATGTCACCTAAGCGTTATGAGTACAGTTCATTATTTACTTGTTTAGAATTAAAAGTTCTAGTTTATCAATAAACGAGTCTTGGTGAACTCGTGCGTTGCACGAATTGTATCTTATTGTTGACTGGGTATTGTTTTAGTAATTTGTTGAGTTGTTAGCATGATGGCGAGTCTAAAATCTACAACAATGTGCAACTTATAAATTCAAAAGCAATAGACTTTGAGTAAATAACATGTTTCATGAATTGAAAGAAAAAATAGCTAGATGAAGTATAATTACAAAATTTACAGCACATCATAAAACATAAATTTACAAAATTTACAGCACATCCTTCAATGATTAATGGTGCACCGCTATAGTTCTTCCCTAATTTCATGTAATTTTTGCTTCTACTACTTCTCTCTTTCATGCTTTCCAATTTCCTCATGCTACTTATCTTTTCTTGAATTGTTTCGGGCTTTTGTGACAAATATCGTGGTAAAATCAAGCTTCCTTTCATAACATGCATAAGTAATTATTTTAGTCATGGTCAATCATATGTTATGATTTCTATGAGACATGTAGATTGGCACTACCATAAGATGCACTATAAAAAGTTTGTGTCACGTATTTTATTAAAGGTACATACGTATTTTGTCAACATGAATATTAGCAACACTCAACAATAGAAGAAAGTAATTGAAGATGATATGTACCTTGGTAGTTTGTTGAGGAGAAGACATTTGAGAAGAATTAAACAACGTTTGCTTAATCAACATGGTGTGGGCTTTTGGCCAACTAATTATACATTCCTACACAACTCTTTATATAATGGTTTAGTATGGTTTGCTTGTAAGTTGTAACTCGTGGGAGGCAAAAAGATTGAGACTTATAATCTTTTGTTTTTCTTATATTAATGGTTACATTAAAAGATAGTTTTATAAGCTTTTGGTTATAAGCTTTTGGTTTTCTTCTATTAATGGTTACATTAAAAGATAGTTTTATAAGCTTTTGGTTTTCTTATTTTCACTTCTTTATGACTCGAGCTTTAGCATGTTTGTACCGTACATTCTTTTGTGCACAATTCCTCTTGCACATTAAATTTACAAATTGAACAATTGTAATGTATAATTAAATTTTATCTTGCCATGAATTTTTGATGATGGCATTAAGTGTTGTAGTATACCTACACATATTCAAAAACACCCGGTCCATCCATGACGTGCATGCATGTTGTAAATCATAATCTTTTCGTACGATACAATTATTTTATGCATGATTTAAACAATAGCGTTAAAAATTAAATGTAAAAGGATGTTGCACATTTACTCCCTTTCAGTTATTTATGAGTTCATTTGAGTTGCAATTATCTCAAACGTGCTTAATGCGTAAGTTAAACAAAGGAGTCAAACGGTCTAACGGGCAAAAGAGATTGAAAGTCACCCAAAGTCGATACTTAATGCATGCAACCTCATAAATCAATGTATTTGACAATTTGTGTTATTATTATGATGATCAAGTACACGATGCATTGATATTGAAGAGTTTTGTTCTTTAGCTTTCATAGCCTTTATATCTTGACTTCCTAACTTCTTCTCGAATGATGAGAAGTGCCGAAACAAAAGTGAGGCATTCGATTTAGCATCCTTCTCAATAGAAAGACGATATTAAACATCCACCATCACTAAAACAAAATAATTTAAATTTCACCACCAAAGAGATTTTTATACATTTTACTTTTACATGCTTCCAAAGTTGTAATATGTATTCTTTATGATAAAATTTAGTATTTAAATACACATGCTTGTAGGGTCTAATATCCAAGATGTTGTAAAGATTATCTTACCCATGTAAGACCTTCAATATATAACAATGCCATGTCGAAATTCTATATTTCCATATGCAGCTTCCCTTCTAGCATAAACACCACATAGATGAACAACCTGCACCAACAAAGTGAAGTATACACTAAATATGCAATGCAAAAATTGAAATCATTACAAAATTGAAAATACATAGATGTGGTATGACGTCCACACGTGTTTTTTTAATGGGTTATTGATGGTTTCATGGTGGTGAAGATCGGAAAAAAAATGATGTGGTGAAGATGGTGATAGTTGGCTATTTATAATCTTCAAAAAGCAACCAAAAAGATTATTTGCAAGCAAATGAAAAGATATCATTTATTTGCTAATGGTTTATATTAATTTCTGCATTCATGGCCTTTTTGGTTCGTATTCTTTGAGTTTTAATTATGCAACCTCTTTGTCTTACCCCTCTTTGAAAGCATTGAATTGAACCGTGAATGTATTTGATATTTGATTTGATATACCTTTTAGAGATGGCTTGAAACATGTTGTACCGTACATCCTTTTGTGCACATTTCCTCTTGCACATTAAATTTAGAGATTGCTTTAAACATGTTGTACCGTACATCCTTTTGTGCACAATTCCTCTTGCACATTAAATTTACAAAGTGAATCTTTAAGTATATAAGATGTTAACCTGAAATTGTCGGTTGTCACAGTCTCCCCTGGTTAAGTGAATTTCGTCCCGAAATTTAATTTGTGTTATCTGATGGTGAGGTGTCTGGGGAAAAGGTGAGGGTATTTGCGACGGATTTGATCTTCACGCTCCCTGGTGAATTCAGGACCTCTTCTAGAATTTCAGTGAAGCTTAACGATAGGGGTAATAACAATTTATTCATGTCTCAAATCTAGGGGTGTTCATCGGTTCGGTTATCGGGTTATTCGGTTCGGTTAGTTTGGTTAAAAAAAATTTATGGGTCAAACCGAAAACTGAACCGAACCAAATTCAGATTTGATTCAACCAAACCGAAAACCGAACCGAATAACCGAAAACCGAACCCCTATAACCGAAAACTGAACTGAATAACCCGGATTACACAATTTTAATTACTTTTTCATTTAATTTTATATATTTTTAGCACAATTTTTTTTTTCAAGCTTAAATAATGTTATATTTATTTATACTAAGAAAGAGTTTTAATGATTTTCCTTTTCATATAAATACATAAAAAAAATATATATTTATATGAATTCGGTTTTCTGTTAGGATTTCGGTTTTCATTGCCAAAACCATATCCAAACCGATAACCGAATATTTAGTTTGATTCGGTTCAGTTTTGATCAATTCGGTTCCGTTACGAATTCGGTTCAGTTTTTTTCGGTTCGTTTCGGTTTCGGTTACTGTGGATATTAACCGATCCGTGAAAACCCCTACTCAAATCCATTAACAAAACAAACAGCCTATAGCCCCAGAGTCCGCCCCAAACAAACCAGATCGGGCCCGATATAGAGTTTGACAAACATAAAAATCTGCACATGAGTTTGACAAAATGAATACCTCAACTCTCTAAATGATAGGAGTAGAACGGCGTGCGTAATTAAGAACCCGTCCGTCAATATGCTTTTGTGCAATAGGACTCATATCCTCCCAAGCTGAAATCAAAGCATAAGAAAGAGGCCACCTCCTTGCCTCGTGTCATGTGCCTGGCTAGTGACATTGACGATACGTTGACCGAGGCACGCAAAAGACCATTCTTGCACCCCTCTCCCATTTTTGATAAAAAAGCAAAGCTACAAGCAATTTATTTTATGGCAAAGGCATCCAAGATAATCTCGTTTCATTAAGTAATGATTCGACAAATCGAACTAATATAAATTGATGGTTGCAAGATGTTTATCGTCTTCGATTACTAACCAAAACTTTCAAACTACTTAGCCAAGATTGCTTATGACAGTTAAAATGAACTCAGCATCTAAGATAAATAGATGCCAATATAAAACGTTTTAAAATAAGAGCTACATATAATCAAAAGTAATAGGAAAACCACACAAGCAGCATTTCAAACTTTTTACCACATCCTGACTTCAGCAATATGAAAATCATGGTAGTCGCACCCATTATAGAGATGCATTTCATACAAAAAAGATTAACACGTCAATAGCACAAGATGACTGTAGCATTGAAAAAAGATCATAATAAGACACGCTATAACACAAAAACCATTATTGTTTCATCCCACCAGCATGCCACAAGTAAAGGATACAGAATGCTGATAAAGAAGCAACATCCCTTCAATTACCATCATTTGATACGAGAACGCTACACTTCTGGAATGCCCATTTCCATATAAGAATGTGTCATCATGACCTATACCATATTACCATCATTACTATAATCCACTCAATCAGACCATCGATACCACATTTATAAAGGATCTAAAGAATGTTTTTGCCCCCATCATTTGTATTAGGTACAGAATATATCTGACATGTCCTACTTTTCATAGAGCGAAAAAAAACAAATCTAAAACAATGTTTTATATACAAGGTTCGTATCACCCAAGACTTGGGCTGGTTCTCTATAATCGAGCCATTTAACTCCGTGTTCGTTCCAACTTTTAAGAACTATCTTCTTCAGTCACCCTGTTTAAAACAATACCGAATCTTTGAGAAAGATAGAACACAAATTGTCAAATCAGATAAAGATAAAAATTGAAAACATACATAGAAAGTATTCAGGTCGTAAAGATGATGACAAGATTTGGAAGGGGTCCTCTGTGGGTAAACAGAGTCTGTATGTCCATCTTCTGTAGCCAGTACGGACAAATACCAGACTGCCAAAATAAAAGAAAGAAAACGTTATGAAGATTAAATTTAAAAAAAAAAAAAAAAAAAAAAAAAAAAAAACAAACGTTTTTTTACTGCTACTCCTTTCATTTACACATCAGCAACCAATAGTAGGCTACTATTACCCCTCTATGGTCATAGCATTCTCCATCCCTCTGCTCTATCTTTGGCACGCCAATACATCATCTTACCTCAAAGTTCAGAGTCAACATGCCTTCTTTTTTATTCTACATCCCATGTCTCACTTCCTCAATCATATTCTCTCTCTAATTCAACTTTGCCAGTTGGTTTAGCAAAAAAAAAAAAAAAAAAAAAAAAAAAAAAAAAAAAAAAATTGGTGGAAAAAAAATACAGAGGAAGATGTTTGTAATTTATGCATTAAGTTTAGAAAAAGTTTTAAGCTTACTGATTTGCACTCTCTATATCCATGAACTCTTAGTTAATAAATTTTATTAGTAAAGCCATGTATCATTCTATTTACACTTCAATCAATATTAACATTTAACTGAGAACGATGGGTACTATACATGCTCAAATGATACACGGTCCAGCCTTCGCAATTACTAACATTTAAAATAAGCTATTTCACTTATGTTACAGTAAAAATGATGGTGTTGGTGGTAAAGGGCCATGAGTGGTAGTCTCACTGATGGTAATTGATAAGGTTTGTCAAAAATAGGTACGGGCATACGCTAACAAGAGTAAGAGGGATGGTTAAAAAAGTGTCATCATAATACTAAAACAGAGTGTTCAGAAAAAGAGCAATAATAGAAAACAAAAAAACTATCTTTCACTTGGGTTGCTCATTAACATATTATTTAAATTGTTTATATACAAATAGTACTGGTATTAAGAAGTACACTTTAAGTAAAAAGTTCTCACAGGTTCCTTAGGTTCATTTAATACACTACACTGCTATAGTTTAATGATCACTTTCAACCAAATCACTGCTACTACATACGTATTTTATTACCACTTTCAATCAAGTCACTTTTACCTTTATTACCTCTATAACTTAGTTATCACGACTATCTACTTTCTCCACTAAATGCACATCACATATGCATTAAAAAAACTCAAAAAACAACCAAATAGATCGGCATGCCCTATTGAATCCCCCCTATACCGACCGGATGTCAAGCAAACCATTCTGGTATTGCTGAGATATGCCGACACTGAGCCACACATGCCAATGGCCACCCCAGCTGTAGCGAATGCTTTCAGCTGATATATATTAGCTATCATGTAATCTATTAAAATTTTGATATTTAATACTCCATAATTACTATCTTTTAGAACTATTGATGGAGATTTTCATGGGTTGTTCTTAGCACAGCCTTATAGATTTCCTAATCATTAAATGCAAATGCAAAGAAAAAAACTGCCATATGCATTACCTGTTTCAGGATCATCCACATCATGAGGAGTAAACTCACGAAATACAGCTTTTTCCTCCGAGCTTATACACACGATCTTGGCTTTAAACTGCCAAAATACATATATCACGTTTTACACAAGTGACCGGTCTAATCTTGTTATCAGTTAACAATAAACCGTATAAGAAAACAGTGCTTACAAAATCCGAAGAAGCTTGTACAGTAATGAAAAAAGGAGCCAGGTTCCCAACCCTGTTTAAACAATTACATTAATTATTGGTTTGTAGTTTAAATAGCAAAACAAATGCAAATAGGGAGAAAGAAAAAAAAGACTTGCCAGGAAAAATAGTCCACGAAGTTAGAGTATGTAGGTTGTTGCTCAAAAAACTCCGGATGCTGAGCCATGAACATCTGCACCAGCTCCTTGTAAAGTTCTTCATTACACTGGATCTAAATCATGTAAAAAACGCAACTCGTAATTTAGAATGAGTTGCATGTGTTAATAAGCAATTATGTTTGGTTTTACCTGATCAGCAAGTAGCGCCCGTACTATTTCATGATTATCTTCATTATGAGTTATTTGTTCTGATAATGCCCTTAACTAGAGATGACAATCGAGATCAGAATAAAGTACAACTCCTTAAATAATAGTCGCTGATATCGGATATCGCACAACACTAACCAAACAGTTGCCATCTCCCTCGACTTTAACATGTTCAAATTCATAAAGCTTCATCCTGATAACAAAAAAAAAATGTTGTCACAGTGAAAACAAATAAGAATGCAAGCCAATTATCTAATAGGCAAGTATCAACGGACTAAAACAGGGCGAAATACAAGCTAAACATTGCTATCATAACCTAGAAAATTGCTAGCTATTAATTGTAAAACTGTTTAGAATGTGTTACTTGTTTTGTTTCACATTATGCTAATACTTTAAGAGTTAATCAAGGGCATCACCGAGTAAAAAATCAGGACCGATCAAAACCGAACCGATCAGAACCATACACGACCTACCTGAACCATAATGAACCAACCTACATACACGGCCCAACTCGAACCATACACAAACGACCTGAACCATAACCATACACGAACCAGGCGAGGAAATCAAACATTACCTGTCCATTAGTCTTTCCTCATCCGGATCATCGCTAGCAGGCTGCAAAATAAACACAAAGACAATTGGGTAAATATGTGCTCAACAGTTAACGTATCGACATTCACATAATACACACAAACACATATATTGAAGTACCGCTGGAAAGCACAAGAACTCTCTCCTATGATAATTGAAGGCGAAATCACCTCCTTCTATCACCACAACCGGAATCGAAGGATTCTCACTCAATTTCTGCAGAAAACACCTATCATGGGAAGCAATCAAGGCTGTATTCTTGTTGTTTCCCCCAACAAGACTCATGATACAATATTGAGCATGCATGCTGTCTTTATGCCCACAACTGCAAAGGAAAAGGACGTTTAAAAAAGAGCTGATATAAATAAAATCCTTAATATATGAAGTAAAATATACTAACTTTATAGTCGAGACTTGATCTTTCATTGAGTAATATATACTCATGATTCTATGTTCAGTGAATTGATTCACGTAACATTGAAGTTCCTTCCATGTACAATCTGTCATTGCTATTTCAATTTTCATGCCTTTAAACATGTCATTGATGTTTCGAATGTCCATTTTATGAATGAAGCAATGAAATAGAAATGAGCCATCGAGATAGATCCGTGACTTCACCAATTTCTGAAAACGTAGAACAAAAGTATCAATCGACAAGTCACAAATCACTACGATATTATCAAACCTATGTTAGTTAATAACAATTATTTTTAGTTATCCTTGTATCTCTAAGAAATACATAAGTTTAGTCAACCATACACCTACTTTCAAATTTAATTCAACGATCGCTTTGTTATACACAAATTCAATCCTTCTTTTTTCTCTCATAACAGAATTTCCCACGTTTTTCACCATTGATAAAAATCATCAAAAATTCAATTTCTCAACTCATTACTAAACGATTTTCAAATCCGAAACCATCATTCGATTCGTCTTATCATTGCGCACACTATGATAGCTTTAATTTGAATTTCGTTAGGATTTGAGTAATTCCCCATTTTGATGATTTTGACCTAATTTTGGTTATTTTGATTCTCTGTTAGTTTTCCCCTAATTTTAGGTTTTGCGTACCTATTAGTGATTATCCACTGATATGTCGAGCAAAAAGAGAAAATCTAAGCGTAAAATTAGAATTCCCAGTAAGTATGATGATAATGTTTGTAATTTGAGAAAACTATCAGTAAATTAACCTAATTATGCATAAATTAACAGAATTACACGTTAATTAACAAAATTGTCCGGTAATTAACAAAAATTAACCAAATAATCCGTTAATTAACAAAATTATGCGATAATTAACAAAATTAACCTAAATATAACCAAATAATACGTTGATTAACAGAATTATGCGTTAATTAACAAAATTAACCTAATTGTTAAAAAAATTAAGACTAATTAATAGGTGAATTAACCTAATTAATAGGTAAAATAAAGTAATGAGCATAAAAAAAATGAAAAAGACCTTCGTCATGATCGGATGAAGATTTGGGGGAAATGGTGATAATTTGGGGGAAATTTGAATGTGAGATAAAGGGCGGTGGTGAGATATTTATACCGAACTTCCTCATGATTAAATTGTACATGAATCCAAAAGAAAACTGCAAATCCATGTATGTGTGATTGATAGGGTTTTTTTTTTAGGATTTGGGGGTTTTTTTTTTTTCCTCAAACACGCAGCTGCAGAACGAAGAAGGAAGGGATACAAAATGAATACGGACTAGTTCTAAACTAGTACTTGTTTGGTCCTTGTGGTTTCTTTTTCTATACAAGGCACATCAAAGTGTTTTCATGATTGTAAAATTGTGCTAACATCTTTTACTTTAGAGTAAAATACACCGTTCGTCCTTGAACTTGGCCAAAAACATCACGTTGGGACATACCTTGGCTTTTTGGTCGTCTGGAGTCCCTTTTTCAAGTTTTTTGTATCAATGAGGTCCCTTGACCCGTTGTCTCTCGGTCAACACCGTTCCTTTCCGTTTTATTTTGTTTTTAGTTAAGGGCATTATCGTCATTTCGCATTTTCGATCATTAATCTGTATTATTTCCACATGTCTCATCCCTCTTCCCGCCCCATATACATCTATAACACTTAGGCTGCCTATTTTTCTCATCCCCAAACTTTCTTTACAAGAGTTATCACAAACCCTAATTGCATGTCACAAAATCATTTCCATATTATTCAGAATTCCAAAGCATGGATTTTACTTTATGGAAAGTAAGAAGAGATCCATGTTCTTAAGTTGATGATACTGTTCTGTACAACATATATATATATATATATATATATATATATATATATATATATATATATATATATATATATATATATATATATATATATATATATATATATATATATATATACTAGACTTCAAAGCCCGCCCAATGGGCGGGCATGACTTATAATTATCGTTTATATTTTTTTTGTTTAGCTAAATTTTGGTGTTAAAAATTTGTTTATTATACAAATATTTTTAAAAGAATAGTACCACTTTTTGTCAAATTGTTTGTGTTTGTTACAATGTTCTTTGCAATATGTGATTTAAACTCAAATGCGGAATAACGCTTCTTTATAAACAACATTTGTAGTAGCATAGCCCGTCCGATGGGTGGGCGAGCCTTATGAATATCGTTGGAAATATTAAGTTAATGAAAATAAGTTATAAACATACCAAAGTATTTATTGAATGCATTAAGAATGAAAACAAAACAATGTTTATCGAATATAATTATTAAAAAAAAAAAAAAAAAAAAAAAAAAAAAAAGTTACAAAGTGATACACAAGAATTAGTACCCAAAATAACATATAATAAAACGGCCAAGATCCCGACCAAAGCCACCAATGAAGGAACACCAAGGTAATTGTATAGAATAACCAACGCCACCGTAATATGGACTGGCATAAGCCAAATAGCATGCAGCTGAAGCATCATATCACCAAGCTGTTGAGAATCTACAGCCATGTAACATGAGAGGCGCACCCCCTTTTTGTATAAAGAAGTTATCAATGTGGACCTGGAAGGTGTCAGAATGATTGGAGAAATCGCAGTTGTGATTAAAAATTCAAATTGCGTACCTGGATCAAAAAATGTACACCGGTTTCCGAGCAGCCTATTCAGCGGAGCGCATGATATTTATGTGAACTCGGCATGCCTAATCAATATCAACGCAACTTCCTCTGATTTTTTTTAATAAAAAAACACATGCTACAAAAGTTACATAAAGAAGGTTAAAACGCAAACGCACAGAATGTATATACAAACATTAGCAACTGATTAGTGCGACCTCAAGTCTTACTGATGTAATAATGTGTTCGAAGAATCAAAATGCCACATGCCTCGTTAACTAAAGGAGATACCATACTTGTTTTCTAGGTGAGTCCACTTTGGTGTTTAATGGAGTTGACACTTGATCTGAAACTATAGTTGTGGTCTGAAAAGAAGATGCTTGAATAACCACTGCACCCCTCTTTCTACAACGATCATTTCGTGACACTCCAAGATCAATCTTGAAACCGTTTGAGATCAACCGCAGAGAACTATTTCCGACTTCTTGATGAAGTGCAGAATTGTTGATGTACCCGTGAGACTTGATAGTACCAATACATCCATTAAATGCTGCTGCAGCCATTCTGAAAATTAAATAATTGAGCGTATAAATTCTCTAGTTGTCAAGTTAAAATGTTCACTATAACTGATTATGTCGACAAAATTACACCATTAATATTCATTAAAAGCTTCATTTCCTTATCATTTTCTACATGAATTTCAATTCTGTTTCGATCAATTGATTCAACTAATCGTTGTGCACATATATATACCGGTAATAAGTAAAAGAAAGAAAGTATCTCACAATATATTATGACCCGTGTTTGTTGAGTGGGATGACCCGTCTGACCCGTGTTTGTTGAGTGGAATGACCCGTCTGACCCGTGTCTTTAACTTGACCAATTTTCTATGTTACATTTTCGTCTAAAGATGCTGAAATTCAGTCAAAAAAGCCTTTATTCAAAACAAAGAAAAATCACCTTGATGACATGAATCAATATAAAAAATAGTATGAAGTGAATTCTTAAAGAAAGGGAAATACTTGACCTCGTTGCGAGGTTACAAATGGACTAACATTCTTAATTATAATCTATAGAAAATGCAAACAAAAATACATAAATAGATAATGCTATATTTTTTCCACAAAAAAGGTGAATACAAACCAACACACACCATCGTAGTAGCGTATACACCAAACAGCCCTGTACCTTTATCGGTGGTGGTGAAAACCGTTATGCTCTTAGCAAGTTCACTAATCGCCGCCATCTGTGCAAGCTGTGACTTGAACATAGTTTAGAAAGAGTGTCATTAACGTTTCAAAAAGTAATTCAACCCACGTCATACAATCAGGTCAAAATGGGTGGAGTTGGCTACACATTTTTGTCTAGCTTTATTTTACATACAAATAGTTCTACAAATGATCAAAAACAAATACCGAAATTATTACTGGGATTTACACACATACTCAAATAGCAAATATTACCCAAAATAGCATAACAAATATATATTTGGTTAGTAAGTTGCCTATTAAAACACGAAAAAAAACTTCATAAACGACGTTTGTTGTCAAGTCTGAGTAGTTGCCGTCTGCGTTGCAACAAAGAACATTCAATCCTTTCTTGCTCTTGACTCTTGACACATGCACGTATAGTAGACCCTTAGTCCCAAGACAAATCCGTTCTTTGACACCGTTTGGAGACCCAAAGAAGTAGTGATACGGTCTGGGAAAGCATCTTTGTGTCAATTTGAAGAAAAGTTGCAGAGAAAATATTGGCATGTTGATGCTATTAGGAAACCCAAGATGCCACCAACTCATTATCTTCCGGTGACAGTTTGATACTCCTACATAAAAATACTAAAATATAGGTAGTGTGTAGATTCAGGAGCATCTGACTTTCTATACAATCCAACATCCACAATTACATCATATCCTTGTATCAAAGTAAAAATGTGTTTCTTAGTAAGGGAGCCGCTAAATTTATCTTTAAAAGGCTACATGTCATCATCTCCTTGTATCAAAGTAAAAATGTGTTTCTTAGTAAGGGAGCCACTAAATTTATCTTTAAAAAGTTACATGTCATCATCTCCTTGTATCAAAGTAAAAATGTGTTTCTTAGTAAGGGACCTCCTATTTTTATATTTAAAAAGCTACATGTCATATGCTGGTATCTTATACACAAATAAAGGAATGTAGTGGAACATATATGGCTTATATTATAAACAACTATTTTCTGCATGAATAAAACAGGAGGACTAATAAACTATCACTTTATGTGAAAGGGAGATGTAAGTTTAAGTCAAATTTTTAAAAAAACAAAAGCAGTGATATACTATGACTTCACTTCATATCACTTGAATCCAGCGACAATGATTATCTAAATTACATAGATATAAACTTCTATGTATTGACCAGTAAAGGCTTCCATAACCAAATGATCTTACTCACTTGGATACACACACAAGAATAGGGAGATGAGTCTAGTTGAGCAACTGCTGAAGTTTTACTTACCTTTTTGAGAATAACTTGGCTGCCTTGATATAGAGCTATTTCTTTTACTAATTCCCCTTCCTGAAAAAAGGAATATTATCAATAATTATATTATAAATTTAAGCCTTAAATATCTACAAACACACAAAAATCCATATTACTGTAAGGTACGAACATGGGGCTATCCATTTACACATACGCAATGAGTTACCAAACACTGACGCTTATCAAGGTAGAGAACCGGGACTTGGGGTCGTGTATCCAGGTCCAGGGTATGGCTTGAACATAAGTCCTTCAGAGAGAGACATCACATGAATTATCCATTGATGTCCACGCTACGCTTCTGACTCGAACTCCATTATCCCCATATTTTGGGGTAATAGTGGTATCCGGTTAACGTGGACCGGCTGCTGTTTTGGCTCGAAGAGAGAGATCCCTTCTCAACAGCATTCTCAACTGAAAACCCCCTTAACCCATCTATCAACATATTGGTTGCATGAGACGTGATCAACTGAGAAAGATCCAATACCCAAGAAATCTTAATATGGATTGCTGTTTGATTCGGTTTAAAGAATAAAAATCAATTGAAAGTTCAAAATTTACAATAGGGCAAGTCTAACCTTGTTTCATGTTAACCAAAACCTCTTTGTTTGGTGCCAGCATGTAAAGATTTTCTTTCATGCCACACTTTAATTGCTGAGGCTATTGTTTTTTTAGGTGGGTGTCACTTATAACATCATGTAAATTCAACTATATATAACTTTAAGAGAGAGCCAACATGAAACTGTAATATAACCTTAAGAGATGAACATAAGATATCATACCAGGGTAAATATAGTATGACTTCAACCACTGAGTAAGTTGAAGTTATTTGATCCAACATGACAATGTGCTGCAACCATAGCAAGAGTAAATATAATAAAGAAAACTAATAGCTTAAGTCCAAAAAAGCTCTTGTTAAATAAGTAGCAGCTTAAAAGACATTAAACACAAAAGTTACAAATACAAAACACAATAACATCATATCACACTCACTTACTGAAAACACCCATATTTCTAAGAATCACATGTCCAAACACCCATATAATCTGTTGTCCAAACAGCCATATTTCTGCTGCATCATAAACTTGTCTAAACATCGTCTCTACTGTAAAAATCAGCATAGAAACCTTGTGTCCAAACAACTATGTTTCTGCTGCATTACAAACCTGTCCAAACAGAAACGTGTTGCGAGGCAGGATTGAGGTTGTTCTTTACAGCCAAAGCACGAGATCTTGTCATTTTCACACCAACATGAAAGTGTCCTACTTATAGTTATGCATCAAAAGACAATATTTCTTAATGTTTTTTGGCTTACATGGTTTCCAATGTGAGCATAACATAAGGATCACAACTCCTCACATCTCATATAGCAAGGTAACTGCCTTTGACTACATTGACCTGCATAAAACCAACAAATTCGAACATACCTGCCTATATCAATCATCAAAAAAATAAGTTTTGTGATGCAAACTGTGATAGTACATAAAAGTAAAACTTCCACCTGGTCTATATTTATGAATTTCTTAGTCACAACAGAGAAAATTGATTTGACTGCACAATAAAGCCCTTATTAGCGTATAAATGTCACAGTGAATATTTTGGAAAGAGGATTTCTTTCGAGTCAAAGATAATTTAGTAGAGGTGAGGTGGCTATTTTGATCCACTTACTTATGGGTGGTTTCCAGCTATATTAACTCTAACGGGTCAAATATATAAAATAAAAAAGCTCAAACGGGCCAAAGTTTTGAACATCACCCAAAGTGTGTTTTTAATGATTGAAACCACCCAAAGCATTAAAAGTCATTAGATTATCACTGAAATAATATAACTTACTGTAAATCTTTGACACGCGAAGTATTTAAAAGAAAAAATCAAAAGTTTCGGACAGTAAGTGTTAATGGTCAAGCCAATATGACTCCACCCGACATGCTATGAGCCCCATAAAGCAAATATTCTGCATCCCTTTGGACCCACAACCCAAACCACCCATTTTGCGACTAATCTAGGTAATCAATTCTTAACCTTGTTACATATCATGATGCAGACAAGTACATCCTACATCCCCCGTACCTTGCTCCGGCGGGATTGTTCAGTGTTTGTTGTTGTTGTCTATATATCAAAGGGTATCGAGATTTGTTGCTAACGTTATTGATTTTACACAATTTGAAATTTATCGCAATTGAGGCAAATAATGATTATTTCACCTTTGATATATGCACTCCGAGACTTCCATGTACTCCCGAACACATCCAAGATTTGCAGACCACCATGTCCCTTGCCCCACAGATCGCCTTTTTCTCTGCCGGCGGCCACATCCAGAAGACATTCCCGACGCGTCATAATCTCCAGTTACTTGATTTTTACCCCGCCTCCTTATTAATCCCCTATGGAGATCAGAAGCCATGTCTGCACTTAGTAGTTGTTTAGGGGAGGGATTAAAGAACTTCCACCAAAGAAGCAATACTAACCCTCATACAGTTTACAAATGGCCAAACAAACACCGAAATGACTACTGGGATTTACAAACGCATACCTAAACAACAGACATTACCTAGAAGAGCATAGCAAATATATGTTGGTTACCTTCAGTTTTACAATTAGTTGCTATAGTTTTTTCTGCCGCTGGATTATGACCAGCCGGTACATTGCCCAGAGATTGCCTTTTTGACAAGCATACTGATAACAACCCATAGTGAGACAAAAAAATGTTAAAAAAGTTTGAAAAAAAAGACCTGTTCCATACACTTTGACTTTCATGACAATACACAATAAACTTTGGTTTTCATCGTTCAACTAAGCACACAGGTAATGTTTAAACTACACGAATGTTAGGAGGTCTCTCGCCTCTTCGAATCATCAACATGATCTGCAAGCCAAAGAAAAAAAAGGCCAAACCAACAGTTTCAGTACTAATCGTAAAGTAGTACATTCAAAGAATAATCACAAGTCATGCCCTAGTTGATCTCTTTTATCATCGGTGTGGCCACATGGATATCATGGTGGATTATCATTATATTAAAGAACAATAAAGAGCATAAAAAACATACTTGTTCACACCTAAGACGCAACCTGTTATTATAAGTATTAGACATATAGATTCAAAAGTCTTAACTAACCTTTTTTTGGACAGAAATATTTATGCACAACCGAGTACCATTCATCCATTTTGCTCTCTATGATAATCAATACGAAGGGAGGATCTACTTCGCTTGTTCTAGCGTTTTTGACCATTCTGTAATATATCAGTACATTCTGAAAAGAGATGGACATAAATATTTATGCACAACCGAGTACCATTCATCCATTTTGCTCTCTATGATAATCAATAAGAAGGGAGGATTTACTTCGCTTGTTGATTGTTTTACTCTTCGTCTATATGATTGACTTGTACTGAAGTGCTTCTTTGGGCTTTCCCAAAAGTGATAAAAGAGTTGAACATATATGCTTTGACGAAAGACCAGCTTCTTCGGGTTGATCTTGTGGTGCACCATGATCAATATACTTATCTGGAAGTGTCATTGCTCTAAGCTGCCAAATTTAATAAATCACACAATCGGAATTAGTTTAAGTTACCTAAAAAATTCCTTTTTGAGATTGTTTTGGACGCAATTTACCTCGAGTTTTCCGTCTAAAAGACCATTTAAGCTAAGAAAATGAGCAACATGTGATCCAAATCCACCAATTGATGTGCTTGAAGCAAGCTACTTGCGCCTAGACATTGTTGTACGATTGAACCATATCCCAAAATTGCAACCCTACATTGGAATTGTTTACATTTTAAGTAGGCATACATTATTATTTACATTCATTGGCTAAAGTGTGGAAACTTACATATGCATAGTCACAATCAAACTTCGAAGGTGAAGAACCACGAGCTTAATAGCCATAAAAGTGGCATATGGCATTGAATTTCAATGGCTCATCCTTTACTATCACAGACAATGAAACCACACAAAACAAAACATCCAAAACCCAGAAACCGAACGCTAATTAACTTATAATCACAGGATCTTGAGTTGGAAACTGATGTAGCGATAGAGGATATACAAAAACACACACCTTTATTTCTCAATCAATATAGCTTCCTCTTCCATTACCTAATTCACAGCCAAATTGAATTAATAAGATTCAATATAATAATGTGATTGTTGTCATCGGGCCTTCGACGTGTGGCTCTAGCCACGTCCACCTGATCATCATACATCATAATCCAGTTTTTATTAGAATATTTAAGATTGCATTAGGTTAAGAACCTCAAACCCATAATAAAAAAGAAGATAAAAAAATGAAG
Source organism: Artemisia tridentata subsp. tridentata (assembly GCA_021014915.2). NCBI lineage: Eukaryota > Viridiplantae > Streptophyta > Magnoliopsida > Asterales > Asteraceae > Artemisia > Artemisia tridentata. The sequence goes on from CP139507.1 coordinate 57,755,345, forward strand.
CCCTAAAAAAACCTCAAGTATTCAATTAAACTTACATAATTGAATTGATTTAGGTAAAACTTGTTGAATGCAATTTTCTCCTCCATCCCTCAAATTGAAGATTCGGCACACAAAAAAGAAAGAAAAGAAAAACATAGAAAAATTTACATAAACAGATTGGATACATAAAACATGAAACCTGCAAAAATCAATAATTGCATTATGATCACAAAGATTTGAGAAAATCGTGTTACCTATTTTCCTTATATCATGGATTGTTGCTTTGGCTGTGAGTCCAATCATTGATAGTATTGAAAGTCTATAATGCAACATAAACACTCTAAAACTAACCTGCAAAAAAGAAAAGGCACATGGAAGAAAAAAAAACAAAACAAAGAAGATGACCAATTGATTTGATGATTGCATGATCGTCTGATTGATTTACAACCACCTGCTATCAAAAATATCATCAAACAATTACAAACTTAAAAAATACATCAAGAAATAAAATGCATCAACAAATATATAATATATGTGACAATACGTTGTTTGCCTCAGCTAATCATTTATCAAAATAAACATACCTGGTTGTGACAATCATTGATATTATAATCTTCATAAAAGGCTGCAAGCCTCAAACATAAAGGAACAAAATTAAGAAAATCTTAACACATAAAAAAAAATATTAGGGTTTTAAGAAAAGGTATATTATGATATTAGGGTTTTAAGAAAAGGTATATTATGAATGACCGTGATTTTTTGTATGTAGGTTTATACGTTTGATTAGGGTTAGCTAAGTTGTAGAGATTATCATATTTATCTCATTAAAATGGTCAATAATCGGTTGCGTATGTTTATAGATTTGGTTTTGCAAGATATAATCCAAAAAATGTGTTGGTCTAGTGGTAATCATGTTTGATTCTGGACTAACAGACCCAGGTTCAAATCCAGCTCCAAGCATGCTTTTTTGAACAAAAAAACCGAAAGTTTAATAAATGAAAATTTCGAAATTTTAATAAATTTTAATTATAAAAAAAAAGAAAAAAAGAAAAAACATGGAGAAATTTTGCCACGTGGCATGATGAGGTGAGGTTTATAGATTTGGGCTTGCAAGATATAATCAAAAAAATGTGTTGGTCTAGTGGTAATCAACTTTGTTGATGTTAACAACACCCCAAGTTCGAATCCATCAATGTACATTATGCAAGTGTCATTTTTTAAAATTTCGAATTTAAAAAAAAAAAAAAAAAAAAAAAAAAACGTTATAATGTAGTATTTTGCCATGTGGCACTTAATGTCTGCTTACTGGGCATTAATGGCTGCTTACTGGGCATTAATGCCTGATTACTGGGCATTTAAGGGCGCTTACTGGGCATTATGGTATTTGATGACATCATACGCATATTGTTATATATTATATGTAGATATATATATATATATATATATATATATATATATATATATATATATATATATAATATATATATATATATATATATATATATATATATATATATAATCGTTGAAATATCTAATAGGGATATATTTTTTGCAGTTAAGGTTTGATAATGTGCTTTGTATTTTTAATTTGTTTCAGGTGGTAGATCTAATATGTTTGGCATGAGGGTTCATCACAATGGTGTTTTTAAATAATGACCTGGTAGAATATACGATGGAGGTATGGTAACCATAGTTGATTTGGTTGATGTTGATATTGTGTCAGTTGAAGAGTTAGATGTTGTTATGTATGAATTGGGTTACAAGCTAGGAAAAAAATTACTATTACTTTGTTAAGCCTGGTAGTAATTTAGATGATGGTTTGTATAGCTTAAGTGAGACTGGGGATTTTAAAATTTTGAAATATCTTGTTGATGACCATAAGATGATAGAAGTTTATGTTAAAAATGGTAAGACAAGATTGGCTCTTAATGAAATGTCACCAAAGTCAATTATGACAGTTATTGCTGACGTGGATGCAGCGAAGAAGAATGCACCTCTTGCTATTGTTCCATATTGCTCAAAAATTGTTCTTAGAAAACATTGTTAATAAGCCTGTGGTAGACGACTTACGTCACGTTACACAACCATCTTTGGAAGTCAATACTTTGGGACAATCTAGTCAGCTGCCAGAAATTGAACCATTGTTTTCATCTGTAGAGGTCTGTCAAATTGAAGATGTTTTAGGTGATGGTAATGAGCAAATAGATAAAGCAGAGTCGTATCCCAATTGAAATCATGGACCGGGAAGTGAAATGGCTAAAGCAGAGTCGTATCCCAATTGTGAAGGTCCGTTGGAACTCTCGCAGAGGCCCCGAGTACACTTGGGAGCGAGAGGATGAAATCAAGCGAAAATATCCTCGTCTCTTTTCAAACCCAACGAGTAACATAAATTGAAATCCGGGACGGATTTCCCGATTAGCTGGGGAGACTGTGACAAATGGTAATTTTAATTAATATTATTTTAGTATTAATTATTTTTAAGCTGAGCATTTCTATGCGCATTTGCATGTTTCTGAATATTTTGAGCATTTTTGGGAGTTGTCCTGCATACTGTAGCTTACAGTCACTGCAGAAAAAGTATATTTTTGTCAGTAAGCCTAAATTATCCTATTTCTGATAGTTACTGACAAGTCTCGTATTTAATTGAGAGCTTTCTCGCATTTTTCTGAAAAACAACCGCACGCGCGTACCGACAGCACAGTACACATGGTAACAGTCAAATAAATATATTTTTGAGTCAGTAATAATATTTTATTACATTTCTGACAAAAACTTTATTTTACGTATATGTGTCCAAAAACGTCAAACAGGGACTTTATGGTCACGTTTAAGCTCAAACCGACACACGATACACCAACGAGGAGTAAAAATTAAATATTGCCTCCTCAAAAGAGACCATAACCGGCCAAGGTGGTATCTACACCACTAGTGTCCAAAAATTTCACCACTAACTCATTTAATCATATATATAATTCTACATTACCCTAAATACTACTCACAACAAAACAACTTATCCATAATACTCCTATCTACTTTCCTAGATCATTTTTTATCTCAAAACTTTCGGCAAAACTAAAACACCAAGATCCCATAATTTTCTTTGAAGTTCAATCAATATAGAGTGTATATTCAAGCTTTACGGGTTATTTGGAACGTGGTTTGGGTAAATTTGGTGAAGTTTTGGATGTTCTTGGTCTATCATTCTCCACGTTAACATCACAACCATTGTAAGAATCATCAAAATTTTCTAATCTTGTTAATCTCTTGTTCATTTGATGTCTAATGATGATTAAAAGTGTTAAATGTATATGTTTTGATAATATGGAAAAAGCTAGAGTTTGTGTTGATGTATATAGTTCTCGACATTTTATGTAACATATGAACAAATTAGTAAATTTCTTGTTTGTGTGGTAAATCTTGTTACATATAGTGTTAGTTTAATAATACAAACAAGCTTTACGTTAATTGCGCGATATTAAGCAATATATACACTTTTTAAGCTATGTATATGCTTCGGCCACAATAAAAATATAAGATTATTGGGGTTTTGAAAAACATAAAATTTTAGCTCAAATGGTGAAATGGTGGAAAAATATACTTAAGTGCTTATTTGGAATAGCTTATTGAATAAGCCATAAGTTATAGAAATTAACTAGTAAAAATGAGAAAATAAGTTGACAAGATTATATGGGTTGAATAGAACTTAATTTGGTCATATTTGAATATGTAACTTAATAGCTTATTTATTAGAGCTTAATTGATAAGCTTAAAGTCTAATACGTAACTAATAATTACAAGTTTACAAAACAATGGACTAGATATGGATTTTTGGACCAAAAAGCCCACGTAAGGACTGTTGGCCGAGCCCAACAAAATATTTTGTAACTTTGACTTTTGACCAAACGGACTTAATGAACGAGTTAAATGATTTAAAGAAACGCGACGATATATACGTTTTAACTAAAAATGTGTTTTGGGCTAAAAGTGACTAATGGGCTTATTACATGAATTTCGGCCCAAAATACAATTTAAATGACAAAAATGATTTTTGGAATATTTTTCGACTCGCTATGTATATTATTACTTAACGAAACGATAAATATAACGAAAACTAGTTTTGGACTTATTTTGAGACGCTTAGTCTCCGAAAGGGTAAATTTTGACATTTTAACCAAATTAATATTGAAATTGACTTTTGTTGACTTTTTGACTAAACGTTGACTTTGTGTCGAAATCTATTGTTAATAATTAAACGTAACAATAACGATAACTATAACGATAAAAATTACTCACGACGACCATACGAACGTATTTTGCACATATAGTTAACGAGATGAGTTATTTGGGAAAAATTGCAACACTTGAGGAAAATGGAAATGCTGTATAAACGAATGGGTCATGCCCAAATTTTCTAAAAACCTAACACTTAGAGTATTTTCGTGAAAATACTTAACTTAAGTAAATTTTCTCTCGGTCAACACCGTTCCTTTCCGTTTTATTTTGTTTTTATTTAAGGGCATTATCGTCATTTCGCATTTTTAATCATTAATCTGTATTATTTCCACATGTCTCATCCCTCTTCCTGCCCCATATACATCTATAACACTTAGACTGTCTATTTTTTTCATCCCCAAACTTTCTTTACAAGAGTTATCACAAACCTTAATTGCATGTCACAAAATCAGTTCCATATTATTCAGAATTCCAAACACATGGATTTTACTTTATGGAAAGTAAGAAGAGATCCAGGTTCTTAAGTTGATGATACCGGTTGGTACAACTCTGCTAAGAAGAAATACGGTATTTTTTTTTATATATAGTCGTTGAAATATCTAATAGGGATATATTTTTTGCAGTTAAGGTTTGATAATGTGCTTTGTATTTTTTATTTGTTTCAGGTGGTAGATCTAATATGTTTGACATGAGGGTTCACCACAATGGTGTTTTTAAATACTGACCTGGTAGAATATACGATGGAAGTATGGTAACCATAGTTGATTTGGTTGATGTTGATGTTGTGTCAGTTGAAGAGTTAGATGTTGTTATGTATGAATTGGGTTACAAGCTAGGAAAAAAATTACTATTAATTTGTTAAGCCTGGTACTAATTTAGATGATGGTTTGTATAGCTTAAGTGAGACTGGGAATTTTAAATTTTTGAAAGATCTTGTTGATGACCATAAGATGATAGAAGTTTATGTTAAAAATGGTAAGACAAGATTGGCTCTTAGTGAAATGTCACCAAAGTCAATTATGACAGTTATTGCTGACGTGGATGCAGCGAAGAAGAATGCAGCTCTTGCTATTGTTCCATGTTGCTCAAAAAATTGTTCTTAGAAAACATTATTAATAAGCCTGTGGTAGACGTCTTAAGTCACATTACACAACCATCTTTGGAAGTCAATACTTTGGGACAATCTAGTCAGCTTCCATAAATTGAACCATTGTTTTCATCTGTAGAGGTATGTCAAATTGAAGATGTTTTAGGTGATGGTAATGAGAAAATAGATAAACTTGTTGACCATATCCAAATAGATAGTCCTATAGAGGTATGTGAAATTGAACAAGAGTTAGGTCATCAAGACGAGGAAATAGATAAACTTGTTGAGCATATGCAAAAAACTAAATTAAAGCCTATTGTTTTAGATCATGGCGCCATAATTAAAAATTAAATTAAACCGTGCATTTGATCTACTTTTAACCTAAGCATAGAACTCTTCTAACTGCTGGAAAACTGTAAATACATAGAGTTGTACCTCGCAGAATCATCAAAAGGTGAATCGAGCTCATCATCAATGATAGCAGGCTGCGAATGAGCTCGCCGATTTTTTTCGGACACATCCGCCAATTTCTGAAAGATGAAGAAAGAAAACGTTAATGAACCTAATTAATCCGTAAATCAACCTAATAAAACGTTAATCAACATAATTGGCGGTAAATTAACCAAATTAGCGGTAAATTAACCGAATTATACGGTAATTAACCTAATTAATCCGAAAATTAACCTAATTGTTCCATAAATTTAACCTAATTAGCGGTAAATTAACTGGAAAATACGGTAATTAACCTAATTAATCCGAAAATTAACCTAATTGTTCCATAACTTTAACCTAATTAGCGGTAAATTAACCTAATTATACGTTAGTTAACCTAATTAATCCATACATTAACCTAATTAAACGTTAATTAACCTAATTGATCTGTAAATTAACCTAATTGTTCCATAAATTTAACCTAATTAGCGGTAAATTAAACAAATTGATGCGTGAATTAACGTAAATAAAAGAGCATAAAAATGACCTTTTTCATGATTAATTAAGATTTGGGGGAAATGGTGGGAGTCGGTTATGAAATTGGGAGTCGGATTGAAGGTATTTATATTTCGTGATTTGAACGTCCTCATGATGAAGAGCTGGAAATCGATATGAGAATTGAAAATGAATCAAAGGGAATACTTGAAATCCATGTGTTTTGTTGGAAAGGGGTTTTTTTTCTCAGAGAGGATTTGGGTTTTTTTTTCTCAGAGAGGATTTGGGTTTTTTTTTTTTTTTTTTCTCAGAGAGGATTTGGGGATTTTTCTCAAAGACGCAGATGAGAAAGAAGGAAAGGACCATAACCTAGAAAACCAATGTTGGTTCTAAACTACTACATGTTTGGTCCTTGTGGTTTATTTTTTACACTAAACACATTGAGTGTTTCTTGATTTTAAATTTTTTGTAACTTTTATTCTAAATTGGATTTCAAATTTTAACAACATCATTAACATCAAAAATAAAAGTTAGTTATGTCCATAAATTATGTTGGAATATTGGTGTGTGAAAAGGTGATAATAAAGTAAGGAGTAAAATACACCGTTCCTCTCTAAACTTGTCAAAAAAAACATCAGCAGGGGTCGTATCTTGGCATTTTAGTCATTTGGAGTCCTTTTTCCTGTTTTTTATATCACCTTAGTCCCTTGACCCGTTATCCGTCGGTCCGTAATTTGATGTCTCTTTTTTTTTTTAGTTGACGGGCATAACAATCATTTCCTATATTTGGATTATTAGTCATATAAATCTTTTTTCTCCGTCACCTACCCTGTTACAAATTTTATATGTTCAGATCTTTTTCTTCATCACCGACCCTGCTACACCTAACCTCTCTTCATCTTACCTCGATCATATCCATATTGTATATTCATCAATTAATGTACATCATGTTATGACAAAATCAAAAAAACCAGTCAAAGGTTTGTGATGTTAAGGTAAGGATGAGTAAAGTTTGGACATGATTTGTTGCAATTTTGTTAGAACACAACATTCTCATGCCCTCCATTTTTGTATTCTATTTGTGCAGAATTAGCTATAAGGGGCCGGAATTCCCAACTATCACTGAGCTTCAGTGTTAGAATTTAAGAACTTTTTTTTAACTTCAGATTTTAGGCCTTTTTTAATAGATACAAAACATTCGGAAACTGTAATGCAAATTTTTTGCCCGTGATTTAAATTGCTTTGAGCATTCTATTGGAATATTATTAGAAAGAAGGGGGCAACATTTTCGTTTTTGTTTTACAATATGATCCAACATCTCAACTTACATAAAAAATTATGGGTTATGGATCTGAATCTCGATATAGAAACAAAGGAGGATAAGTACTTGGAATACAATTGTTTTCATACATGAAACAACAAACATCACTATAATTCGATCATACTAAGTCCTTGAGATTTAAGTTGAATTTTTGCCAAAATGCATTTAAATTTAATTTGGTTAACCCTATCTTCTAATACTCTTAATTTTTAAAGGTACATCATAAAGCCATCAACTTCGTAAAGTGGTTAATTTTGAGCCATCTAATTACCTCATTATGGTTTTGACGGGTCAAATAGAATATGTTTTAGGGTCATTGACATCATAACTGCAGTAGAAGTTGACACGCACAACCTCCAATCCTCCATCGATATTATGCATATTCTTCTGGATGAAATATGAAAGAACCCCGATTTTAGCTCCATGTAACCTCGAGGCCCTGAATGAGTGTAATAAATTATTCATACTTATTCCAAAATTGTTGATGGACTTGATGGAATTGAATTGGCTTATGTATAACATAGCTGTGGGCATTATGTTTGTTGTTTAATGATCAACTTATAAGCAAACTTTGGAATGGTAGCAAACTTAATTTTGAAATGGTTGTTGTTGGTGTTATTAGGTTCTAGTTTAACCTTGTGGTCTAAATCAAATTTCCATAACCTAGATGGAGTTAGATTTTAAACATCATAGTGAGTTTGATGCTTTAAATGAAGGGCCACCCAACATGTTTTCTGCTTTTGAGGGTCAAGACTAATAAGATCATGTAAGAGCAGTTGATTTCACTTCGATTTTCATAAAACCGGAAGAATTTAAAAAATGTTTTTAGGATTTCTTATTAAAACTGCAACTCTGGTAATTTTATTAGTGCAAATATTACGATATTTAAACTAAACGATTTCTTCGGTTTTAATAATGACAAACATGTAACTTGTAATACATAACGTAAAATGTGCAAGTTACTTGTAAACACAAATCATCAATGCATACTTACATCAACACCTCACGACGTCTCAAGTATGCTTCAACGAAGTCGTAGATTTCCATCCCGACATAAATCACTCAAGGTATGGACAAACAAATCTACTACTTGACAAATGATCAAAGGATTTTATTTTTCTAAACTTCACATTTTTAATGTGACAAAACATTTTTTCAAAAATATATTTCACAAATTATTTTTGAATTAAAAAGAAATGTTTTATTTTGAAAAATATGTTTAAAAATCCCAACAGTTAAATTTCCCCCCAAAACAGCTCCTAACATCCCCAAATAAACCTTCCCCACTAAAGACAAACGAAGGAGCGTCCACGATACCTTTAAATAGGGACGGCTCCACTAAATTTAGTGGAGCCGTCTGGCATTTAGTGGAGCCGTGGGTCTGTAACGGCTAGATTTTCCCTTGCCTATAAATAGTGGACCATTTCACACTTCCAACTTGATTTTTCCAGTCCTTTTTCTCTGGTCTAATCCCTCCTCACTTAGATGTCTTTCTTTGATCATTTGGAGAGTCTTAGTTTGTTTAAGAGTGATCCAATCATCCATTCAAGTGATCCTCTTCATTCCTCTTGATTAGCAAGAGAAGAACACAAAGTATCCAAGTAGATACAAAGTGTTGTCATCCCTCTTGATTAGCAAGTGAAGAACACAAAGTATCCAAGTAGATATAAAGTGTTGTCATCCCTCTTGATAAGCAAGAAAAGAACACAAAGTATCCAAGTAGTTACAAAGTGTTATCATTCCTCTTCATTTGCAAGAGAAGAACTCAAGGTATCCAAGAAGATACAAGAGTTGGAGTTGTTAGGTCTTGTAACATTTGTTACACTCTTGATTGTATCATAGCATACATCAAGATTATTTTTCTTTTGTGAGAGAGTGAGTCAAGATCATTGTGATCTTAAGAGATAATGAAGATCTCTTGAAGCCATTGGGCTTGTGTGATTGATCATGTGGATCAAGGGTAGATCGGGTAGATCGAGTCAAGTGGGAGTAGATCATTGTGATCGTGTTGAGATCTTGGAGATCTCTTGAAGCCATTGGGCTTGTGTGATTGATCATGTGGATCAAGGGTAGATCGGGTAGATCGTGGTAGATTGGTGCTAGCTAAGATTAGCACTCGACATCTAGCTTAGTGTCGGAAATAGGATAAGCGACGTGTACTGTGTAGATCAGGTAGATTGGTGCTAGCTAAGATTAGCACTCGACATCCAGCTTAGTTTCGAAAAACAAGTTAAGCGACGTGTATGGTTTTCTCCGCCTGAAGGGAGTTTGTTGATTAGTGAAGTAACTCTCGAGTTGGGTACTCGGGGAGTGGAGTAGGGCGAAGAGGAGCTTCGTGACCGAACCACTATAAGTCACCGTGTCCGGTTTGCGCCTTCTTACTTATCTCTTTACTTTCATTTCATTCGTTATCGCTTTATATTTATATTTGCATTGCGTATATGTTTGTGTGGCTAGTTGCTTATGTCGTGATTAATTATGTATGTTCCATGGTTTGATTGTGCACATGTTGTAGTTTACTATATTCATCCCTAGATGATATATGATCATTGTTGACACTTTTCATATTACGTCACACTTGATCGAGTGTTTGATACAAAAAGTTTTAAGTTTTTAAATGGAAACGTATTCACCCCCCTCTGCGGTTTCCACAATTGGTACCAGAGCCACGTCGCTCAAATTTTTAAAACAAATGGTTTTCAAAATTGAGTACGATCCATGTATCAAATTACCCATGAAGGTGATAAAATATGAAAAGTATTTAGTTGTTTAATACTTACAAGTTTTTTTGTTAAGTATATGTTGTCATACTAGCTTGAAGGTTTTCTTAAATTGATAAAAGTTGGTTCTGTTCAAAAACTGAAGTAACACGTACAGCACTGTTAAATATAACGGACGGCTCCATTAAATATGGACGGTACCGCTAAATTTAACGGTACCTTCGTCTGTTTTTCAGAATTCGGTAATTTTTAAAAATTCGTATAAAATCAACCGTAAGTCCGTAGGAGTCGTGTCACCTATCGTTTTAAACGTAATTGAGTCTACTTTCACTCAAAAATATTTTTCGAAAGTGATTGTAAAGTAAAATTTACGAATGTCTTTAATTCGTAATAGAGAGTCTTTTCTGGTCATGCCGATTGCACAAATTTTTTGTCAAATCAAAAAGTGAACATCACACGTTGATGCATTCATGATTTCAAGGTGTTGAACTTGATCAAATTTTTAAATGGGGTGGAAAATAATTTATTTTCAAATAAAGTCAAGCTAAGTGTACATTGTTATACTTAATACACAAAATGACGATAAGTATCTTTGTGTGTTATGCTAAATGACTATTTGCTTTTCTTTGTGTCTTAGTATTGTTAGTTAATACTCTTGTATGCTTATTGTTATCTTTAGTTGATCTAATTTTATCTTTAAGCATAAGTGTCTTTCATGCCTTGTTGCTATGTGTCGAATATTAGCTTTTCGGCTTATGCGTCAATAGGACTTAGGCTATACTTCTTGCACTAAGTTGCGTAATTGATTTTGCATTGCATATAGGCATAGACCATTTTTCTTGCATTTGTTGCAAGCTTTTAAAATGCTTTAGTAACCTTCTTAGGAATAGAAACTAAGTTGGTAGATCATGTGTGTCGAAAGATATTGTCTTACACAATTATTTTTCCAAATGTTTAAGTGTAAAAAGTATATCACCCCAAAATACTTAACACTTTCACAAAATCCGTAACATGATCTTTAAAACATTACATCATTTTGTCTTGTTTGACCATGGGTTGTCTAAACAAGATAAAAGGTCATTCTATTACATTAGTATTTAAGTAAAAGAAAATGTATTAAACTTGCATTGATTTAACACACATACAAAATGTTTTAAACATTTAGTATCTTACGTATGTGGTATAAAAATGGTTAAGATAATTATTTTTATACTAATGAGGTGTCGAAAAACTAAGAGTATTATACTTAATAATATAAATAGTTTTTCTCAAATAAAAATAAATGACAATATCAAAGTAGTAATTTAATATGTCATTAACCTCATACATACACCTAGTATTAGAATAAATAGAACACATTCCTTAAATTTTTATTCTCTTTTTAAAATGAGTTATTGTGAGGGTCAAGAAAGATTTCGAGTACATATCAATTCATTATTCAAATTACGATTGATATCATTATCGAATCCAATTGACAAGTTTCCGAGTATGGACGTGAAATTGAAGTCATTATTTGTCTAGCTTCAAGATAACATCAAAATATGATTAAATATATTATCTTGAATCTACATGCTCAATCACACTCGATTGTTATGAAAATAATGACGTCATCTCAAGACGAAAACAATATGCATCGGATCATAACTCACACTTGTGTTGAAGATACCATATTGAGTCTTGTTGTCCAATAGTTGTGTTCCAAACATTAAATTAATATGTTTAAAAGATGCATAAAATACACAACTAAGTAGGATTGACAATTTGGATGTCATCCGAAATATTCAAGTAATTTACTTTGCAATGCAATTAGTAAATGTGTCATTTCCGAAAAACCAAACACGAGCAAACAAACAACATATGTAAACTTTGCTCATGAACGACTCAACACTCAAAGTCACAAGTCTAGTAAAAGTGTCACACATAATATGTTATTAACTATTATGTAAGTCATCAATCTTTGAGAATATCACATGTATTTCTCTTATCAAAAGATTGAAAAAGGATAACTTATATCCTATGCATCTTATTTTCTTTGTGACATGAATGGTTATGTTACAAGAGAATACATTGCATCCTGTTAACAAATATAGGATATTAGAGTTGAATAATAACCTAATACGACATGTGTCATTGCATAAACAAGTAAAATTGGTCATACACTAAAATACTTTGTTGATATAAATAATACCTAAACACGTTATTAATATTTTTCGTCATCTCTATGTTTTGATAATCACAAAATGTAAAATCCTTAAACGAGAAATTATGACGTAAACAAGTATTTAGTTGTAAATATCTATTTTAACAACTCAATCACTTAAGGTATGAATAAACAAATGCTTAATGCACTATATGATCAAAGGAACTATTTCTTAATCACTAAACTTTTTATAAAATGTCACAAACATTTTATATCTTTTAGAAAAACATTTTTGGTATTAAATAAATATGTTTAATCTATTATAAATTTATGAATTCAAATTTTCAACCAAAAATGGCAAAAATGTTCCAGAAAAACCTTCCCCACAAAAAGTCAAATCTGAGCAACGTTCATGAAGGGCGGCCCCCTTAATTTTAAGGGGGCCGGCCACCTATTTAAGGGGACCGCCCCGCTCCTCTAGGTCCTCAGATTTGCCTATAAATACTGGTTCATCTCTGGACTTTTTCCTCACCTTTTTGCGCCCCAAACTTTCTGTTCTAAATCTCTTCCTACATCTTTCTAAATCCTTTCTAAAACCTTTGATCATATTTTCTTAAGCATTGGTTTCTAAGTGATCCAAGCTTCTACCATCCAAGTGCAAAAGAAGAATACTTCTATCAATCAAGACTAGAAGTATTACAACTTAGTAGCATCTTGTTACTCAAGTTGTTTGTCAAGTATACGTTGTAAATCATTCATTCATTTGTGTAAAGTGTGTATATAAGGTGTGTACATTAAGTGAGAACATAAGTGATTAGGTTAGTATAGTGTGTAAGTAGTGAAGAAGTTGTATAAGTAGTTGTGGTGTAAAGAAGTAGTGTAGAAGCATAGTAAAGTTGTGGTGTAGTTGCGGTGTGAAGAAGTTGTGAAGCCGTAGCATAGAAGTTGTGAAGACGTAAGGTAGAAGCTGTGAAGCCGTAGCGTAGAAGGTGTGAAGCCGTAACGTAGAAGTTGTGAAGCCGTAGTGTAGAAGTTGTGAATCCGTAGCGTAGAAGGTGTGAAGGCGTAGCGTAGAAGTTGTGAAGCCGTAGTGTAGAAGTTGTGAAGCCGTAGCGTAGAAGTAGTGAAGCCGTAGCGTAGAAGTTGTGAAGCCTTAGTGTAGAAGTTGTGAAGCCGTCGTGAAGAAGTTGTGAAGCCGTTGTGAATAAGTTGTGAAGAAGTTGTGATTAAAGTTGTGAGATTGGTTCTAGCTACGATTAGAACTCGACATCTAGCTTTGTGTCGTTAAACCGGTGTACGCTAAAGTTGTGTAAGGTTTTCTGCGCCATAAGGGAGTTTGTTGAAGTATTGAAGAAAACTCTCGAGGTAGGTGCCCGGGGAGTGTAGTAGGGCAAGGAAGGTGTCTTTGTAGCCGAACCACTATAAACCTCTCGTGTCTCGGTTAGATCTTTCCATCTCTTACTTACATCTTTATTTATATCATCATTACTTTCATACATATAGGCATATATAATTGCTAGTATTAGTTAGAAGTTGATTTCACATAAAGATCAATTTAAAACTCCATTCATATAGACAAAAAATTTATTACAAATCTAAAAGGGTACACATTTAATTAACAATATTGTTCAAGTATTATTTTTCACATAAACTTGAATTTAAGGTTTTAAAAGCAACAAAAGTTTTCAATATAAAATTAAAAAGACGTAAAACTATTCAACCCCCTTCTAGTTTTCCACAATTGGCATCAGAGCTACGTTAAACAAGATTTTTAAAATATATTGTATTTTAAAACTTGAATCGATCTATGGAATCAGAAAAATATTTAGAAGGGGAATCTATGCAAAAACTACCACTATTTGAAAATTACAGCTTTCTTGAATGGAAAAATAAATTTGAAAATTATGTGAAATCAATTTATCTAAATCTTTGGCATGTCATTTCGATTGGTGATTTTCAACCAACAAAAACGGATTTTGAAAGTCAAAATGATTTTAGAATTTTCAAAATAAAATATGACAAAAATAATAAAGCTAAAATTATTATTTATAAAGCTTTGCCGAGAGTTGAATATGAAAGAATATTCTTCTGTCAAACGGCTAATGATATTTGGAAAAATCTCTTAAACTTCCATCAAGAAAAATGTCAAGCCAAAGATGAGGAATCTAATCTTGTACATGAATTAGTTGTCCTAGAAAATTTAATAGAAAAACATTTAGATAAAATAGATACATGTGCTACTAGTTCAAATATTTTTAATGAAGGTATTAATGACGAAGACTACATGAATCAACTCGGAAGTGAACTCAATTCAAAATCATGGAGTGACACGGACGAAGAAGAGGACTACTATCCGATATGGGAAGAATGCAAATTAGATAAAACTCCAAATAAGGTACAATCCGAAACCGAACATTTTTGCTATGATCAATTCATCTTAGAATTCTCAAAACTAGAAAATAAGTTTAAACATTTTTGCAACATAGATCTAAAAACCATTTCTAAACATGAATCATCAAAAACTTTTGATAGTAATTTTGAAAAAGAAATAATTTTAGAAGATAAAATATCTAGACTTGAAAGTAATATTGAAATTGATTTAGAATGCAAAACATGTCAAGAATATAAGCATGAAATTAAAATATTAAATGAAAGAGCAAACATATTAGCAAAATTTGAAGAAAGTTTCAAATCTCTTAAATAACTACTAAGTTGTCAAAAGCCATTCAAAGATAAAACTGGTTTAGGATATAGTTCGGATAACTCATCAACAAGTAAATCAAAACAAATTGAATTTGTAGAACCTAGTAATTTTTTTAGAAATAAGGTTATTTACAATGATTATAAATTGTATAAGTCAAGAAATCCATTATTTGCACATTAAAACAAACTGTTAAGGAATTCTTGTACTTCTTGGCGACATCCTCACCATATGCATACACATGCAATGGGTGTCCTCAACTAACCATCTCGGACCCATAAGAATCCGGGTACCAAGTTGTTTTACTTGATTAGGTAATACAACACACAAAGGAAATGAACTCAATCTTACGTTTACCCTCTCACATTCGATACGTGCACGTGAAGACAAATGAGTTATCTAATCTTGATTCGCACTCAACACCTCACATGATGATCCATCTCAAGAAATAGCAAATGACGTAGTGGAATATTTTTGATGTGGCTATTGAAGATATCTCTACTCCCTAATCGGAAATTTTGAGAAGTCTACGAAGTAACTTTTTAAACAAGTACTTTAAGATAATGTAAAGGAAGTGTCGAAACTTAGAATTTTATGGCCATCTCATCAAAGAATGTTCAAAGTCATCATGAAGTCAAAATCAAAAAGGGTACTTGTTGAAAAAGCATAATGAAGTTGCAATGAAGATGTGAAAGTCTCAACAAAAGAAGTTATTTGCATCAAGACTAAGACATCAAATAAGTCTAATACAAGACATGTTCGAGTCAAGCCGCTTGGGTCTAATAAGGCGTTAGAAGCCTACTATGATATACTGTCATATCTTGATTATCTTGAAGACTCATCTATCATTCACAACCTCGTTTACCATCCTGGATATTACGAAGAAAAGTTGGACTTAAGGTACATTCTCTTTTTAAATTTCATAAGTAATTACTTCACTAATATAGTTTTATTAGTCATTGCCTTAGGATATGCTTAGTTTGATAGGCTGCATTGCCTTTACACTCTTAGTTATATCCGTTAATAAACTAGAAACCCTTTAGTTAGCCCTCTAAGTATTAAATGGAGTATTCACTAACAAACTCATTTAGCCTTCTCAAATTGAATAAGGAAATCTTCTATGACTTCTAGTAGAGAACTCATGTAGATAAAGCAAGTAAAGTGGATTAATTGTTAACATAGAAGTAGGATTAGATATATCACAATATAACCCATGGATAAAGCATACTCTTATAGACTATGGCATTAAGATAGATAATATGCGTAATCAAAGGAGTCGTATTAGAATATATTCCTTTCTCGCATCAAACATATAGAATTTAGTCGTCACTTTCGTATAATCACATAATATGTTGAAATGGATAGCATGTGACAATAGCTTTAACCAATTAAGCATGAGATCTTTAACAACCATTTTTTTTAATATGCAAAAACTTCACATTTTGGAAAAATGATTTTTCAAAAGATTATGCCACCTCTCTATTGAACATGTTTTTATCAAAGCCAAAAATTGGAAAAACTCCTTTTCTTTCCTTATAAAAACACTTTGAAATAAAATCAAATCTATCTTGTCAAAATGATTTTCACACCCACATAAAACCTACTTTCAAACATTGTTGAATAATGCCCAAAAATGCTTATTTAAATCATGCTTGGTGATCTAATATTTGTCATCTATATTTGTGTATATGACATTTATAAGTGAACTAAGTCGAATCTGATAAACCATGGTTTACCCATTAAGATCTCGCTTGGTTCAAGTCTAAAAATCCATGCTATCACAATTCCCCATCACATAGACACTCATTCGGATTAATTAACTAGCTTATTAATCTTCCTAATAATGATATTGTGAATTACTTGGTAATTATATATTGCTTTCTTGTCCATATATATATATAATATATATATATATAATATATATATATATATATATATATATATATATATATATATATATATATATATATATATATATATATATATATATATATATATATATATATATATATATGTTTCTTGGTTAATGAGTAGGGTGCATGCTAGATAAAATTGCTTAATTAAATATGCTTAGCATACATGAGTTATTAAATCCTAAATTGCCTCAAAAAGAAGTTGGACTTGCTTGAAACTAAACCAAAAACACAACCTTTTCTACAAATTTCTGCCAAAAACCCATTTCTAGTAATCTGGAAATCAGCAGATGGGCGGCCCCCTTAAATCCTCAGGCAGCCCCCTTAAAATTAAGGGGACCGGCCCCTATTTAAGGGGACCGGCCATCTGAAGGGACGGATTACTGTTTTCTTTTTCAATTTCCAACCCATTTTATCCTATACTTCCCAAAATTCACAAACATATTTTATCCTAAACCACCCACCAAAATTTACCTTCCTCAATCACATCATCCTTACACTATAAATACCCTTCTCCATCATAAATGCTCATCCATATCATCCATCCAAACATGTCATCCTCTAACAACCCAAGATCCAAGCCTTCAAGAGTTGCTAAAATCTCGGTAAGGCCCATTTGGATAAGAAAGCTTGACACGTGTCATAATTTCAACTCAACAAATGATGTTGTTCAAAGTCAACCAACACCTAAGCCTCATGCTCTTTCTAATGAACCCCTTCACAAATATAACCAACCATCCATACTCACTCACAAAGATACTCCTTTATCTCCCAATGATCAATCCCAAAACAACAATCCTAATCTTATTCACACTCAACCTACCAATGCACCATTCAAAACAATCACCACTCTTGGAACATCCACTTCATCCATATCTCCACCCTCATCCACTCATGATTACCCAAGCTCACAAATGTCTCCACCACCAAGAGTGTCACCACCACCTCCTACCAACTCACATGTTACTCCTATGTTACATGTGCAAACATCCATCCCACAAAACAACAACACTCTACCATCATCACCTTCATCCGAACACTTGAAGTTCATTGAAGAACTCAAGGAAGCCCATGAGCTTAGTGCTCTTCTTGCCCTACACCTTGCTCAAAGAAACCTATATCAACCTTCATCTAGCTCTCCCTCATCACCCCACAACATAAACCAAGTTGAGAAACATGTCAACAATTGTCCTTGTTGCATCTTTCTTCAACAACAAACCATTGCATTGAATGAGCAGTTCACTTGGATTGAGTATTTTCTCACTAGATCTAATCCAATATCCCCACTTGAACAACATCAAAACCTTCATCCAACATGGTCCACTCCAAACTCTCCACCTCCAATTTCTCCACCACCACTCTCTCCAATCTCCATGCACCTAATAATACACCTCCATTAATCCAACATCCTCACCCTCTCACTTGCCTTCATTTCAAACACTCCACCATCATCCATCCAAAATAATTCAAGCAAGTCAAATGGATCTCTTAGGCAAATTAGAATTCTCTTCCTAATGTATGCTCTAAGCACAATGTATGTTGTATCAATGATTATGTTTGTCACATAATCATCTTAAATTAATGAATGTTTTGTCTCATCTTCTTAATATGTGTTTGCTATGCTTATTGATCTTTTATGTAATATTATGATATATGTATGCTTGTGCTTCTTGATGAACTCAAATAAGTACATTTTATTATCATCATTTATCCTATTTATTTGACTTGTTTTATTATATTATATATGAGAATTGATACGTTAATGTTTACTTTTGTAATTCTCAGGTAAAAACAAATATTATGTGAAACGTGGCGATTTTGGACTAATTATGGAGCAAAACAAGCAAGAAGTAATAGTCTACTGAAATGTACAAGATCAAGATCATTCTGCTCCAGATACGCCGCAACACACTTCGTACATACGGCGCATCACTATCAAGATTTCACAAGTGACAATCCAAGTCAGCAAAGGACATGCGCCGCATGAAGAAATGGAGTTACGCCGCATCTTAAGGCGGTGTAAGAATATTCCAGAATATATTAATCTTGGACCCCACGCGAAGTTAAGTCAATGCGCCGCATCTACTTATCCTATGCGCCGCATCTAACCCTCAGACAGAAACTATAAATACCCCAAGGCCAGACGAATTTCGGAGATCTTTGGAGACTTTAGAGACCGAAGACAGAAGAATCCTAGGAGACGAATTCAGACGCGTTAGCAGCACAAGACACACCCTAAACGAAGATACAAGAGCTGTAAGAAGGTCCTGCATGTATTCAATTCATTAAGTAGTTTTGTTTTATTGTATTAGTACACTTTAATTCATCAGGATTGATGGGCCGATTCCATTTGACTACGGAAAATCATGGGCACCCCTTAAAATTGCTTTCCCATTAATTAAAGTTTATATGTTGATGTCTTTGGTGACTTTTATTAGTGCATTGATAACCTCTGTGTCTAGCTGAGCATTGCTTGGGTCGCCATGCCCCTTCCTCGCCTATTTATTCTATCGTTTCTAGGATAGTGGGATAGACATAAGTGATCATTAAGGGTTTACTCGCCGATAAGATTAGAGCCAACGAGAAAGGGTTAATTATATACACTTCATATAAAACTAGCAATAAAACAAGTGACAAGCTACTTAATTATCAGGACAGGTCTTCTTATTGTCTCAAGTATCTATCTGTGTACGTGTGTGCTAATCGCTGATTCGTGCTCATTAGTTTAGTTACTATTTAATCATAACCAAACCGTGCCAGTCTCTCAGGCTGAAACCCCCCTTGCGTTAGATTAGGTTGTACAGCTAACTTAAGATATTAAAATACTGATTAGAATAACTAGATAATACGTTCCACTCTTAGTGATCGACACTCTACTTACCATTATATTCATACTGACTGGGTACACTGCTCGTTAAAGTGTGTGTTTTATTGATAAGTCGGCTAAATATAAATTTAAAACTTGAGTAGGCATTAATACTGCTAAAACCACAACGACATCACGCGCGCGCCAAGTCCTTGGAGCCGCTGCCGTGGATATAAAAGAATTAGAGCACATAACACGCACCCATCAAGTTTTTGGCATCGTTGCCGGGGAGTGAATTGTTATTATCTGTTAATTTGATTAGTATTTTAATTAGGTTTTTCGTTTTAATTCTAACTGCTAACCCTGTTGTATATTAGATAAACTGCATTCATTGTATTATTTGCATATTTTCTGGTTTGTGAGTTTTTATTTTCTTTAATTTTTGTTTCTTATCGTTTGTTTTTATTTTTTCTTTTTCTTTTTCTATTTTTCTGCATTCTGCTATCGTTGTACTGAGCTGATACAAACGATACGGCGCATCTGTTTTCACAGATACGGCGTATTGCGTTTAATTTTTATAAAATACAACGCGTTTAATAAATTCGAGTACGACGCATCTTTCCCCAAGATACGGCGTATTCTGTTTTTAATAAGAAATTTTTCTAAACCCTAACGCCATACGACGCATCTGTTTTAACAGATACGGCGTATTGTCTATTTAAATTAAAAACAGTTTTCGAATTATTAAACAGATACGACGCATCGATTTTTATTGATACGGCGCATCTTCTGAATCAAAAATCTTGTATTTTGAAACGTAACGAAAATACGGCGCATTCGCTTCTGTTAGTACGACGCATTTAATTTTAATAAATATAATCGATTTTTGACAATTAAACTGATACGGCGCATTCTAAAATTATAAGCGGCGTATCTATTTTCTGAATAAAAGTCTGATTAAATTTTAACGTAATAAGATACGGCGTATCCAACTTTTTGGATACGGCGCATCATCTGCAGATATCAGTTATTTTTATTATTTATATCCGTTTCTAAATTCATTAATTTCTCTTCTAGCGAACAAATCCTACTGACGATTTTGCCTATGATGACAGGTTTTGCTATGGAAGACATGTCAGTGAACGAATATCTTGCTAAAGAACTTATGGATGATAAGCACAATGAAAAGTCCCGCACCAAAAAGCCGTTAATTCTGGAAAGTGATGAGGAGTGTGATTACTTCGATGTGCTCATGATTGATGCCGATTTATTCTCTTGGGAGACCCCTCTTGAAGCTACTTATAAGGAATTCAAACGCTTATGCAATATTGAAGATGGGATATTCTCTTATGATTTACTAATGAGCTACACTGAAGATGAATTGTTACTCTTATGGCCTATCATTGAATCTAAAGGATTAACTTGGACTACTATCGAAGAAAAAGATGGGAAATTCCAAATTGAATACATGAACTCAGCAAATGCAGTCAACAAATCGAGCAACAAAAGCTATGAAGTCCAACCTATACAAACTTCTTATATGCCTTATTCCGAACAGTATTGGGGATTAGATGAAAGCTATCTGGATAACGAAAGAATGTATGCTGAATCGGAGATACTATTTCATGGAAAGTTGGTTAGGTTGATGGATATCTCTTTAGAAGAGTGGCTTGAACTTAAATACGGCAATCCCAAATTTGCTCCTATGAATGAAGTCAAACGGATTGTGACCTCATGGTTGATACGAAGTTTTAAAGGACAATTTAATGAGTTCATGGAGATAAGAAGTAACATGATTGGTAACACTAGCTTTGACGTTAACCACGATCCTAACAATGTTGATTTTTCAACTTGGTTAGCTAGTAAGTTCAATAACCATAAGAGCATGGACCGTGCTACTAAAGATGTGTTATGGGTATATTGGATGAGAGGGGAAGATGAGGAAGTAGAGAGCAACAATGGATCGTCAGATGACAATTCAACAATCGAGGAAGAGATTGAAGAATTATTCAGCATAGACATTGATGTGTTCAATTATGAGACACCCTTGTGCAAACAATTTAAAGAATTTAATTACCTTCTTCAAGTCGACGCTGATGTGCTAACTGGAGATCTACCAGGATTCAAAACTTATGATGAGTTCAAAAACACCTGGTACTACGAATGGAATGACCAGATACCATGGGTTTGGGATAAACCATGGGAATTTGAGCATATTAATCACACTTGTAACACTTTCCATTTCAAGGATGGAAGTAGTGAATGGCCAACCTGTGATTGGAAGAATGATGGAACCTGCAATGGGGGAAGTATAATTGGAATGAAACGGGTTGGAAACGATGTATACTTTGAAAACGATGATTGGTATGAAAAAGTTGAAGACTGCCCTCGTAAAGCAGAGGCTTTACAAGAAAAAGGTAGAATCGAATACTTAAAAGAACTAAAGGGAGCATCGAACACTACTTTCTGGGAATGGGTGCATGAACAATTTGATGATTACACAAAGCTTAGTCGACGCTTGCAATGGGAATTAAAAAGAGAGTGGGATGAGATTCAAGATTATTATCAATCCTTTAACGTGGTTAATTATGATCCCGATGATAATAACGATGAGTCGCAAAGAGAATTGATTAATGAACTTGATGACTATTTGAATGAGGATCCTTATTTCAAGTTTGTTGATAAAGACGAAGAAGAATTCATCAAGAGAAAGTGTCGACTACTTGGGATCCCTTATAATAAGCCACCCATGATTATTTCTGAAAAAATTAAAGTCATCAAATACTCTTTGGGACCTGATGAGGAATATGTTGCGACGAAGACCAAAGCATATATTAGATTAAGTCAAACGGAAGAAAATGTTGCGGAGCTATACGGAAACATCTTTCGGATGAAAGAAGAAGGATGGCACGTAATAAGAACAAAATAAGGAGCTGAACGTGAGTCTAACTTGAAGACTCTGGAATAAAGACAAGTGCTGACCGGGAGACAACCCGGAGAATTTTTACATTCTGTTCTGTGTCGAGTCTGTCAGACCCGCAGAAGATACGGCACATCTCCATCATAAGATGCGACGCATCGCCTGCACTGGTCATATCTTATTTAATTTTCTGCATTTTTATTTTTGACTTTAAAACTTTCTGTCAGTTTATTCTAATGCGGCACATCCCTGGTTAAGGATGCGACACATCTTCTATTCTGATTCGTATTTATTCCAGGCTCGATACGGCGTATCTTTTTCCATAAGATACGGCGTATCGACTGACCTGATGATTTTCAGTTTTAATTTTTTAGTTTTATTTTTTTTCTAACTACTAATATATTATGCAAGTTTGAACCTTCTTAACTCAGGTGTGTTAAAGTCTGAATGGTATTATAGATTCCTGCATTTCCTGTGGATACATCATTTTTGAAGCTTAAACGTTCTCATCCACAAGAAAGTTGATTTTTGCTCTTATACGAATAATGGAGGATCATACCGAGCAAATCTCAGGGGAGTTTTTCCGTTCTAATTCTTTTATTTTCCAGTTTTTAACCTTGGACACAAACAACGAGGACGTTGTTTAACTTAAGTGGGGGGATTGGAGAATTAGAACACTTATTTGTCCTAAACTTTTTCAAAATATGCATAAAATGCGCTTAATATATCAAAATTTAAAATTTTTTAGCATGTTTTTGTTTAAAGTCTAAATTACATAGCTGCACACATAACATTATTTTCAAAAATTGTGAACTTATCAAAATTCACAAATCTATGAGTGTGCCGGTGACTTGTAAACTTTAGAACTTGGCTTGTATACTATTCGATACCACCATAATAAGTATTATTTTTATAATTGGAATGACTTGTCTAAATTGGTAAATTTCTAGGATTACACCCAACTAGCCTTTATATGTTATGTGATATTAACTAACTACACTGGTTAGTTAACCCCCGTATAAACCTTTTGTTACTCTCACTTTTAGAGTAAGATACCCCTAGAAAAACACTCAGAGCCATTCCTTTCGTTTCTTACACCTTTGTTATAATGTTTCGTTACACCTTTACACCTTAGCCTACCCTGTAGATTAAAATCCGTGGTTGGTTAATTGCTTTAGGCAAAGTGTGTTTCCTTACATTACCTGTGTTCGCGTGCGTAATTCATTTATCTTTGGTTGAGTCGGGAAATTGCACAATGCAATTGGTATGAAAGTAAATATTGTATACCTTTGAGTTTATTTTTCGTGTGTTTACTACTTTCGCTATTACAGTTATTTCTGAAAGTATGAAGAGTATGGAAAAATTATCCGGAAAAATAGTGATAGAAAAGTTGTGAAATTTTACACATTTTATTAGTGCATTGAAAAGAAAAAAATCAAAAAAAAAAAAAAAAAAAAAAGAAAAGAAAAAGAAAAAGAAAAAGTTGGATGTTTGTTTAACCAACTTATGTAAAGTTTTGTATTAAGTGGGCGATATCACCACTAGTTGTTGTATATTATATTTATGGATTGAATGGGAGTTGGCCGTTATGGGAACGCCAACTAAGGTTATTCTTTGATTGAGATCTTGTTGAGTATAATTCGTGTCTACCTAAAGCGTGTGTTTCAAGTGTTAAAGCGTGAGTTATTCAATGATATGAGTCTTATTCATGGGATGGTTGGGATAGTAATTTACCACACTTAGGATAGTAATACACCAATTTGTATCCCAAATATTATCCATACCCTATATCATTCTTTATCCAAACCTTTGATTTATTGAGATTAGGGATTTGAGCAATCTTAAGTATCGTAGTCGTGGATTCGGCTATGTATTTATGATTTTGTCGCCCTTTTTGATATAATATTATTGGTGAAGATTACTTGGTCCTATCTTTAGCCTATTCGAGTTAAGGATTTGAGCAATTGCAAGTATCGTGTTCGTGGATTCGATCATGTATTTGTGATTTTGTCGCCTTTTCTGGAATTTGAGATCGATAGAGATTAAAAAGGATGATTAACCCTTAACCAACAAACCCTTTTTACCACTTTAGACTTGTTATTCCTTAGCTTTAGTGGAGGAGATGCGTATACTTGCCAAGCTTATGATAGAATATTCGTCACGACTGGACAGTTAAACTATTAGATTTGCTTTTATCGAAATATTTTATTTTATTTCTAATTCGTTAAGTGTTTGGTTGTGCAATTATGACAAAAACGAATACATGCTTAAATATAAAAATAAATCCTAATATCTTTTAGGATACATTTTCATAAGATTTATTCTAAGGTTTACTTGGGGACAAGTAAAGTTCAAGTGGGGGGATATTTGATGAACTCAAATAAGTACATTTTATTATCATCATTTATCCTATTTATTTGACTTGTTTTATTATATTATATATGAGAATTGATATGTTAATGTTTACTTTTGTAATTCTCAGGTAAAAACAAATATTATGTGAAACTTGGCGATTTTGGACTAATTATGGAGCAAAACAAGCAAGATGTAAGAATCTACTGAAATGTACAAGATCAAGATCATTCTGCTCCAGATACGCCGCAACACACTTCGTACATACGGCGCATCACTATCAAGATTTCACAAGTGACAATCCAAGTCAGCAAAGGACATGCGCCGCATGAAGAAATGGAGTTACGCCGCATTTTAAGGCTGTGTAAGAATATTCCTGAATATATTAATCTTGGACCCCACGCGAAGTTAAGTCAATGTGCCGCATCTACTTAACCTATGCGCTGCATCTAACCCTCAGACAGAAACTATAAATACCCCAAGGCCAGAAGAATTTCGGAGATCTTTGGAGACTTTAGAGACCGAAGACAGAAGAATCCTAGGAAACGAATTCAGACGTGTTAGCAGCACACGACACACCCTAAACGTAGATACAAGAGCTGTAAGAAGGTCCTGCATGTATTCAATTCATTAAGTAGTTTTGTTTTATTGTATTAGTACACTTTAATTCATCAGGATTGATGGGCCGATTCCATGTGACTACGGAAAATCATGAGCACCCTTAAAATTGCTTTCCCATTAATTAAAGTTTATATGTTGATGTCTTTGGTGACTTTTATTAGTGCATTGATAACCTCTGTGTCTAGCTGAGCATTGCTTGGGTCGCCATGCCCCTTCCTCGCCTATTTATTCTATCGTTTCTAGGATAGTGGGATAGACATAAGTGATCATTAAGGGTTTACTCGCCGATAAGATTAGAGCCAACGAGAAAGGGTTAATTATATACACTTCATATAAAACTAGCAATAAAACAAGTGACAAACTACTTAATTATCAGGACAGGTCTTCTTATTGTCTCAAGTATCTATCTGTGTACGTGTGTGCTAATCGCTGATTCGTGCTCATTAGTTTAGTTACTATTTAATCATAACCAAACCGTGCCAGTCTCTCAGGCTGAAACCCCTCTTGCGTTAGATTAGGTTGTACAGCTAACTTAAGATATTAAAATACTGATTAGAATAACTAGATAATACGTTCCACTCTTAGTGATCGACACTCTACTTACCATTATATTCATACTGACCGGGTACACTGCTCGTTAAAGTGTGTGTTTTATTGATAAGTCGGCTAAATATAAATTTAAAACTTGAGTAGGCATTAATACTGCTAAAACCACAACGACATCACGCGCGCGCCAAGTCCTTGGAGCCGCTGCCGTGGATATAAAAGAATTAGAGCACATAACACGCACCCATCACTTCTAATATTTTTCTTGCAAGCATTCCATATCTCGATTCCTTGGTGCCCTCAAATGAGGGGGAGTACACATCAAGGGGGAGTTTTCGTCCCGACAAATTTAAATACTTGTCGGCATAACATTTTTGATTCTATAAAAAGGGGGAGAAGTAGATATAAACTCACTAAATACTTGTCTAAAAATTAATTTTTCTATTTAATGAGTTTAGATTTTGTAATCATCAAAAATGGGGAGATTGTTGATATAAATAATGCCTAAACACGTTATTAATATTTTTCGATATCTCTACGTTTTGATAATCACAAAATGTAAAATCATTAAACGAGAAATTATGACGTAAACAAGTATTTAGTTGTAAATATCTATTTTAACAACTCAATCACTTAAGGTATGAATAAACAAATGCTTAATGCACTATATGATCAAAGGAAATTTTTCTTAATCACTAAAATTTTTATAAAATTTCACAAACATTTTATATCTTTTAGAAAAACATTTTTGGTATTAAATAAATATGTTTAATCTATTATAAATTTATGAATTCAAATTTTCAACGAAAAATGGCAAAAATGTTCCAGAAAAACCTCCCCACAAAAAGACAAATCTGAGCAACGTTCAGGAAGGGCGGCCCCCTTAATTATACAAGGCGGTCCCCTTAATTTTAAGGGGGCCGGCCACCTATTTAAGGGGACCGCCCCGCTCCTCTAGGTCCTCAGATTTGCCTATAAATACTGGTTCATCTCTGGACTTTTTCCTCACCTTTTTGCGCCCCAAACTTTCTGTTCTAAATCTCTTCCTACATCTTTCTAAATCCTTTCTAAAACCTTTGATTATATTTTCTTAAGCATTGGTTTCTAAGTGATCCAAGCTTCTACCATCCAAGTGCAAAAGAAGAATACTTCTATCAAGACTAGAAGTATTACAACTTAGTAGCATCTTGTTACTCAAGTTGTTTGTCAAGTATACGTTGTAAATCATTCATTCATTTGTGTAAAGTGTGTATATAAGGTGTGTACATTAAGTGAGAACATATGTGATTAGGTTAGTATAGTGTGTAATTAGTGAAGAAGTTGTATAAGTAGTTGTGGTGTAAAAAAGTAGTGTAGAAGCATAGTAAAGTTATGGTGTAGTTGCGGTGTGAAGAAGTTGTGAAGCCGTAGCATAGAAGTTGTGAAGACGTAAGGTAGAAGCTGTGAAGCCGTAGCGTAGAAGGTGTGAAGCCGTAGCGTAGAAGTTGTGAAGCCATAGTGTAGAAGTTGTGAAGCCGTAGCGTAGAAGGTGTGAAGCCGTAGCGTAGAAGTCGTGAAGCCGTAGCGTAGAAGTTGTGAAGCCTTAGTGTAGAAGTTGTGAAGCCGTCGTGAAGAAGTTGTGAAGCCGTTGTGAATAAGTTGTGAAGAAGTTGTGATTAAAGTTGTGAGATTGGTTCTAGCTACGATTAGAACTCGACATCTAGCTTTGTGTCGTTAAACCGGTGTAAGCTAAAGTTGTGTAAGGTTTTCTCCGCCATAAGGGAGTTTGTTGAAGTATTGAAGAAAACTCTCGAGCTAGGTGCTCGGGGAGTGGAGTAGGGCAAGGAAGGTGTCCTTGTAGCCGAACCACTATAAATCTCTCGTGTCTCGGTTAGATCTTTCCATCTCTTACTTACATCTTTATTTATATCGTCATTACTTTCATACATATAGGCATATATAATTGCTAGTATTAGTTAGAAGTTGATTTCACATAAAGATCAATTTAAAACTCCATTCATATAGACAAAACTTTTATAACAAATCTAAAAGGGTACACATTTAATTAACAATATTGTTCAAGTATTATTTTTCACATAAACTTGAATTTAAGGCTTTAAAAGCAACAAAAGTTTTCATAATAAAATTAAAAAGACGTAAAACTATTCAACCCCCCTTCTAGTTTTCCACATACTTGTTTCACAAAGTATTCTTAAGAGTGATAAGTTTAATCTTAGAAAAGCATACTAG
The DNA here is from genome assembly GCA_021014915.2 of Artemisia tridentata subsp. tridentata. NCBI lineage: Eukaryota > Viridiplantae > Streptophyta > Magnoliopsida > Asterales > Asteraceae > Artemisia > Artemisia tridentata. The sequence continues at coordinate 57,783,840 of CP139507.1, forward strand.
TTGAAATAAATAGTATGTCTCATTTCAAATAAAATGCTCACAAGATCTATTGAGGTAAATAACATTTACTAGATTCTCACTCAAGATATGCAAAGGAGCATTCTTGAAACACACACGATGTAGTAGATTCTACATTGTATCACATTAGAGTGTTTCTTGGTTCTAGGAAACCAAATCATGTTAAAATAACATGTAACAACTCAACAAACAAAGATGTTGTCCAAGAGATTATAAAATACACCATCTCCATCAAATAACCTTTAAATCTCAAACACGAAATTAAAACATTTCGCTTGCCTTTGTTAGGAGTTGTGTAAGACATGTCATTTTCTTAACCAACTTTCAAAGTATGGTTAATTGAGTCATATTAGGCCATGTATAAGCAAAACAAGATAACATCATATTTTCTATACTTCGATAGGAAAATATAGGAATTTGAATTCTTCTAACATGAGAATGACTGCTGGAGAACCTATCGCACTAGAAATTCAATTTGACCTAACGGTTGGATTGCTTCCAGAAGAGAAGTTTGGTTCGTGTATAACCCGTAAAAATGGTCGTGTTTAGCCTTAATTGAGCACCACTAGTGATAGTCTCATACTCATTCTCTAACTTGAAAATTTTTCATTCCTATATTTGACTAGAGATAGTTTACATCGGTGAACTTTATCTCCCATTAGGATGTCATCTTGAACAAGTAGTAATTAGGATCTGCCTTAGCAAACCTAGATCGCTTGCATCCCACATACGTGTTTCAAAATGATAACATGTTCTCGTAAGATATGGTTAATTGTCTTCATGATCTTAAATGCTAAATGATTATCATGTTTTACATGATGCTTACACTTATTCCTTATGTGCATTTTACATGATTTAATTGTAAAGTTTGCACACATACTATGTCCTTTTGACACATTAGGAATTAGGTATGCCCATCACTATGAACCCTTAGAAGTCATAGAGCCATACAATAGTGTCAAAACTCATAAGTTAGAGTAGTCACGAAGTTGTGCTAATTCCCTAGTTATCACTTCGTCTTCTTCTAAGTAATACACCCTTTTTTCATGGGAAGATTAGATATAAACCTAGTAGAACTCGGAGTAGGGTTGACAACTTAAATATTTCATCCGAAATATTCAAGTAAGTTTAACTTGCGATCGCAATTGTTAAATGTCATATCCGAAACATCATACTCAAGCCTTTTAACAACATATGTTAAAACGCTCATCCAAAAGCTAAAATCTAACATCAACCCTCGGATGACAAAGGACTCACAAGTTACTATATAAGTGATTAGTAGTTCATTTCATCCTCGTGTGATTATACACGTCTTAAGATCCCAAACCCTGCTGCGAACTAGCACCATAGGCCTAGCTTTACATCTTTCAAAACCCCGTGAAACACTCACGTGCGAAGCACATCAAAATCTGTAAATCAACCAAAGCTCTCAACCTAGAATCCCCTAACCATCTTTGTCTAGGTCTAGGAATGATGGAACCTATTCCATAAATCTTATGACTACTTGAATATTTCACTGGAAATATTAAGTCATCCTTCACATCGCTCTAATGACTACCTATGTATTTCGTTGGAAATATAAAAGTCATTTCTTCTCGTCTAGTACCGTTTGAAGAATTTATTAGGTATAAATTCTCGCCTCATGTCGAAAAGTCTCACTAAATCAGCGAGATTTATTCGAAAAATCATCTTAAACTCCGATGACTACTTAAATATTTCATCCGAAATATTTAAAGTATATTTAATTTGCTAAATGCAATTAAATGTCATTTCTCGTTCTCAATTAAGTTCACCGAATCCCGTTGGGTTCATTCATAAAGGAATTTATTTGGTATAAATTCTTTTAATCCAAAGTCTAGAAAAGTCACAACATATGTGAAATTTCTTTGTCAAAAATCTTCCTTTCAATTCTCACCAACACCATCAAAACTCACTCGATGTAATCTTGAACCAAAACCGTCTCCTATCAGAATAGGTTCTATCTATCATCTGATTCCTTAGCCTTTTCCCTTTCACTTCCGCATGGTATTAAACACTACCAATGCTTCCGCATCCCACTCATCTTCCACACACTTCGAACGAAGAACCGCTAGGACACGTTGAGATAACCCTTCTTCATCAACATAGAAAACCCCACTAGAACCTTATCACCAACCTCACAACCTTGAAGATTTTATCTTCGTAACCCCTAGGATATCTCCACATGATCACATGCCTCATCATAATATTCTATGAATATGCACAATGATTGAGAAGAGCTACGTGACTTCAAAGGTGAAGTTTATCGTATGCTATCCACCACTTGTCATGACGTTACTAAGCTCATTGCTTCCGTCAAAGTTTGTTTTCCTCTTTATCTTTTACCTTTTGTCCGGATGGTCATAGATTAAGGGGGAGCGAAAACACACTCATATAGTCTTTCACCAAACACTCTCAAGAATACACAAATGTGGTTCTTATTCCCCAGAAAACTTCCATTTAGCTGCCCAGAACTAGGCTGCACAGGAAAATTCATGACTTCCATGTTACGGTACCGTTAAATAGGCCACGGTACCATTAAATTTAATGGTACCGTGTGGTATTTAGTGGTACCGTGCCTATGTTTGACGAATTTTCACTATTCCCTCCTGATCCCTGCATCCCTAACCTCAAACCTGCAAAATTTTGCAAACTCACACACACCCTAAGATTTTCTCACTACACCATAGGACACCATCTCCAACTTTAGTTTGAATCCCACAACCCTTGCCTATATAAGGCCTCACTACTGTAAGCTTATCTTGCATCTCATCTTCAAACCTCACATTAACATCTTTTATCATCACACTCAACCCTTATAGCTACACTTCACTCTTGACAGTGATAGTTAGTCTAAGAACCTTAACCCATAGATCATCAAAATCAAACCTTACAACCTTCAACTCATCGATCATCACACTCAAACCTTACAACCTTCAACCCTTATATCAATCCCACTCAAACCTTTTAGCTACACTTCACTCTTGACAGTGATAGTTAGTCTAAGAACCTTCAACCCATGGATCATTCAACCACTAGCCTTAACACTCAACTCATCACCATCAACTTCACTTGAAGTTGGAACTAACACATCATCATCATCACCTTCACCATCACCACAACCTCTAGCTCTTACCCTAACCTTATCACCAATCACTCCCTTTGAGTTTGGGAGCAACACATCATCATCCTCCACTTTTAGGATTCCTACACCCTTACCTCCACCAAGTCCACCACAACCTTTAGCTATCACACTAACCCTATCACCATCAAACCTCTTTGGACTTGGCACCAACACATCATCCTTATCACCATCACCACAACCTTTAGCTCTCACACTAACCTTGTCACCTACATCACAGTTTGAACTTGGCACTAACACATCATCCTTATCACTATCACCATCACCACAACCACTAATGGGTCATCCCATTATTTATACCTTACAACCACATAACCCAAGTTGTCCTTGTTGTCACCACAACCAACACTCTCCCACCTTATGGAATCATTTAGGTATAACCTCTATCGAGTCTACTTTATGGCACGACTTGTCATAATAGTAATCATTTAGAGTATGTCTTATCAACAAACTATCCTTAACATCAATCATCTTAGGTAGATGATTATGTTGTTCAAAAGGTTTGTTAGAACTTTCCTTCCCAATGACAACTTGGAAGAAGTCATTTAGTGCGTCAGTCAATGAACGAATCTCGTTCTTGATTAGTGTGATTGAGTGAACAATTACACCTTAGGTTTTCGGTCGGGTTGTGACACTTACGTGTTAACATAGTTTAACCCATGCATGTCTTGCTATGTGTATTCTATCCCTATAATGTTGCTCCTATACTATTATATATTATGTTGCATGAAGCTAACCCTTGATGTAGGAAAAGCCTTTGTAAGAATTTGATCAATGGATCCGCTAGATACTAAGGTGAATAAACAAGGGGATTCAATTACCATAGGGGAGCATTGAGCTAGGGGAGCTCGGGAGAATTTGAATACATAGCATGGAGTCCTTCTAATGGTGGTGATAGAAGACTTCACTGGGATGATGCAAACTCGCCTTTCTGGGGAGAAAGGATAGTAGTGTAATAAGGGGGAGTAGGGAGTAAATCCTAGGGAGCACTCGAGGCAACTACCTTTTTGATTCGACAAAAGGGGGAGAAGGGAGTGTAAACAGGTAACTTTTACATTTTACTATGTGTTACGGTTTACATATTTGTCATCGTCAAAAAGGGGGAGATTGTTAGTGCAAATATTACGATATTTAAACTAAACGATTTCTTCAGTTTTAATAATGACAAACATGTAACTTGTAATACATAACGTAAAATGTGCAAGTTACTTGTAAACACAAATCATCAATGCATACTTACATCAACACCTCCCGACGTCTCAAGTATGCTTCAACGAAGTCGTAGATTTCCATCCCGACATAAATCACTCAAGGTATGGACAAACAAATCTACTACTTGACAAATGATCAAAGGATTTTATTTTTCTAAACTTCACATTTTTAATGTGACAAAACATTTTTTTCAAAAATATATTTCACAAATTATTTTGAATTAAAAAGAAATGTTTTATTTTGAAAAATATGTTTAAAAATCCCAACAGTCAAATTTCCCCCCAAAACAGCTCCTAACATCCCCAAATAAACCTTCCCCACTAAAGACAAACGAAGGAGCATCCACGGTACCTTTAAATAGGGACGACTCTACTAAATTTAGTGGAGCCGTGGGTCTGTAACGGCTAGATTTTCCCTTGCCTATAAATAGTGGACCATTTCACACTTCCAACTTGATTTTTCCAGTCCTTTTTCTCTGGTCTAATCCCTCCTCACTTAGATGACTTTCTTTGATTATTTGGAGATTCTTAGTTTGTTTAAGAGTGATCCAATCATCCATTCAAGTGATCCTCTTCATTCCTCTTGATTAGCAAGAGAAGAACACAAAGTATCCAAGTAGATACAAAGTGTTGTCATCCCTCTTGATTAGCAAGAGAAGAACACAAAGTATACAAGTAGATACAAAGTGTTGTCATCCCTCTTGATTAGCAAGAGAAGAACACAAAGTATCCAAGTAGTTACAAAGTGTTATCATTCCTCTTCATTTGAAAGAGAAGAACTCAAGGTATCCAAGAAGATACAATAGTTGGAGTTGTTAGGTCTTGTAACATTTGTTACACTCTTGATTGTATCATAGCATACATCAAGATTATTTTTCTTTTGTGAGAGAGTGAGTCAAGATCATTGTGATCTTAAGAGATAGTGAAGATCTCTTGAAGCCATTGGGCTTGTGTGATTGATCATGTGGATCAAGGGTAGATCAGGTAGATCGAGTCAAGTGGGAGTAGATCATTGTGATCGTGTTGAGATCTTGGAGATCTCTTGAAGCCATTGGGCTTGTGTGATTGATCATGTGGATCAAGGGTAGATCGGGTAGATCATGGTAGATTGGTGCTAGCTAAGATTAGCACTCGACATCTAGCTTAGTGTCGGAAATAGGATAAGCGACGTGTACTGTGTAGATCAGGTAGATCTTGGTAGATTGGTGCTAGCTAAGATTAGCACTCGACATCTAGCTTAGTTTCGGAAACCAAGTTAAGTGACGTGTACGGTTTTCTCCGCCTGAAGGGAGTTTGTTGATTAGTGAAGTAACTCTCGAGTTGGGTACTCGGGGAGTGGAGTAGGGCGAAGAGGAGCTTCGTGACCGAACCACTATAAATCACCGTGTCCGGTTTGCGCCTTCTTACTTATCTCTTTACTTTCATTTCATTCGTTATCGCTTTATATTTATATTTGCATTGCGTATATGTTTGTGTGGCTAGTTGCTTATGTCGTGATTGATTATGTATGTTCCATGGTTTGATTGTGCATATGTTGTAGTTTACTATATTCATCCCTAGATGATATATGATCATTGTTGACACTTTTCATATTACGTCACACTTGATCGGGTGTTTGATACAAAAAGTTTTAAGTTTTTAAATGGAAACGTATTCACCCCCCTCTACGGTTTCCACAAATTGGTTGTTTTGATTTTTGAAGGTCCCAACTCCTTATCTGATTAATAATTTGTATTCTATATGTCTTATAGGTTTAACTTTGTTTTAATCAGGCTCCCGAAAGAACAAGATCATGAAGTCAAATAGTGGATTAAAGAGAACCATTGTGTTTGCCTTGGTGCTTCTTAACCATAAAGAAAGGTTGTTTATGATTGCTTTCTGAAATTGTTTGATAAGCATATGTTGATATTGGGGGCTTGTCTCATTACCGTCAGTTCCTGTTACCATCCTTTGATATTGTTGGCAATCTCTAGTATAGATCTTATTAAGGGTAGATCCTTGGTAGTGTTTATGTTGGTTTTCTGAAAGTTTTGAGCCAACGTGGCTAAGGGTACTCGGAGTGGTGCAATTTATGGGAGGAATTTATGGTGAAACCGGTGGTAACACCGCCGCCGGTGTTAAATTTATGGCGAAAATTTTTGGGGACCGGCTTGCCAAACCGTTGGGCATAAATTCAAAAGTGGATGTTGCAAGTGAACGTTGGGAGGAGGAAAATAATAAAAGTGGACACAAATTCAAAAAAAAAAGTGAACGTTGGTGTTTTAAAAAAAAAAAAAAAAAAAATCCCTATATATATTTTCAACCCCAAAATTTATATTTCTTCAACCCAAAACACACATAACAACTTAAAAACTCTTCCATGTCAAGAAAACAAAAAAATGTTTCATCCGGGTCTAAAAGTCGAGGCCGAGGTGTTCGAAGTCAAGTTGCTCCTCCACCGAGTCACCAAGGTTACTACCCTCAACCACCGACTCCCCAAGCTTACTACCCTCAACCATCGACTCCCCATGGTTACTACCCTCAACCATCGACTCCCCATGCTTACTACCCTCCACCGATGCAACCAAGGGAATACGTGATCGATCAAACGGCGGAGCTTGAATTTGATCCGATGCTTAACTATCGAGATGACGTTGTTCCCGAAACACAAGAACTTCCTAACGGTAATTTTTTTTTGTTTTTTTACATTCGATTTTTTTTTTAATTTCTTTACATTCGATTTTTTTTTCTTTTTTTTAGATGATGAGGTTCAAGAAGTACAAGATGTTCCGGAAAAGAAAGTGAAGAAACGAGCGGATAAAATCCCTTGGACTCAAGAGGAAGAAGAAGTTTTGGCTAAGGCATGGATTCATATCTCGACATGTAGAGTAGTCGGGAATGAACAACATAGAGACAAGTTTTGGGAACGGATTTTAGAGCATTTCGCGTCATTCATGGGCGGAACAACTCGAAGTCATCATAGTTTAAACACAAAGTGGAATACTTGAAGACAAACATGGGTGTATTTAACGGCTTGTACCACCAATCGGTGTTTTTTAAATTCGGTTCTTTTTTTTTCATTTTTTATTTATTTATTTTTTTTGTTACATTCGAACTTATATTTTTGTTACATTCAAACTTATATATATATATATATATATATATATATATATATATATATATATATATATATATATATATATATATATATATATATATATATATATATATATTGTGACATTCGAACTTATATATTTTTTTGTAGGCTCGTCTACGGGAGAGCGGATGCAATGATATGGACGTTATGAAAAACGCTATGACTGATTATAGCACGAAAACGCGAAAACCATTTACTCACCAAGCGGCATGGTTGGTTGTCAAAGACGAAGCTAAATGGGTAGAACAAAAATGTGTTACCGGGACATCTTCCACACATTCCGACAAGCGAAGAAAGTCATCCGAGGGGGGGAACTATGAGACAGATAGCAACGATCCGAATAATGTCATCCCGGATTTGAATGAGGACTCAACCCCCACGCCTTCGAGAAAATGGAAAAAAAAAAGGTTGATGAAATGTCGTCAAAGGCGGATAGTGTTGTTGAGACCATCAACTCATATGCGGAAGCGAAAAAAATGATGGCGGATATCACAGAGAAGACACAACAACTTTTGGACATCCAAATTCAACAAGCTACTGACAAGAAGGAGAGGCAAGACTTCAAGTACTACATGGAGCCGCATGACCACATCGAAGATCCGATTATGTTGGAGTGGGTAAAGAACAAAAAACGCCAACTCGCAGCAAAATATGATTGGCCATGTAATTTCTAGATATTTGTTAGTTCTAGTTTTAAATTCGATTATCATGCAATGGACTTTTTTATGTCTTATTTTTATTTTTTATCATTTAATGGACTTTTATTTTTGTATTAACGAAATGGTATGTTGTTATTAAAAATTGTTTAGTTTAAATATTATAAAGAAAAAAGGAAAAAAAAATTGGGAGGTACGAAAATTTATCGGGCGCCAGTGAATTAGGTTGGGAGGTATGTGAATTTATAGGAATGAGTTGGCTGAAGCTTATTGGTTGAATTTCAGAGGTATGATAGTTTTGGAATCATGACTCCTTGTGGCCTAATGTTTTCTCGAATGTATCATAATATCATGCTACCTCATTTTATTGGACCGCGTGTTTAACATTATCTCAATAAATACTTGTCATGCTACCTCATTTTTATACGTTATTTGTTACATTTTAAGCCAATTCTTTGAGTTCAATTATTGCATGTTACGACATTTTGAATTACACTTTAATAATTTTATGTTATGTATAAATATTGCAATAAACACTTAACCACAATATCGCAACTATAATTGTTTGTCGATATAAAATCCCGTGCATAGTAATAACATATGTGGTAAATTCTGAACAGAAATTGAAGACCCGCTACCCTGCCCACTTTAAAGAACAGACGGCTTTATATTCTTGGATCATTGTCTCTTCTTGGAAGAGAGTCTAAGGGTGCATTTGGTATCCCACTATGCGAATGCGACTATGACTATGAAAGTGATTAAATATGTTTATTTAAGATGAGGGGGCCCACTACTATGGTAATGAATGATAGATATAATCCATACTTCATATACATCAAGAGAGCTAGGTATGAATCTTTCATAGGTGAGGGCCCCACAATTACTATCAAACTCATATGTCGGCGACCATATCAAACACACCCTAAGTTACCATGAAAATTTGTTATTCTTGGGCTCAAATTTTTAGTATCTGGGCCTTTGGCTTCGTATACCCTATACAGATGATCTGGTTAACCTAATAAATCCCCTACACCCTCTAGCCTTCTTTCTGTTTTCTGTTTCGTCTCTTTGTTCGAATGGCAGAGCTTGTGTTAGATGTGATTGAGCAGATACTTGTAAGACTGGATGTGATTGATCTACTTAGATGCAAGAGTGTTTGTAAGTCATGGCTATCTTTAATCTCGACTCCTCTTTTTGTTAAGGCTCATCTCAACTATACTTATATAAAAAATTATGAGTTTAGAGATAAAAGGATCATTATGCATGGTGGTTGTTGGGACTCTTTAGACGGTTCGTTTATATGCAATGGCTATCATATTGTTGGTTCTTCAAATGGCCTAGTATGCATCTCTCCTAAAGATGTTGAACTTTTAGTAACTAATCCTTTGACTAGAGAGGTTAATTACCTACCAACGTTACCTGACGAAATTATTCCTAAAACGACCAGGCCGCGGTTTTCATACCCTTGTTGGGGTTTCGGTTATGACACATCTATAGATGATTACAAGGTTATATTAGGGATTGGGATAGGCAAACATCGGACACGCTTTCATGTGTTAGCATTGAAATCAAATATTTGGAAACTTATTGGAGATATCAAATTTAGGTATTCTGATGTTGCTTCTAGACCTGGTATCTTATGCGAGGGGTCACTTCACTGGTTTATGAATGACCGGAAAAACAAGAAAGTGATTATTTCTTTTGATTTATCTCGACAAGAGTTTTATGAAATCCCGCAACCAAATGATTTGTTATATAAATGTAATGATTATGACAAGATTGGTTATATTAAAGAATCTCTATGCATATATAAACATCAAGCACCATACAATCAAGCATTTGGAAACGAATGTTCTAGAGATATAAAACCCCGCCCTATGATTTGGATAATGAGAAGTTACCAAGTGAAACAATCTTGGGAACAGGCTCCCTATCGTTGCGATGAGATGGATGTTGATCCACACTACTTGAGAAGGCTCAAGTACATTACCCACAAGAGTTCTTCCTATTGTCGCTCATTAAGGATTATGGAATATATGGCTACTCCTGTATATGTGCAGAGCCTTGTATCTCCTCATGGTACCATAAAGAGACGGTTCAAGACAACAAAGACTGACAAAAGGGCTTTAAAGAGAAAAAGGAGGCATGCAAAGAACAGCAAAAGGAATGCGAAGGTAGGTTTTATATTATGCTGTTATCAATGGCCCCTTAGACACAATATATTTGAATTGGATGATTGTGAATGATTCTTGATATGTGTCTCTAAATTGCTTCCGTATTGACCTCATTGCACATGCATCATATAGATTCATGTGTCACTCATACACATTTAGTAGTGCCATGCCCCTAGCTATCTCTATGTCTACATTTTCATTATTATCATACATTTAGCTTGCATTCATTTCTTATTTTTCTTTAGCTTTTAACTGTATGTATTCTTACTGTCTCTTTCTAATTTTCTCAGTTAATCAAGAAAGATCATTTCCGTAGAGTTTGAGTTCTAGAAGGAGTCAAAGAACTCTCAAGTTTTAATTGCAAAACTACTAGGATTTGGCATATCTCTATATTTACGATATGATATTAAATGGTCACGCAGTTGCATTTCTTGACTTGAATAAATCTGAGTTGTCACTGAAATTCCATACAGTTTGACGCATAATGAAGCAGGCCACACAAGTGGCAGTGGCAGAGGCAGAGGCAGAGGCAGAGGCAAAGGTCGTGGTAGATGAAGAGGCAGTGGCTGACCCAGAGCATCTATAGAACATCGAGAGTCTCTCCAAATTGAACCCAAGTCAGAACCTTTCACATTATCCTTTCAACAGCGCACCAACCAAAACCCGAGTCCAAAGGGGCCAATTGACAGCCATTTAGAATCAATCAAAACTGAAACCGCAGTCAACATTGATCCAAATGCAGGTAGTCGAGACTTTGATCTGAACGCTGGCGTTGATGAGAATACCGAAAAAGTGGCTGCCACCACAGATGGTGGTGCTGCTCCGCTGTCACCACCACTACCCCCACCACCACCACAAGAACCACAGCAAACAGTAGCAGCTTCTGGTGGCTCGTCGTCAGCAGAACCTAGTGAGGCTGAAAAAAGTGAGTATCCTGGTTGGTCAGCTTCAGAAATTGACAGGATGGCAATTGACCCTCATCTTGCACAAATTAGTTCAAGGTTGGATGAGGATGATGATGACTATGATGAAGAATAGTGCTTCTACATTACAATAATGGCTTCTTGTTAGGCGCATGGTTGCCTGACTATTGTTATTAGTTTATTACAGTTAATTTAATTTACTTTTGTCATATGTATTTGTATACATGTTTCCTTCTTGTAGCGTTGTAATGATATATAAAGCTTTAAGCTTCTTGTGTATTTGTGATGCATGCAACAAAATGTTGAACAACTACATTGAACTTGTATGATTTAGACTTAAATATGACCATTTTAGTGTAGAGATGCTTCTGACATAGTTTGCCACTTTCTGTAATGTTTGACTCGTCAATCATTGATCTAGTTTGGGATTTATAGCTGGTTGATCCACACTTTCAACTGAACCAACTAACTATATGCTTATAGATATAAACATTCACAACAGAGCTGATACCCAATCCCAAGAGACGCTTTTAGTTTTGCTCAAACATTGTTACAAGCACGATGTGTGATTCTCTTTACAATTTACACGCACTGACATTGTTAAATGTGGAAGATATCTATGATTAACAACCAGTAGAAGAAAAGAGATTAACACATCTATATAAGTTAACAACAGCCACTAAAGTTGGTTTTGTAACAATCATATATAACTTCATATGACTATAAATGAATTATACAATACACTATCGGTCCGCAAGTGTGTTATAAGAAACTCGAGTCCGGATAGAAATAAAAACACGCAAGAATGTGTTCTTAAATGTGTGCAAGTGTATTAATTTTGATCTAAATGAGTTTGAGATGAATGTGTGAAAGTTAATATATAAGTCAAGGTTTGGTTGCAAATTATGTCCCTGTGAACAGTGAAATGACAAAAATACCCCCACTAGAACAGTAACTAACGAGAATTTCTAACGATCGTTAGGCCGAGGGACACAATTTGGAGTGAAACATCCACACTAGTGGCATAATTTGCAGAATTATCTTTTCGGTGGCTAAACTTGCATTTTTGTATACACTCAGGGACATTTTGTGCAGTTTACTCTTTTTTAAATATAGATGAGGTGTTATGTTTGGGCAATTTTTCTCGTTGTTTTGAGTATTTTTTAAAAATTCGTATAACATGAGCCCGTTTGGCCAGTAGCCATTTAAACCATTGACCGTTCGGGCTCAAGCCCGCCCGACCCGCTCATTTTACCACCTCTAGTAATAACCACCAAATAAACCATTCAATTCAAATATACATATTTTTAAAAATTATAGACATAAACTTAGAAAAGTAAAAACACAAAGTAATGATCTAAATTATGTCTCGCCTCAAATTTTTCCTTCGTCTCGAGTTGTCTTCCTTTCATATAGGGTTGTAAATATAATAGGTAGTCTTTTGAGGTGTTAGACTAGAACTAGCATTAGTTAAACTTGTCTTGCAAGGCAAGGAAGAGACCATATGGCCGGTTGGTTAATGGAGGGTTGGTTGGTTGGGTCTTTCCTAAAACGACTCAAACATTTCTACCCCTCATCTCTATAAATAAAGGTAACGGGATGCTAGTTCCTAACATGCTTCTTTACTCTAATCAAAAGCTTTGTTGGCTCTAATAAAGAGGCTTTCGAGGGTATAACATGCGCAATAATATATATATATATATATATATATAATATATATATATATATATATAATATATATAGTGAGACTTTCTTGCGAGAACCATTTTATCTGCGAGAACTGAGAGAACCACCAAAAACATACATGCACGCCTTCAATAATTGTATTTTTGCACATATGTTCTAAAAACAACATATATGTTTTTAAAAAAACATAGTTGTTCTAAAGAATTTGATAAGAAATTTGAAATACAACATTTTTCTTTGAAGGTGTGCATGTATGTTCTTATAAGACGTGCAACGACAATATTGCGGCCTTGTGTAAGGTTTTTGTGAAAAAAGAGGATGAGTTCATGATGATATTAAAGAACATAGGTGGATACTTACGATTATTGATGATTTGCATGTATTTTTATTTTATTTTAAAAGGCGTGCATGTATGTTTTTTGTGGTTCTCTCAGTTCTCGCAGATAAAATGGTTCTCGTAAGAAAGTCCCCCTATATATATATATATATATATATATATATATATATATATATATATATATATGTAAACTTGTGTATTCCTTTCTTGTTCCTCTTATGTTTTTCAACAGGTTGAGTTGAAGGTTGCTACTTGCGCTTAACGAACAACCTGCGATCTAGTGTTTCCACATATCGTACTTCAGGTTGTTGTCGCAATTGTCCAACACAACTGATACAACCAACTAGAATCTTCAACGAAACAACTTTGGCCACGTATGTAATCAAATGGAGTGGTGCCACGACAAAATTGTTTCATTGATTACATACGTGGCCAAAGTTGTTTCGTTAAAGATTCTAGTGGGTTGTATCAGTTGTGTTGGACAATTGCGACAACAACCTAAAGTACGATATGTGGAAACTTCTTCGAGCACAAGCAGTAACCTTTAACTCAACCTATTGAAAGACATGAGAGAACAAGAAAAGAACACACAACTTTACAAATATATGTGCACGTTATACCCTCGAACACCCCTTTATTAGAGCCAACAAAGCTTATGATTCGAGTAAAGAAGTATGTCAAGAACTAGCATCTCCTTACCTTTATTTATAGAGATGAGAAGGTAGAAATGTTTGAGTCGGTTTAGGAAACACCCAATCAACCGGCCATATGGTCTCTTCCTTGCCTTGCAAGACAAGCTTAACTAATCCTAGTTCTAGTCTAACACCTAATCTAATTACAAAGTTGGATGATTTTAAACATTTCTAATGTATCTTGTTTCAACGGGGGAAACATCTCAAAAAGACTACCTGTTATATTTCCAACCCCATGATCATATGAAAGGAAGACAACTCGTTATGATGGAGACGAAGGAAAAAATTGGGGCGAAATGTAATTTTAGATCATTAGTTGTGTTTTTATTTTCTAAGTTTATGTTTATAATTTTTCAAAATAGGGAGAATTGCGTATATATCCTTACGAAAGACAATAATTGCATATATATCCAAGCAAAACTATTAATTGCATATATATCCTTCAAAAGACATAAATATGTCATATATATCCAAATCATTGTTTTAAATATATTTTTAACATTAAAATACATGACAATTATATTTTGAATGTGAAATATCAATTATACCCTTGTTTTTGTTATCAGACATTAACCACTTTTCTTTCCTTACATGGTCTTCTAGTCTTCTACAACTCAAAACCTTAACATTGATTGAGATAAATCATAATGTATTAATTTGCCCAAACAATGTTCTTGTTTTTAGTTAATCGATTCATAGCGATTGTTTAGTTTAATTTGTTTCTAGATCAAATCTTATGCAAGCTGAAACCATCGATTAATCAATTGTTTTTTTTTGAAAGATTTGTGGATTGTTTTTGTTGAAAATTGTCTCACGTAGATTGTTAATGTTGATATTAGAAATCTGTTGTGGGTGTTTAATAAGAATTGTTTATTATGTTGTTAATCAATTTCGATGGGTCAACTTGTTTTGGCAGCTTGTGTATTTTGTATTATTTAAAATCTTGTATTAGAAGCAAAGAATACGAAAATGGATATGTTGCTAGATGCCAACGTAAAATGATATATTTGGACCAGATGTTACCAGATGATGTATATGTGAGGGTTATGAGAATTAATATGAACGAGGGTATAATTGACATTTCAATTTAAAGTATAATTAACATGTATTTTTAAGTTTTAAACTAATATAAAACAATAATAGGGATTTACATTTAATAAAACAATCATACCAATTAATGAATAATGCAATTATTAGTCTTTAGAATTATATCTAAATATTAAATAAGAAAGCTAAATACTTTAATTTATATATTACAATATAAAGAATGTGATTTGTTCATTCAATAAAACTTACATAATGTGTCAAAACTAAAAAATTAAATTGAAACGTGGCGTTTTTAAAGATTTAAACTAAAATTCATATCATTCATAATATTTGTACCAACTATTTCTATCAATAAATCGATCTACATCATTCACTCACAAACAACCAAACAACGTCGCTAATTTAATGTATATAAAACATACATACGTAATAACAAATTTCAATTTCCTATCAAATGTAACAATGTTTTGAAACATAGTTTAAAAATAACACAAATAACAATATAATTATTAATATGATTAGAATATCCCGCGCATGCGGGCTTTGACTCTAGTATATAATAATATATATTATGATTTATCATATATATTATAGATCTGGTTCATTGAGAAGTTTTTTTTGAGATATTAGAAATCTGTTTTGAACAAATATTATTTTTTAATTTGATTCACAATAAAAAAATAATCATATTTATGGTGAATCGAATCTATAAATTACAAATTTGATTCACAAATCATTGTTAAAATCAAGTTATGATGATGATTCATTAAATTTGTACAGATGATTCAATATTCTACATATATCGCAAAATCGAGAGATTTTTAACATTGATTCAAATTTTTTTTACACATTTTGAATTTTAATCACATTAAAATGAGTTTTACGCTTGAAAAACATGAATCAAAGTTAAAAATCTATCGTTTTTGAAAACCTTCTCAATCTTCTCAAAATAAAAATCTTCTCAATCGATCCAGATTATATATATTAATATATATATATATTTATATATATATATATATATATATATCTTAACTAATTATAAAGGAAAAATGGTCAATAAGTCAAGAAAGTGAAAAAACTTAAATTAATGTAATGCCTAAACTACCCTTTCAAAGTGAAACTTAATTCTATTTTAAGAATCTATACTACTTTTGTAAGCTCATGCGTTTGAAATGTGAAAACTGAATTTTTTTATGGCAACTATACAAATTTATTACACGAATTCTTGAAATCAATAAATACATGGTTGGCATTAATCTATCAAGGGAATATATTGTATCATTAAAATGTGATGGCTTACTTCTTTATATATATCAACGAGCATTGTAACCCGCGCGTTGCTGCGGGGTTGTTATGATTAAGACATCTTGTGAAGACCGTTTGTATGAAACAGATGATTTACAAAGATATTATCATAAGTTAGATTTATTATGAACTTTAGTAATTTCTATACATTCAAAACTATTGAAGCTAAACCTAACAAATGTAACACATTACGTAAAAACAATTTGTATAAAAATATTTCATTTACACAGTTAATGCTCCTCATCAATTTCTAATGTCGGAAACCACATTCAAAATTATACATGTTATTTTTTGTCGTTCCTTGGTAATGCTTCCCTGCATTTTGAGGATGAAAACAAACCACCTCATAAAGAATGTATGATTCATACCATTGTCATGGTTTTGTCAACTGCATGTACCAGTCAAAGCTTGAATATTATATGCAACTGTTGTTTAGTCCAACCTGTGCCATTTAAATTTTATGAGCGAAACAGTAACCATATCTTTTCCCATGAAAAATGATTTAAAGAAAGTGATATAATGTGACTGGTTTACACCTGCTATTCAGTATCTTCTATATCAGAAGTGATGGTTGAAACATCACTGGATTCAATTTGTTCGACAGAATGTTCCACCAAATGAAGTAGTTAATTCTACACAGTGGTAGCAAAATTACAACGAAAAAATGAAAAATTATAATTCAACATCATAAATTTTGTGATCATTTACCTTTTGCTTTTCATTTATATCAGTGTGTTATGTATATCACTTGGCACATGACTATTTTTTTTGCAAAAAATGGAATAGACAACCTTATGGTCCCTGAAAAGATTGTTACCCCCAAATAACCGAAACCACTGTTAAGTAACCTTTTTGTCTCGCCATGAGTGATTCTTAAAATCTTCAACACAAACATGAACCCATAAACAGTGTTACAGGCCTACGTTTTAATTCTAAATTGTGAAAAATATAACTTACCATTTTATCCCGTACTGCATGCCCAAAACACATCCATTTCTGTCCCCATTTCGTCGCCTAAGTGCGCTATTTCAGTAGTCAAATGCACCTACTTCGGTCTGCATTTCAAAAGCCAGATGTGCCCATGTCATGGGTCATTTTAGCTTCCAATCCAACACCAATTTCAGTCTCCACATTGACCCATTTTAGCTCCCACTGCAGCCCCCAAACACACCCATTTTCAGCCCATTTCGGCACCCAAATCTACCAATATCAGGCTCTAAACGCATCCATTTCAGCCGCTATTTCAGTACCCAAACGCACCTGTTTTAGCTTAAAAAATAAATGCAAATCAACACCCATAAGCAAGGGGAAAAAAAGCTAGTGACAAAATAATTAAATCTAAAAATTATATAAAGAACACACAAATCCTAATAGAAGATTAGCTGCCTCATGGTACACAAAACCTTTACTTAATCTAAAAGTGATATGTTTACATAATACTTACTCTGCACTATCACCATCGTATTTCTAACTGCATTGAGTAGCAGCAGCTATGGTTGCATACGCATTTTCATGATATGCGTTTCAGTATAGCAATCATTGAAGGCAACTGATCGGCATCTGGTCCAGAAATTGCCAAAAAAAAAAGTACCTAAAACATGAATGAAACTTTTGAATCAATTGACTTCTGATGTTGTCATACGAAAGCTGTAAAAGTAGTAAACATATGAATTCGATTCCAACACAAATTCGCAAAAAAAAAAAAAAAAAAAAAAAAAAAAGTATCAAAATAAGCCACAAAATCCAATTACTCCCAAATTTTATATGCATGTGAGTTCGAAGATCACAATTATATGCATTTAACTTATCACATCATTGCATACAAAATTCAACAAAATAAAGGAAAGGAAAAAAAAACAACATAAAAGGCAAGAAAAAAAAACAACATAACTTCATTCAAACAACAAACAAATCATTAAAAAATCACCATCTTAATCAAGTTCATTCGATCAAACTGCCCTAGGGGTTTATCTTATTAGTCCATTAGCAATCATTTCTACACATCTATTCACTTATCTATCTTAAACCGTTTAAAAATTCAAAAGATCAATTCATATATACATATTAAATCAATCTAACAAAGCAATCTGTGAACATAAATCCGTATAAAAAACACCCACTAAAACACAATTAATGATGACTGTGATATTAATTAAGCCAATTTGAAACAAACCTGATATTTCCGGTGAAGGTGTCACCGTCGATGCTTTTGAACCCAAATCTTTCGCCAGATATCTGTGTTTGTCCGATGTTTCTGTGGTGAGGGAAAGAGATAATGAGTCGGTGTGTAAATCAGTGTGTGTTTTTTTGTTCCTAAAAGTGGGTTCTAGAACAGGATTTTTTTGGGGGGTTTGGTTGGAAGAATGTTCAAGAAGATGAATTGGTGTAAATGAGGCGGCGCAATTTATCTGGGATTTGATGAAGATGGAATATGAAGGACGGGAATTATTTTAAGGCGGTGAAAGAAGTGGGGAGGGGAGGGATGGGTGTGTTTTTTTGTGTGTCTAATAATGATGAAAATGAATTGTGTGAGAGAGATATAATGTACAAATCGTGGAAGCAGTGTTACTGTTATTAATACTGTTCCGTACATCACATTGATGCAGCCCACCTCCCCATCTTTAGTTAGATATATAATGGTCCATCAATACAAACACACACACTTTCACACAAAAAAAACCCTCATTTTTCACACATCTCATCCACCACCGGCGGAATCCCTCCACCACCGAACCCCACCACCTCCGAAACCCCACTATGACCGAAACCCAACCAACACCGAGCCTACCACCACAGAACCTCCCACCACCAACGTAAACCTCCACCACCACAAATCCCCCACCATCAAGACTAACAACCAGCGAAACCTCGACATAACAAAAGGTGGTTTCAAGTTTTGAGTTTATTTATTTATTTATTTGCGAGTTTTTTTAGATCTATGTATATTAAACAAGTTTTTGAAAGTTCTCTTATATAGATCTTTTTTTTAAAGGTGAATTTCGTTGAAACTTCGTGTCGCGATTCGACAGCGGGAGGTCTAGCTTACGTTGTCTTATATAGATCTTAGTTTTGAGTTTTTGAGTTGTCTTATTATTATTATTATTATTATTATTATTATTATTATTATTATTATTATTATTATTATTATTATTATTTTTATTATTTTTTTTTTATAGAACATCACTTCATTAGAAATATATAGGATTTACAAGAAGTTAGTAGGGAGCTGAGATACTAATTGGGCTCCCACTCCTCTAGCAATAGAAAAGCTAATCCTACTAAAAATATGAGCAGCGGCACGTGCTCCAATGTCTTGAGTCATCGAAAACTTTCGAATGCGCTTCAACAAAGTCACAACGTCTTTTTCAAGTTCCCTAAAAGAAGAGAAAGAGAAGGGGAGGAACCCATATCCCATACCTGCGCACTTAGCCCCATACTTGACGCGTTTACGTTGTGCAGCTTCAATCACCACACGACCCGGTACGAAATCAACCATACCAGTTTGCGTCAAGGGCGATGATCCAGTCAAATCAACACATACATCAAGTTTGACGTAACTTAATACTTGGAAATTTAAAATCTTCACTTATTATTATTATTATTATTATTATTATTATTATTGTTGTTATTATTATTATTATTATTATAAATGTGGATCTTAGTTTTGAGTTTTTGAAGGTTCTCTTATGTACATTCTATTTGCAGATCTAGATCTTTATTAAATTTACAACTCTTTTTTGTTACAGCCGCCGCTGAGTCGCTTGGAAAAGCCGCCGCCACTGAACTGCTTCTATTGATATAGTATGTATGCTTAATTTTTAAATTGTAAATATTTGTTATACAAT
Source organism: Artemisia tridentata subsp. tridentata (assembly GCA_021014915.2). NCBI lineage: Eukaryota > Viridiplantae > Streptophyta > Magnoliopsida > Asterales > Asteraceae > Artemisia > Artemisia tridentata. The sequence goes on from CP139507.1 coordinate 57,804,030, forward strand.
TTATTATGTAAAGTTTTGTTATAAAGTTATTAGTTTTTGTTATAGAATTTATTACGTAAATTTTGTTATAAAAGTTATAGTACTTCTTGGCCATTTTTCGTTACAGCCGCCACTTGACGTCGCCGCTGTCTTACCAGAAAAAAGTGGCTTTCGTTGAATTGCTTTCGCCGATACAGACGGGTTCTTTTTTTACGGTTGTTGCTAAATTTTGTTATTAAAGTTATTGTTATTTGTTGTAAAGATTAAGTAAATCTGTTAATTTTTTTGTTATAAGGTTTATGTAGATTCCAATGGTCTTATTTTTTTTATATAGATTTATTTGTGTATTTTTTTTCTTTTATAAAGATTTTGTTTGATAAACTCATATTTATTTAGGTAAATTTCCGGTACTATATTTGGTAGGTATGACATAAAGTAAAGGACAATAATAATTTAAATGTTGGTCTCTAATACCATATTCGGAAAACCGAAAACAAGAGCACAAAGAAAAATATAAATAATATGATAGAAGTATGGTTTCGAGGTTGTAGTTTTGACGGCAAGTAAAAGCAATACAAAAGTTTGACCCAACTCAAAAATAAATTCACAAACATGCATTTGATACCGATAATGACGATATGTCTCAGAAATAAATTCACAAACATGCATTTGAACTGATGCAAGCATGGTTTCGAAGTTGTAGGCTTGGAAGCAAGTAAAGAACAATAACTTTACAAAAGTTTGACGCGACTCAAAACTTGAAAATTTGAAATCTTCATCCGAAGAAAAAAAAAACTTGACAAGTTATATTATCATATATTTGTTAAGAGAGTAGAAATATTTTTTAGAAATAAGTTCACAAATATGCATTTAAAAATGATGCAAGCATGGTTTCCAGGTTGTAGGCTTGACCACATGTAAAGAACAATAGCAGTATAAAAGTTTGACGTAACTTAATACTTGGAAATTTAAAATCTTCACTTGAAAGAAAGTTAGACAAGTTAAATGATGAGTTGATAAAAATTTGAATTAAATTATATTTAAAGTAATCAATTAAATAGTCGAAGCTTAAAGAGGAAAATGCATAAATTTCGGGTCATTATTGTTAAAACATTAATTTTGATCTATAATTCCTTCTTTATTTTTATTTGAAAAATTAATCTTCCATAATAAGCTTTTCAATAATAAATATCAATTTTGATCTATAATTTCTTCTACATTTTTATCATTAGTCTCTTCATTAAACTAACATGCGTTTCTTTACATTATTTGTTTTTTTAGATGGAAGTATCATTTAAATAAATGCTATGAAACATTTGAAAAACCCGACTATCGATCGCTTTTGAAGATACGCAATGAAATTTTTTTCTAGGCAATCATTAAAATAATATTATTTTATTGTATTGATATTTTATCTCTTCTCGTTGTATTGCATTTGTATAATTCTTGATCAGTTTGTATTATTTTATTAATGTCAACAAAAATAAAAACTTACATTTAAACAGATTTGTTGTGATTTGTTGTTGATCAACATTTAAATAGAAACTCACTTTTTGCAGATCTATATTGTTGCAGGTTATAATTATTTAGAAAGGGTATTAGTGAAGTCAGTCAAAGAGTTTGGTCGATGAAGAGTCTACACCTCAAATGTCGTGTATTAAGAAGTTTTACTTGACGATTAACATGCATTGTTAGTTATCTCATAATTGATGTAATGTTTTATTTTCAGTTTCACTAAATGTTTTTATATGTTCTTTGATACATATTGTTTTAGTTGAATTATCGCATATTACAACATTTTGCAATTACATTTTGATATTTCACATTTTATGTTTAAACATTACATGAAACACTTACCACAATATCGCAACTATAGTAGTTTGCCGCTAGAAAATCCCGTTGCTATGCACGGGTACTCGTCTAATATATATATATATATATATAATATATATATATATATCTATATATAAATATGCAATTCTCTAATATTACATTGATTTGGTGGTTATTACTACGGCTGTTTGATGATGGATTTGGTGAAGGGTGAAAAAACCAAACAATATGATGGGTTAAAATAGCCCGTGTTGATTTACTTGACACACAAGTTTACAAGGGAAACTAGAAACTACTATAATAGTGTCAAACACAATATAATTAAAAACCACCCAATACAATTTAGTGAAACACGTCAAACTAAAAGTAAACTAGAAACTAGCGTGTTATTGTCAAAAAATGATATATACTTTATGAAAGGTCCGTTTTAGTAATTACACTTTTTTTGCACGTTTTGGTAATTTCACTTGTTATGATTGGTTAAAGGGGCATAAACACATCATGCATGCTCGAGAATGTATCACGAGTCTTGTCGGGGGAAACAACAAGGATAAAGACTTCATTGCTACTCAGGATAGTTGTTTTGTGCAGAAACTTAGTGAGAACCCTTTGATTCCGGTTGTGGTGGTTGAAGGAGGTGATTTCGCCTTGAAGTGTTTGTCAAAGAATCACCGGAGAGAGTTGTGCTTTCCCAATCCCGTGATATAGGTACATCAATATATGTGTTTGTGTGCATTCTATTGTGCGATGGTATCAACTCAATAGACAGAAAAATCAAACGTAGTCTTTTATTTAATAATGATGATCAATAGTCGGCACGATTATAAATAATCAGTGCCGAACGATTACAAGAACACACAAGATCAAATGATCTTAATACAAGAGATGAATAACATGATTGAGAGAGCAGCTATGACAATGTATGCTGTTATTTTTTGATGATCTCTAACCCTAAGAGATGAATCCAATATATAGGCAAAAAAGATGCACCGACCCTCTTCCAACTTTTATTCTTTGACATAGCAGCCCCTGGACTTCATAAGCAAGAATTAGAAAGAACAACTTTGGCCCTCCAACTATGTCCTGCACACTAATTACACAAATGAGAGAAAAAGGAAATAACATGTTTGGGAGATAGATTAGTTTGGTGTTTTGGAACATTCCCCTTAATCTGTTTCCCAAACATGTCAGATAATTTCAACTTGTCACTTAAATATTTGTGTTGATACACTGGAAGATGTTTAGTTAGAATGTCTGCAATTTGGTTTGAGGAGCCAATTTTTGTGGCACTCAAAACACCTTTTGCAACTTTTTCTCTGATAAAGTGAACATCTATTTCAAAGTGCTTAGATCTCTCATGGAAAACGGGATTAACAGCAAGTTGCAAAGCAGATTTGTTGTCACAGAATAGGTTAACAGGAAGATTAATGTTAACATTTAGGTCTTTTAAGATTTTTTGAACCCAAATAATTTCACATGCAGCAGCTGCCATAGACCTATATTCAGCTTCTGTGGAAGATTTTGAGAGAGTGTTTTGTTTTTTTCTTTTCCATGAGATTAAGCACTTATTAAAAAACACACAGTGCCCAGTTACAGATTTCCTGGTTTTTATACATTTTGCCCAATCTGCATCACTATATCCTTCAAGAACATTATTAGAACTGTCATGATCATACCTTAGGCCTTTACCTAGAGCACCCTTTAAGTACCTCAGAACATTTAGGGCAGAGCCCAGATGTGATTTCAAGGGTGTATGCATATGCTGAGCAAGGCAATGAACAGAGTAGGATATATCTGGTCTGGTATGGGTAAGGTAGATCAATTTTTCCAACAGTTTTTGATACCCAATTATATTGTCAAGTAATGGGTCTTCTTTAGTGGGAATAAACGGGAGTACAGAGTTGGGTTCCATAGGTGTAGACACAGGTTTACACCCAAGGAGACCAAATTCCTTTAGGAGTTCAAGGCAGTATTTCCTTTGTGAGAGACATATATCATTCCCAGTTTTGATCACTTCAATTCCCAGAAAATATTTGAGAGATCCTAAATCCTTTATATTGAACTTAGTTTTAAGAAAAAGTTTAAAGTGTTCAATTTCATCTACACAGTTTCCTGTAAGGACAATGTCATCAACATAAACTAACAAGGCTATGAACTTGTCATCTTTGGATTTTGTGAATAAAGAGTGATCACTGACAGATTGAACAAAACCATGTTCTTTCAGAACACTGAAAAGTTTTTCATTCCATTTTCTTGGATCCTGCTTAAGGCCATAGAGAGATTTGGTGAGTTTGCAGACCATGACTTTTTTATTTTCATCAGCAAAACCTTTTGGGATGGTCATATAGATATCCTCATCTAGCTGACCATAAAGGAAGGCATTATTAACATCAAGTTGGAAAAGAGGCCATTTATTTTTAACAGCTAAGGCAATAAGAATTCTAACTGTAGCCATTTTTACAACTGGAGAGAAAGTTTCATTATAATCTATGCCTTCTCTTTGATTAAAACCTTTAGCAACTAGCCTTGCTTTATATCTGTCTATTTCACCATTGGATTTATATTTGATTTTCCAAATCCATTTGTACCCAATAGGTTTTCTATTAGCAGGCAAAGTGGTTATATTCCAAGATTTATTTTCATTTAAAGCCTCAATTTCAGCATTCATAGCATCAATCCAATTAGGGTCAATAATAGCTTCCTCATAACAAGTAGGTTCAACACTTATATTCAGATTGGAAGCAAAGCAAAAACTATCAGAGTCCATATTAGAATAATTTACAACCTTTTCTATTCCATATTTCACTTTTCCTTCAACAATAAAGTCATTAAGACTTTTTGGCATTCTAGTGGGTCTGGTTGACCTCCTTGTAGTGATGGCTGGCAAGCCTCCTTGTTCAGGATTGGACTCATCAGAGTCAGGTTCAGAGTTGACATCAGTGTTGATGTCTATGGAATCTGTTTTAGGAGAAACAGTGCCCTCAGGGTGTGTATTTTCTTCTATGGAAGTTGCAACAGAGTTACCATCCTCATTAAGAGGATTCAACTCTGTGCCATCATCATTGGAAGACATTCTCCCTTCATCATTGGGTCTTTTAGGGTTGTCAACATCAAAAAAGTTTTTATGGTTTAAATCTTTTGACACACCTGTTTTTGAAGATTGTTTTTCATTTTGAAAGGAAAAACTGTTTCATAGAATTTGACATCTCTTGAGTAAAAAATTTTTTTGTTTCCAAGCTTAAGAGTTTATAACCTTTTTTCTCATTAGAATAACCAATAAAGACACATTTTTCAGACCTGCTATCAAACTTATCAGAATTGTTAAGTATTGTAGCATAACATAAGCAACCAAAAACCATAATATGAGAGAGTGAAGGGTCATGCCCATACACCAAGAAGAAAGGAGATTTGCCCGATCACACAGAAAAAGGTAACCTGTTGATAATGTAAACAGTAGTTAGAACACATTCAGGCCACAAGTAAAGAGGTAATTCCCCTGAAACATAAGGGATCTAGCCACATTAAGAAGATGCCTATGTTTCCTTTCTGCTATTCCATTTTGTTGGGGTGTGTAGACACAAGAGGTTTGGTGTAATATCCCTTTTTTTATGAAAAAACTGTTGAAGTCTATTATTGACAAATTCAGTTCCATTGTCACTTTTAAAATTTTTGACATTACTTTCAAATTGATTTGACAGCATTTGAGAAAAATTGACAATGGAATCATAGACCTCATCTTTGCCTTTAAGCATGTAAACCCAGACTGACCTTGAGTAATCATCAACTATAGTTAAAGAAATTTTTGTAACCATCTCTGCTAGTGATTTTATAAGGGCCCCAAACATCTAGGTGGATAAGTTGACCAATTTTAGTAGATTTATGTTGTTAGACCCGTATCCCGGTTACGAGTAGGCCCCACCCTAGATGAAATATGCTAAGGTTGGATGTAATTGGTTGGTCAACGAAGTTACATGGAAAGTCAAACCCGATGGTCAAACTAGTAGTCAAAGTATGACTCATGTAGTAATATGAAATGTGATGTATAAACTAGAAGGACCTAAGTTGCCAAGTGATTAATTATGTGTTATAAGTTAGTTGTGGTTAAAATAGAAGGAATGGGACTTGAGGGGCCAAACTTGCCAATTGGCCAAAGATGCACCTAACTAGTTATAACTAGTCATTTCTAGAGAATTCCCTCATTATTGAGGTGTGTTTGTTGGTCCGGATTTAGAGAGAAGAGGAAGAGAGGGAAAAGGCTAGTGGTGGCTTAAGATGAAGAAGATGAAGTCCTTGTGTTTAAGGTTATGTCCTAGCAAGAACCCACTCCATGGTTTGATATGTTGATGATGATGATGGATAATAGTGGTGATGATGATGACTTTGATGTTGTTAGCTTGGACCAAGGTAAGTAACTCTCCCTAAAACATGTGTTATGTATGTATTTATCATGTATGTATTGTGGTTGTGTAAGAGCATAGGAGTTGGGTTAGTATGGTTGTAAGCTAAGGATGGATGGCTAGTGACCTTGGATAAGAGTATGTTAGTTATCGGCTTTGGACTAGTTAAGGTATGTTGTGATTAGGGTTGTGTTGAATGAATGTGATTACGTTGTAAAGTTGAGTATGATATGAGTGGTATGTGGTAGTTTAGAGGTTTTTATGTGATTATGATGCTTATGTGAAAGTATGTGTATGATATATGTTTTATGATGGGTTACTTACTAAGCGTAAGCTTATTCTTTTAGTTGTTAATGTTTTTGTAGGTTTATGTGCGGCGAAATGTAAGGACTTGGACTATAGCCTAAGGATTTGGAAGCGGATTGATAGATAGATTGCAATTAGGAGCTTAGTATAGAATACCGAGCTCAAGTATAAAGTTTGTACCCCCGTTGGTCTTTCATTGATTTGTAAAGTGTAGTCGTGTGTCAAAATGTATGTCAAAGAGGTCATGACGATTTGGTAGTCATTTGGTAAGTTCAAGTATGGGTTATGTGTTTTTGGTGTAAAGTTAAAGGGGCGTTTGGTTTAGGCACAAACGTACCCATTTTGAGTTGTAAACGGGTCAAGTACCCTTGGAACATGTTTGTTATGATAAGTTATTGATGTTGGTCAAGTTTGGTGTGAATCCGTGGTCGTATGGGTTGTATGTAGTGAAATGGGTCAAAATGGGTTTATGCATAACCCATCAGTTTTGGGATCCTCATTTAGGTTCCAAGTTATGGAACATAAGTGTGGATCTAGTTTCCTCATCTTGGTTATGAGTCTAGGATCTACCTTTAGGTTCCAAAGTATGGACCTAAGTGTGGATCCTTAGTTTTAGTTTGGGATCCCCCTTTAGGTTCCAAAGTATGGACCTAAGTGTGGATCCTTAGTTTCAGTTTGGGATCCCCCTTCAGGTTCCAAAGTATGGACCTAAGTGTGGATCCTTAATTTCAGTTTGGGATCTACTTTTAGGTTCCATAAATCTGGACCTTAGAGTGGATCTTTCGGGATCTACTTTTAGGTTCCACAATCTAGACCTTAGTGTGGGTCAGTTTCGGAATGTTACTTTTTGCGAAAAAATTTCACGTTTTTGGTCAAAGTGGTCAAGGGGCGTTACAACTTGGTATCAGAGCTTCGGTTTAAGTGAATTAGGTTTCCACTTTAGGTTGCCTAGACTTAAACCACTCGTAGACGCGTTAAGTTAAGTTTGAGATAGGAGGGCTAATAGTTTGTGAGTTATAGGATGTGAATGTTGAGTTTTGAAACGTATTATGTGATTGCTATATGAGTGTATTGATGGGAGACTTGATGTGGAGTGATAGGATGACCGTGCACCTCGGGTTGTATCGGTAATTATTATATGATTATGTGAACGTAGTGAAGTATAGAAGTAATGATTTAGACGCGAAAAATAAATGCCTTAGTGGTGCGATGTGAAAGAGCTTAGAGCAATAGGGGGATTAGGTTTTGATTGGATATAATATGAATATTGAGAATGTGGATTTACTAGTGGTAGAATTAATAAGTTGAACTTGAGTCTTTGATTGTTTATGAAGTGGAATACGTGATATGTTGTGTGAGCATAAAGTGTTAGGAGTTGTTTATGTTTATAGTATTGATGTGAATGTAATGTAAGTCCATGGTGGACTAGACGTGCTTAAATGATAAATTACCGTACACTTGGATATTGTCGGTGATCGTTATATGATTATGTGATTGTGTGCTATGGTGGTTTAGCGAGGGAGAATGGATGTAATAAGTTATGTGGTGGTTTATAGGAGATGTGAAAAAAAAAATGAAAGTGCGTGATTTATGTGATAGTAATGACCAAAGCATGATCTTATGAGTAGTAATACTTAGTGTGATAATCATTAAAGAGGTATTAGAGACGGGTTAGTGGGAAGTCAAGGTATTAGGAGCATGATTATGAACATGTGGTAACGTTGAATGTGTGTGGTGAAGAAATGAAATAAATATATATACATAATAAGTTTGTGATGAACTTAGTTACAAGATGAGGAAAGGCATAGTGATTGAGTAAATAGTAAAATAGAACGAAACTTCCTAAATAATAATAGCTATAATGAGATGAACATGTATGAAGCTAAGGTGTTGTCATGAAATAATTATATTACAGCTAAGGCGATTAGCTGTAATTATTAATAATGAACGAATGTGTTGTAGTTGACGATTTATGTAAGGTCTACATGAAAAGGAAGCGAGTGAGACTAAACGAAGAGAGAAAAGATATGAGAATAAAAATGTGATGGATTAAAAACGTAAGAAAGAATAAGAGGAGTATGTGTGAGATAAAGACGTTGTCTTGAAATTATCATATTACGGCTAAGGCGATTAGCTGTAATCACCATAATGAATGCATGAGTTTCGGTTGGTAAAATGTGAGAAGTCTATATGTAAATGAGTCGAGTGGACTAAAATGTAAAGTGAGAATGTGAAAATGATTAATGAAGGCTAAGAATGCAAGAGGTAAAGTAAAGATGTGAAAATAACTAAAGCGGATTAAGAATGTAAGGAGTGTGTATGAGATAAAGGCGTTGTTCTGGAATTATCATATTACTGCTAAGGCGATTAGCGGTAATTACTATAATAAACGAATGTAATAATGTGTGTGTGGTGCTTATGACTTGGATCCGTTATTAAGGTGATAAAGTGTGAATGTAATGATCCTTCGGGATGAATGTTAAATGTGGTATCCCTCGGGATGACCAAGTAAAGGAATGTTAAGGAATCCTTCGGGATGAATGTTAAAGATCCTTCGGGATGAAAAGTGTTGCCTTCACCGGCAAGGGGTTGCCTACGTCCATGGCATATAAAAGTATCCCCATGATGAATGTAATAATGTGAAGGATCCAAGTCTAAGAAGGGTAAAAATAATGTAATAAAAAGAGAATGAGAAAATAATAAAAGTTAAATTGGGAATCAGGAGTAGTGGTGTTATGTCGGGAGTACATAACCACTAGTTTATATTTCTTGATTTACATCGATTGGGACGCCTCTCCATGTAAATGAGGAATTATAAACGAGTGGGCTATGTGTTGCCGACACGGTACGAGTAGGGTTAGAGAAGTAGAAAGCGGGAGTTTAGAGTTAGTTAGGAATTGTAAGGATTAAGATAGGAGGGTTAGAATTAGACCATGGCTTTTAGATGAGACTTAGAAGGACCTTGATGGGATGGAGAAATTGTAATGGTGGCATAATGTGCCTTGCGGTGTGGTATAAAATATGATGAGAGAAAGTAACGGAATGTGAACGTATTAGTCGAGTATGATTATGTAAAGTCAAATAGTACGAGTTTTTTAAGTATCAAGTAGTCAAAGAATGAGGGTAGAGGATAAAGCGAGTGAGATGGTGATGTGACGGTAATAGAGCGGATTAGAATGATGATTGGCGATAATAAGTAAATCTTGTATTATGTAAAATCTAAGCAAGAGTTTTATGGTATAGAAGTGAGCGGGGGTAATGTGGATTAGGGCATGTGATATGCTATAGTGTGCATAGAGTTGCAAGATCATTTAGATCGTTGCACTAAATAAACTAGGGACTAAGGTGCTAGTAATGAGATGATTTATGTGACTAAGTATAGGTTAGTAATGAATGGCAGATTTCGGGGACGAAATCTAAATAAGGGGGTAGAATTGTTAGACCCGTATCCCGGTTACGAGTAGGCCCCACCCTAGATGAAATATGCTAAGGTTGGATGTAATTGGTTGGTCAACGAAGTTACGTGGAAAGTCAAACCCGATGGTCAAACTAGTAGTCAAAGTATGACTCATGTAGTAATATGAAATGTGATGTATAAACTAGAAGGACCTAAGTTGCCAAGTGATTAATTATGTGTTATAAGTTAGTTGTGGTTAAAATAGAAGGAATGGGACTTGAGGGGCCAAACTTGCCAATTGGCCAAAGATGCACCTAACTAGTTATAACTAGTCATTTCTAGAGAATTCCCTCATTATTGAGGTGTGTTTGTTGGTCCGGATTTAGAGAGAAGAGGAAGAGAGGGAAAAGGCTAGTGGTGGCTTAAGATGAAGAAGATGAAGTCCTTGTGTTTAAGGTTATGTCCTAGCAAGAACCCACTCCATGTAAGTGTTTGATATGTTGATGATGATGATGGATAATAGTGGTGATGATGATGACTTTGATGTTGTTAGCTTGGACCAAGGTAAGTAACTCTCCCTAAAACATGTGTTATGTATGTATTTATCATGTATGTATTGTGGTTGTGTAAGAGCATAGGAGTTGGGTTAGTATGGTTGTAAGCTAAGGATGGATGGCTAGTGACCTTGGATAAGAGTATGTTAGTTATCGGCTTTGGACTAGTTAAGGTATGTTGTGATTATGGTTGTGTTGAATGAATGTGATTACGTTGTGAAGTTGAGTATGATATGAGTGGTATGTGGTAGTTTAGAGGTTTTTATGTGATTATGATGCTTATGTGAAAGTATGTGTATGATATATGTTTTATGATGGGTTACTTACTAAGCGTAAGCTTATTCTTTTAGTTGTTAATGTTTTTGTAGGTTTATGTGCGGTGAAATGTAAGGACTTGGACTATAGCCTAAGGATTTGGAAGCGGATTGATAGATAGATTGCAATTAGGAGCTTAGTATAGAATACCGAGCTCAAGTATAAAGTTTGTACCCCCGTTGGTCTTTCATTGATTCGTAAAGTGTAGTCGTGTGTCAAAATGTATGTCAAAGAGGTCATGACGATTTGGTAGTCATTTGGTAAGTTCAAGTATGGGTTATGTGTTTTTGGTGTAAAGTTAAAGGGGCGTTTGGTTTAGGCACAAACGTACCCATTTTGAGTTGTAAACGGGTCAAGTACCCTTGGAACATGTTTGTTATGATAAGTTATTGATGTTGGTCAAGTTTGGTGTGAATCCGTGGTCGTATGGGTTGTATGTAGTGAAATGGGTCAAAATGGGTTTATGCATAACCCATCAGTTTTGGGATCCTCATTTAGGTTCCAAGTTATGGAACATAAGTGTGGATCTAGTTTTCTCATCTTGGTTATGAGTCTAGGATCTACCTTTAGGTTCCAAAGTATGGACCTAAGTGTGGATCCTTAGTTTTAGTTTGGGATCCCCCTTTAGGTTCCAAAGTATGGACCTAAGTGTGGATCCTTAGTTTCAGTTTGGGATCCCCCTTCAGGTTCCAAAGTATGGACCTAAGTGTGGATCCTTAATTTCAGTTTGGGATCTACTTTTAGGTTCCATAAATCTGGACCTTAGAGTGGATCTTTCAGGATCTACTTTTAGGTTCCACAATCTAGACCTTAGTGTGGGTCAGTTTCGGAATGTTACTTTTTGCGAAAAAAATTCACGTTTTTGGTCAAAGTGGTCAAGGGGCGTTACATATGTTCACTTAGAGGGAATGGTTCCTTTGTTTGTTTGGGTTTATGGCAAGTATCACAGAGATGATCAGGTTCAGTTGGATTATCAAGTTTAAGGCTGGGCTTAAGGACATGTAAGACTTGGTCAGAGGGATGACCAAGTCTTTGATGCCAAAGGGTTCTAGAAATAAAACATGGAGAAATGAAGTTATTAGAAACAATTTGTTGGGAATTAAACCAACAGTTGGTACTTGATGAGTGTGTAAATACTCATCATTTTTGTCCCATCTGAACGGCAAAAACATTTAAAAACACTCAGAAATGCTTCAAAATACAGAAAATATCCTTGAATTATGTTTTTATCTGTTTCATGTGCAAAGATTTAAAAACGGATCGAAAACGAACATTTTTGGAATTGACTCGGTAATAATTGTGCATTTGATCAAGTGAAGACGAAAGTCAAAGATGGAGTCAAAGTCAACCCCAAAAACACCAAAATGACACAAGTGGTCCCTGGAAATAATTTTCTGAATTGGCATGATTAGTCCTTGGATTTTCAGCATTGTACAACTTTGGTCCCTTAAATTAAACCAAATCCAATTCTAATCCTAACAATTCTAATCCTAAATATTAAACCCAATCCATCCCAGTTAATAACCCAGCCCACAACAAATTACCCAAGCCCAAACATAAACCCAAATACCCAACCCGACCCTTAGCTAACACCCAAAGTTTGACCCCAGTCAAACTCTTCTTCCATACCACCCAACCCGCCAAACCAATACCACCATCTCCACCGCCTTATCCCTGCAATACCACCACACCTCACCCTTCCACCTATCCCACTTCACCTAACAAACCAAAATACATTTAATACTTCTTCCCCAGTACACTCCATCAGAGATAGTGGATTTTTCCACTATCTCAATTTTGGCGCCAAATTCAGAATTAAAGGCTGAGATCATTTGAAGCTAATCCAAGGGTGCAGAATGGATCAGAGGAAGATAGCAAGCAAATCCCACTTTATTATAGTATAAATAGAGCAACAATGTAGCTTGTAAAAAGTAAGTAGTTAATTTAGATAAATCGTATTTCATATTCAGTAGTTGTAATATTGTAATTTTCGAATTCCAGTTATTAATTCAAGTTCAATTCAGTCAAGTTAATGTTATTTCAATCACTTTTGTTCTAAATTTCAATTATGCTAAGTTTCCAAGTTGTCTGTTAACTAAAAATAAGTTGTTAAGTTGTTAAGAACCAATCAAACACTACACACCCTTGCTATAAGCTTATACAAGCTTATCATAGCTTGTTGTAAGTTTATATTAGTTACAATCTGTTCTAAATTCAAGAAATGAAGAAAGTCAATGAAAGTCAAAGAAGCTACCCATAAGCTCTTCTGGTGGAATAAGCTGTTCAGGAAAGTTGAAAGTGGTTTTCTAGCTTGTCTTGACAAGCTAGTTAGGTTCTGATCCTTGTTCCTTTGTTCCATAAGCTCATTCAGTTGTAAGCTTTTTGAATTCTTAGCATTAAATTTTAGTGTACTGTGCAATAGCTTAATTCTAGCTTATTATTGTTATTTCTAGCTTATTATTAGTTTCTAATTACATTTCATCAATAATATCAGTTTTAAAAAGCCCTTGTCTTTATTCTACTTAAAAAAAACTCATTTATAGCCATAAATAGCTTAATCTAGTAAACTACTTATTAATAAGCTCATTTCAGTTTTTAATTATTAATTATCATATAAATAAGTTAGTTAAACTTAGTTCAGTGAATTTCTTAGCTTAAAATCAGATTTTCATTTGAAAATCCAAGACAGTCCCATAAAGGGCTGTTTGGTTTAAGCAGTCAACAAGGTCAATCAAGCTTGTACTGTGCATTTACCAATATCCCAACTTCAAACCAACTTAATTTAGCCATAATAAGTTGTTTTTGAGTTCTAATTAGCCAAATAGATAGAAAATCAAGTTTTTTATTGCCTATGGGATTTTCAGTCCCTAAATAAGTCCAAATAAGCCATAAGCACTTTTGGCCCTTTTTCTTTTCATCTTCTGAGTCCTTAAGGTCATATTAGAGCAGTCAAAACAGCCTGGTTTGGTTTCAATTGGTTTTGTGCCTTCCGCACAAATCTGCATAAGCAGACTCAGTATATACTGAGCAGATTTGACCCCTAATGGCCCTTCTTCTCAGCTTATTTGTGGCTTATCTAGATAAGCTGAGGCCTTGAATTTTGGTTTGCTTATAGGTCATAGTACTGGCTTTAAGATTCTGTGCTTGGATTCCACTTCATAGCTTATTTAATAGCTTAAAATAAGCCTGCAAATTCCCCCATTTCCCTGCCCTGAGCCTGCACAGAACTCAGTTGCTAACACCATCTGATCTAGGTGCAAAATGGAGTTCAATTGATTTGTTAGAGATGGGGATTTTTGTGTTTTTGTGTAGCCAGTAATACTAGCAAGATTTTGCCCCCATAAGTTTTCACTTTTCAGCTTAATTAAGTGCTTAAAATTGCTCTGGAAGTTGGCTGATTAGCCCATAGTTTCTGCATAATTTGCTACTACTCTTTAAGTGCTTATCAGCTTATCCTGAGTGCTTATTTGATCATATTAAGTTGTTTTAAACTTCCATTAGTGTATTGAACCATTCCTGAACCTTTGGTAAATTTTTGAGCTTTTTAGCTTATTTTTGGGCTTATCCCCAAACTGCTTATTAGCCCATCTGCTTATTAGGGTTTAGATAACTTGTAATTTTATTTTTCCTAGACTTAGAATATTATTTTAGACTTAACCTGAATTTTTCATATTTTTCCTAAGTCATTTAATATTTTTAATCATTTTAATTAGTTTATAATAGTTTTTAATTCATAATAAAAAATATATGTGGAAAACTAGAAGGGGGGTTGAATAGTTTTATGTCCTTTTAAAATTTATTGTGAAAACTTTATTTACTTTTTAAAACTTAGATTCGAATTTATGTGATCTCAACTCCTTGAACAATATGAACAATATGTATATAAGTAAATATAAATAAGTAATGCTAGTAAGGTAATAAAATGAAATAAAAGCTAGAGATGGAAAGATCTAACCAAGAGACAAGAGATTTATAGTGGTTCGGCTACAAGGACACCTTCCTTGCCCTACTCCACTCCCCGAGCACCTAACTCGAGAGTTTTCTTCACTATGTCAACAAGCTCCCTTATGGCGGAGAAAACCTTACACAACTTTGGCTTACACCGGCTTAACGACACAAAGCTAGATGTCGAGCTCTAATCGTAGCTAGAACCAATCTCACAACTTAAACACGACTTTATCACACCTTCTTCTTCACGACTACTTCACGACTTGTTCACGACTTCTTCACAACTTCTTCACGACTTCTTCACAACTTCTTCACGACTTCTTCACGACACTTCACAACTAAGCACAACTTATGTACACTACTACTTCTTCACACCTTCACTACTTACACACCTTAACAACACAACTTCTCTACTTACACACTAACCTATCCCAAACAATTATACACACAACTATCTAACAACAATACACAACTTATAAACAAATGTATGATGACACAAACAACTTAGGTATCTAAGTTGCAATACTTCTTCTAGTTGTTGAAGGAGTATTCTTCTCTTGCACTTGAATGGAGGAAGCTTGGATCACTTAGAAACCAAAGCTTAAGATTATATGATCAAAGGGTTTTTGAAGATATGAAATGTGATTTAAAACAGAAAGTTTTAGTGTGCAAAAGGTGAGTAAAAGTCCAGGAGAAGGCTGGTATTTATAGGAGAAAAATTGGACAGCTGGAGGTCTACTGGAGCGGGGGCGGTCCCCTTAATAATTAAGGGGGCCGCCCCTTCTGGCCGTTGGCCAATTTTGTCCTTTTGTGGGGAAGGTTTTTCTGGAACATTTTAACTGATTTTGGTTAAAAATTTGAATTCATATTTTTATAAAAGATTAAACATTTTTATTTAATGCCAAAAATGTTTTTCAAAAATATATAAAATGTTTTTGATGTTTTATAAAAAATCTAGTTATTAAGAAAAATGTTCCTTTGATCATATAATGCATTAAGCACTTGTTTATTCATACCTTAAGTGATTAAGTTGTAGAAGTGAATATTTACAACTAAATACTTGTTTATTTGATAAGTTTATGTTTAATGAGTTTATATTTTGTGATCATTAAAACATAGAGATATGAATAATGTTTTTAGGCATTATTTATGTCAACAATATAAAAATCAGAAAAATATAAATCTTTTTTCTAAAATTTTCTTTTATTATTTAGGATTTAATAAAAATAAAATTGTACTTGTAGAATTAGTTTTCTAATATTTCACTTTTTATCCCGTTTTAGATTTCCCGTTACGTGTTTTTAGTTTATTTAATTCACGTTTAATTTTCTTTTGTATATTTGTTTTTCATACATCAATTAGAATTAATTAAAAAGCAAAATTTCATATCATCAGTCACTCTAATTCCAAAACTTAAACAATTTGCCCATTCACACCTCGTTGGGAAACGATCCGGGTAATCACTTACCTGATTTCACACTAAACACAAACGTGAGTTTTTGCAAGTATCCTTTTTCACAAAGGGGTGATTTGTATTTATTCACGTGTATCCGTCATTGCATAATATTTATATATACGTTTTAGCACGGATCAAATTTTGGCGCCGCTGCCGGGGAGGTTGTGTTGCGACAATATTGTTTAAAATTTAAGCGATTAGTGATTTGAGATCCTTCCTTGTGAAGTTCCTATTTCCCATAATCCCATATAAAATACAAAAATATTTTTCTTTTCTTTTTTATATATAATATCATATAAAAATTAATAAAAACCCAAAAACATTTTCTGTTTTATTGTAAAATAAAAGATAAAAGCAAAATCAAAATAATATTCCTCAACTTGGGTATTATCATAATAAGTTCCCAAACCAAAGATTAAAACTTGCCTTTGTGTCGCTTGCGAATTCGGCTCACCTTTGATTGATAAACAAACTATAACGGAGGTTTAAGGATAGTTTGACATTAAATTGTCGAACTGAAAGAAGCGGGTTTTTAAGGAGCATTAATTGCCCACCTTTGCTTCTCCGCCACTCTGTGCGTTTTTCAGTCAGAGAGCTACCGTACGCTGGTTGATTTAAGGTTTAAGTTCCTTGTGTTTTGCTTCGATCTTGATTTAATTGAAATATTTTATTTAGTGCATGCGCACTCGTTCTTCCACGTCGACAAGTCCTTTACATGAACTCGTAGATATTCCGAGAAGACGTAATCGTAGACGTGCTGCCCGAATAGTCGAACCCGAGATTCGTACTGTTCCCACTGATAATATGGCAGACAACCGCACAATGGCGGAGATGCTCCAAGCACCCACCGAGGGTTACGGAGATGCCATTGTTTTACCACCAATCGACTCTGATCATTTTGAATTGAAAACGCATTTGATTCAGCTCGTTTCTACAAACCAATTCCACGGGTTTGAACGAGAAGACCCGTATGCACACATCCGTTGGTTTAACAAGTTAACCTCTACAATCAATTACAAGGATGTGCCACAAAAAGTTATCAAATTGATGCTATTTCCGTTTTCACTCAAAGGGGCAGCCCGGATTTGGCTGGATAAAGAACCCCCTCGATCCATTGAAACTTGGGAAGATCTCGTAAAGAAATTTGTCAATTATTTCTTCCCTCCATCAAAGACGACTAATCTGAAAAATGAAATTTCTGGATTTCGTCAAGGTTTCGATGAAAACTTTGGAGAGGCATGGGACAGATTTAAAGATCTCCTAAGAAAATGCCCGCATCATGATTTCAAGGAATTACAACAGATCAATACGTTTTATAATGGGTTGAATGGAAACGATCAAGATTCTCTCAACGCTGCCGCCGGTGGCAATATCTTGAATCGTCGACCTAAAGAGGTGATTGAAATTTGTGAAAATAAATCAAAATTTCCTATTTCTCGAAACAAAGTGAATGTTCTTGTCACTCCTGCTTCTTCATCCGGTAACTCATCAGAGTTAGCCTTTCTAACGAACGCAATGCGTTGCATGATGAATGAAATGAAAGAAATGAAGAGTGAAATTCATAAACCAGAACAAATCAAAGCCATAAACAAAGTGTGTGAAACTTGTGGTGGCCCACATGCGTATTACGATTGTCAAGCAACCGATGCTTCTCTTTACCCAGCTCCCGTAGCTGCAGTAAACTACAATCAAAACCGACCGCATGCTGAAACTCATTACCAAGCACCAAATGCTATGGTACCACCTGGTTTTCCACCCGTTCCAAATCAAAATAATCAAAATCGCTTTGTTCAAAATCAAGGACAAAATTTCAATCAAAACCGAGGTCAAAATCAGGGGAATTTTAACCAAAAGCCATGGAATGTCCAAAACCAAAATCAGACGTCCTCGGATGAGTTGCTTAAGCAATTCATAAAATCCCAAGAGGAGACAAATAGGACCCAATATGAGACAAACCGGTTATTGGTTACCCAAATAAATGAGATCAAAAAGTCTTTAAATGATCGACCCTCGGGCTCAGGAACTCTTCCTAGCACCACAATCGCTAACCCGAGGGGTGATTTGAAGGCGATCACCACTCGTAGTGGTAAAACACATAATGGACCCTCGACTCCTATGCCCCCTCCACCGAGGGAAGTGAATCGAGATGCCGAGGTGACAAAGGACAAAGTGCAATTCTCAAGCCCACAAAGTACCGCACACGTCCAACCTCAAAATGTCCAAATTCAAATTCCGGAACCCGATGTTCCGAAGACAAATCCTAAGCCTTCAATTCCATATCCTTCAAGGCTTAATGATCAAAGGCTCCATGAGAAAACTAACAACCAAATGATGAAATTTCTGGAAATTTTCCAGAAATTACATTTCGATATTAGTTTTGTTGATGCCTTGCTGTATATGCCAAAATTCGCTTCTCAATTCAAAAGTCTCCTTAGCAATAAGGAAAAATTGTTGGAATTGGCAAAGACCCCATTAAATGAGAATTGCTCAGCTGTACTCCTTAAGAAACTTCCGGAAAAATTAGGAGAACCTGGTAAATTTCTCATCCCTTGTGATTTCCCGAGGATGGTTGAATGCTACGCCTTGGCCGATCTTGGTGCAAGCATCAACCTGATGCCGCTTTCCGTGTGGAAACAGCTTTCACTCCCGGAACATACTTCCACAAAAATGATTCTTGAATTGGCGGACCACACTGTTACTATTCCTAAAGGCGTTGCTGAAGACGTTTTTGTCAAAATAGGAAAGTTTCATTTCCCCGCTGATTTTGTAGTTGTGGATTTTGAATGCGATCCCCGAGTACCTCTCATTCTTGGGAGATCCTTTTTAAGGACCGGCCGTGCTTTGATCGATGTTTATGGCGAAGAAATAACACTTCGAGTTGATAACGAAGCAGTCACGTTTAACATCAATGCAAACTCTAAATCTCTAACCACCAAAGGAAACGTTGCTGTGGTCAATCAAAAATCTGATATCAAAATTGCTTCCAAAAGAAGTGATTCGATACTTTCAAGATTTGAGGTTAAGAGTCTTTCACAAAAACGTGCTGAGCTCAAAGCATGGGGAATTACCCCTGGTTCAAACAAATGGTTTGAAAGTTGTACCACAGAAGTTAAGAGTGTCTTTGACTACGATGAACAAGAATCGGAGTTCACATCGGAAGTGGTGAATACTGCTAGCTCTAAGAGCACACCACTTGTCCCACCTCCGAAAACGGTTTATCGTGTTGAAATGGTTAATTCTGTGGATGATCCAACCATTGCTCTCTCTTCCTACCCTTCTCTCACACCGGTTGAGGGAAGTGATCCCTTTTGGGATGAGGTCGATGCTTTCCTTGCAAGTGATGATTCAATTCCGACAAGAATTGATGATACTTATCTTGATCCTGAGGGGGACATTCTTTTTCTAGAGAGTTTGTTAAACGAAGATTCATCTTCCCCTCTTCCACCAAAACAACTTCATAATGAGGAAATCAAGTCAGTTGAGAAAACTGATAAATTTCCTGAGATCAAGTTTAAGGACTTGCCACCTCCACTTGAATATGAAATTCTTGAGGAGGAAGTTCTTATCTTAATTGCTATTCAGATCTCTCTTCTTCCCTTCACCTACCCGGTGATTTCCCCTATCCTTCACTCATTCGGGAGTGAGGATATTACCTTTGACCCCGGCATTTTCCATCTAACATTGGTTTAAAGCGGGTATTTATCTCATCGGTGTGGAACTTTCACATACTTCAATGTTTGTCCAAACATCTTGAATGAAAGTCCGATGGAGATTGTCTCTTCCACATGTTGCTTCCCCATGAGCCAATGAATGCGGGGTCGAGTCAAGCTAAGTGACTCGGTGAACAAAAACATTAGCAAAACATGGGTTTTCACCCATGTCTCTGTCTTCTTTCTCTGTTCTACCACCTAAGTGTGGGGGAGTTGCCCCTGCTGTTGTTACCATGTATATATATCAAAAAAAAAAAAAAAAAAAAAAAAAAAAAAAAAGGCTATTAGTAATGTTACCTTTTTACGTTCTAAGTGACGGCATAATAGCCGGTACTTTGAATATTGAGGGCAATATTCAGTTCTAAGTGTGGGGGGGAATTCTAGCAAATTTGATCATATGTACCATCTAGTACCCCCATTTTGGCCAAAATTTTAAATTTTTTTTCTCACTTAGAACGCAATAAATGGTTATCAGTCTGCCATGTCTAACCCACATAAGGATTGGCTAATCTGAGAGCAAACGGCTCTTGGTAAAGATATCTCAAATCCGTTTATGGCTTACAATTTGCCAAAAATTGTATGGTATTCGACTCACCATATCTTTATAAGTGAAGAGTTGGCTAGCCCGCAAGGTTATGGCTTATGGTAAAGGCAATAGAAAACCATAATTGGTAATCAACTCACCAAGATAATAACTGTATTCTATCAAAGAGTTGGCTAGTCCAAAAGCAAACGGTTTTTGGTAAAGACAAATCAAATCCGTTGATAGCTGATGGTTTGCTCAAAATCATTTGGTTATTAATGCACCAAAGTATCATACTAAAACATTGGCTACTCCAGAAGTAATGGATTTTGGTAAAGAGACATAAAATCCATTAAATTTTCATAAAAGATTGCTATGGACTAGCAATAGTTTAGTGTGGGGGATTGATGAGTGTGTAAATACTCATCATTTTTGTCCCATCTGAACGGCAAAAACATTTAAAAACACTCAGAAATGCTTCAAAATACAGAAAATATCCTTGAATTATGTTTTTATCTGTTTCATGTGCAAAGATTTAAAAACGGAGCGAAAACGAACATTTTTGGAATTGACTCGGTAATAATTGTGCATTTGATCAAGTGAAGACGAAAGTCAAAGACAGAGTCAAAGTCAACCCCAAAAACACCAAAATGACACAAGTGGTCCCTAGAAATAATTTTCTGAATTGGCATGATTAGTCCTTGGATTTTCAGCATTGTACAACTTTGGTCCCTTAAATTAAACCAAATCCAATTCTAATCCTAACAATTCTAATCCTAAATATTAAACCCAGTCCATCCCAGTTACTAACCCAGCCCACAACAAATTACCCAAGCCCAAACATAAACCCAAATACGCAACCCGACCCTTAACTAACACCCAAAGTTTGACCCCAGTCAAACTCTTCTTCCATACCACCCAACCCGCCAAACCAATACCACCATCTCCACCGCCTTATCCCTGCAATACCACCACACCTCACCCTTCCACCTATCCCACTTCACCTAACAAACCAAAATACATTTAATACTTCTTCCCCAGTACACTCCATCAGAGATAGTGGATTTTTCCACTATCTCAATTTTGGCGCCAAATTCAGAACTAAAGGCTGAGATCATTTGAAGCTAATCCAAGGGTGCAGAATGGATCAGAGGAAGATAGCAAGCAAATCCCACTTTATTATAGTATAAATAGAGCAACAATGTAGCATGTAAAAAGTAAGTAGTTAATTTAGATAAATCGTATTTCATATTCAGTAGTTGTAATCTTGTAATTTTCGAATTCCAGTTATTAATTCAAGTTCAATTCAGTCAAGTTAATCTTATTTCAATCACTTTTGTTCTAAATTTCAATTATGCTAAGTTTCCAAGTTGTCTGTTAACTAAAAATAAGTTGTTAAGTTGTTAAGAACCAATCAAACACTACACACCCTTGCTATAAGCTTATACAAGCTTATCATAGCTTGTTGTAAGTTTATATTAGTTACAATCTGTTCTAAATTCAAGAAATGAAGAAAGTCAATGAAAGTCAAAGAAGCTACCCATAAGCTCTTCTGGTGGAATAAGCTGTTCAGGAAAGTTGAAAGTGGTTTTCTAGCTTGTCTTTGACAAGCTAGTTAGGTTCTGATCCTTGTTCCTTTGTTCCATAAGCTCATTCAGTTGTAAGCTTTTTGAATTCTTAGCATTAAATTTTAGTGTACTGTGCAATAGCTTAATTCTAGCTTATTATTGTTATTTCTAGCTTATTATTAGTTTCTAATTACATTTCATCAATAATATCAGTTTTAAAAAGCCCTTGTCTTTATTCTACTTAAAAAAAACTCATTTATAGCCATAAATAGCTTAATCTAGTAAACTACTTATTAATAAGCTCATTTCAGTTTTTAATTATTAATTATCATATAAATAAGTTAGTTAAACTTAGTTCAGTGAATTTCTTAGCTTAAAATCAGATTTTCATTTGAAAATCCAAGACAGTCCCATAAAGGGCTGTTTGGTTTAAGCAGTCAACAAGGTCAATCAAGCTTGTACTGTGCATTTACCAATATCCCAACTTCAAACCAGCTTAATTTAGCCATAATAAGTTGTTTTTGAGTTCTAATTAGCCAAATAGATAGAAAATCAAGTTTTTTATTGCCTATGGGATTTTCAGTCCCTAAATAAGTCCAAATAAGCCATAAGCTGTTATAAGCACTTTTGGCCCTTTTTCTTTTCATCTTCTGAGTCCTTAAGGTCATATTAGAGCAGTCAAAACAGCCTGGTTTGGTTTCAATTGGTTTTGTGCCTTCTGCACAAATCTGCATAAGCAGACTCAGTATATACTGAGCAGATTTGACCCCTAATGGCCCTTCTTCTCAGCTTATTTGTGGCTTATCTAGATAAGCTGAGGCCTTGAATTTTGGTTTGCTTATAGGTCATAGTACTGGCTTTAAGATTCTGTGCTTGGATTCCACTTCATAGCTTATTTAATAGCTTAAAATAAGCCTGCAAATTCCCCCATTTCCCTGCCCTGAGCCTGCATAGAACTCAGTTGCTAACACCATCTGATCTAGGTGCAAATTGGAGTTCAATTGATTTGTTAGAGATGGGGCTTTTTGTGTTTTTGTGTAGCCAGTAGTACTAGCAAGATTTTGCCCCCATAAGTTTTCACTTTTCAGCTTAATTAAGTGCTTAAAATTGCTCTGCAAGTTGGCTGATTAGCCCATAGTTTCTGCATAATTTGCTACTACTGTTCAAGTGCTTATCAGCTTATCCTGAGTGCTTATTTTTGATCATATTAAGTTGTTTTAAACTTCCATTAGTGTATTGAACCATTCTTGAACCTTTGGTAAATTTTTGAGCTTTTTAGCTTATTTTTGGGCTTATCCCCAAACTGCTTATTAGTCCATCTGCTTATTAGGGTTTAGATAACTTGTAATTTTATTTTTCCTAGACTTAGAATATTATTTTAGACTTAACCTGAATTTTCCAGATTTTTCCTAAGTCATTTAATATTTTTAATCATTTTAATTAGTTTATAATAGTTTTTAATTCATAATAAAAAATATAAAAATCAGAAAAATATAAATCTTTTTTCTAAAATTTTCTTTTATTATTTAGGATTTAAGAAAAATAAAATTGTACTTGTAGGATTAGTTTTCTAATATTTCACTTTTTATCCCGTTTTAGATTTCCCGTTACGCGTTTTTAGTTTATTTAATTCACGTTTAATTTTCTTTTGTATATTTGTTTTTCATACATCAATTAGAATTAATTAAAAAGAAAAATTCCATATCATCAGTCACTCTAATTCCAAAACTTAAACAATTTGCCCATTCACACCTCGTTGGGAAACGATCCGGGTAATCACTTACTTGGTTTCACACTACACACAAACGTGAGTTTTTGAAAGTATCCTTTTTCACAAAGGGGTGATTTGTATTTATTCACGTGTATCCGTCATTGCATAATATTTATATATACGTTTTAGCACGGATCAGTACTGTCCATTGAAAGTTAGTACGGCTGAAAGATACATGAACAGTTAGTACTGCTTATAAAGAAAGTTGGTACGGTTTATAAGATAATTATAGAAACCGTGTTAAGATAATTATAGAAAAGATGTACTGTATATCTTATCGAATTAGAATTATACGGTAGATAGTTTTCTTGTAAAGGACTCCTTGGTCTATAAAAGGAGATCCTAGGTTAAACGTTTGATATGCATTATTATTAAGAGCTTCACGATTCTCATTGTAATCATTCAATATATTGAAGTGATCGTTTGGTTGATATTGTGTTCTTGTTATTATTGTTACATTCATACAATCACCAAACACTAAATCTTCTAAGAACTTGGTGGTAAATTCCGCGTGCTATCAAGTATATACTCAAAGTATACTCAACACAATCTTTGTGTTCAGATCCGGTCAAGTGGTATCAGAGCCAGGTTTCTGATACTTTGAGTTTAGAAGATCTTGAAGTTCTTGTTCTCTTGCAACTAGAAAAATGGACATGGAAACACCACAAACCTCAATCCTTGCAAAACTTCCCATGCTGAAGCAGAATGAATACGATTTATGGCGGCTCAGAATTGAACAATACTTCATGGTGCAGGACTATGCACTATGGGATATCATCATGAATGGTGATTCCTTTAAACCAACAACTTCTGAGGAAACACGTCCTGATGGTTCCAAGACAACAAAGCTCAACACTGAACTAGTAACCAATGATGAAAGAATTAAAAAGAAGAATGATCAGAAGGCTAGGAATTTGCTACTTATGGCAATCCCTAATGATCAAGTGTTGAACTTTAGCCAGTATGAAACTGCTAAGACTCTTTTTGAAGCAGTGGTGGAGAGATTTGGTGGGAATGAAGCTACCAAGAAGGCGTAGAGAACTCTTCTCAAACAAAGTTATGAGAACTTTACTGCTTCAAGCAATGAATCCTTGGATCATGTGTTCAACAGGATACAAAGGATTGTCAGTCAGCTTACTGTGCTAAAGATTGCTATTCCACAGGAAGATCTCAACATGAAGTTTCTAAACAGTCTGCCTGCTGAGTGGAACACTTATGTGGTTGTTTGGAGCAATAAACCAGAGCTGGAAAAGATGACATTGAATGAGCTCTACAACAATCTCAAAATTGTTTAGCACAAGGTAAAGAAGAGTGGTAGCACCAGTACTAGTTCAGGGAATATGGCATTCGTATCCAGCAGTACCAATCCTGAAGAAGAAGAAGCAGTTTGTACTGCTAACCCAACAGTTGGAACTGCTAGTATAAAAACTAGTATGGCTAGTTTGAGTGATGAGACCATTTATGCATTCCTATCAGAACAATCCGGTGGTTCACATATTTATAATGAATATTTGCTCCAGATTGAAGATGATGATCTTGAAGCTATGGACTTAAAGTGGCAGTTAGCTCTAATTAGTATAAGGGCAAAGAAGTATTATCAAAGAGCTGGAAACAAGATCACCTTCAATGGGAGAGATGTAGCTGGATATGACAAGTCAAAGGTTGAGTGCTACAATTGTCATAAGATGGGGCACTTTGCCAGGGAATGTAGGGGTCCTAGACAACAGAACAGAGGGAATGGAAACAAGAGTCAGAATAGGAGGACATTGAATGTGGAAGAAACTTCTTCCTCAAAAGCTATGGTGGCTGTAGATGGAGCTAGTTTTGACTGGATCTTTATGGAAGATGAGGAGGAAGCAGCCAACATTGCATTGATGGCCTTTTCAGACTCTGAGGTACATGTAGTTCAAAATTGTTCAAATTCTTGTCATGCTTTAAAAGATTATGAAACCCTTAAGAAACAGTATGATGATCTTATAATAGAGTTCAATCAAGTTAGCTTTAGTCTGTCAAATCATAAAAGAGGACTAGCTGTCTTAGAAGAACAACTTGAATTCTACATAAATAATGAATCAAATTTTAATGATGACATAGCTGTTTTAAAAAGGGATTTACAGTTAAAAGATGATAAGATGAGTGGGCTGGTATATGAACTAGAGCAACTTAAAAAGGAAAAAGAAAATATACAGCTAAGTGTTGACACTCTAGAGTATACATCAAAAGGTGTACAGAAAATAGTAGAGAGTCAAATACTTAATAAAGCTAAGTCTGGTTTAGGTTATAAGGCAGTGGCACCTCCAAATAGAGGAATGTTTGTCCCCCCAGGAATAGATCTAGCCCATACAGGTTTAGAAGAGTTTAAGGATAAGGAGTTTCCTGCATATAGTGCTAAAATAAGTGAGAATCCTGTTAAATTTGTTAAGGCTGAGGATACTTATGTTAGTGCTAGTGATAAATCTCTTTCTGAGGAAAAGATGTCCTCTGGTAGGGATTCAGATGCACCAACCATTGAGGATTGGACATCTGATGATGATGAGAATGAAAAAGTTAAGGTTCAGGACAAACAAGTTGCACCTAAAGATAGTGATGCGTGGTTTTGCAACCTTACAACAGGTTTTACCTCTCGAGGGATCTCAAGAGGCTTACAACCCCACCAGGCAGTGTACCTGACCGATGTAGTATAGTGTAGTGGTATGTACGGGGGATTGATCGTTCTCCACAGGGAATAGTGTTCGTTAGGTATGAAAAACTACTTTAATAGGTCTAAGGGTGAGGGAAGATTCTTTTTGTATTTTTATATTTTTATGAAAGCAAGTAAAATCTCGGGTTTGAAGGAGTGGGCGGAATTAGTTGCTAGTCAACTAACCCAAATAACTACAAATGCAAATAAAATAAATAACAGAAAATGAAAAGGTTGTGAAACTTATGTGGAGAGAAATGTGTTTACTTAGATTTCCTTACTCCCTAACTATCTTTTACCGGTTGATTAGTGTGTATTAATTGCGTGGATGACGGGTGTATTCCTTAATACCAATCGTGGGGTGGCGTACGTACTTCCCCAACTCTATGAGCTCCTACTTCACTCCTATGTCGAGCCGGCTAGGAAGCTCCTAACATGGGATCACTAGAATTCGCTCATGCATTAAATACAACCATAAAAACCTTAGTACGCATTGGTTCATGTTTCTTAAGACGTTCAAGCAAGTTACCGTATAGGAAGTTAGCCAGTTTTCTTAAGCCTAACATCGATAAACAATCATCCAATACAACTAATAACACACTAATAACCAATAATTAATAGCTAGGTTTCATTAGATCTAAGCAAACACAAGATAAATCTAGCCTAGCATGTTAATCAAAAGACAAGAACAAGATGTAATCAAACAACACATAGACATATTGAATGATTAAATAATCACTTATCTTCAATTAAACATGGGAGATCCAAGGGTATGAAAACCCTTAAAAATGGCAGAAATTCGTCTTAGGGTTTCTCCTCCAAAGTTACACACAATAAGTTCCACTTTTATGACAAAAAATTGCAAAACTATATATAGAGTTTAAGGGCTGACGGCGTCACGTTATAGGACTTGACGCCGTCACCTCGCCGCTTTTAGGGTTCCCGGATGGCCTTCCTGACGCCATCCCTCTTTAGGCCTCCAAAATCCGCTCTGGCTTATCAAAGCTTGACGCCGTCAGAAATGAGCTTGACGCCGTCCCTCTTTAATTTAAACCGTGACGACCTTGATCACTTCAAAGGGTGACGCCGTCAGATTTTTCATGCAAAATTCTCTGGCTTATCATGTGTATTTTTTCATGTCCACCTTTTTTGCCAAGCCATGACGCCGTCAAGGGCAATCCCTGACGCCGTCAGAGGTACTTTTCAGCCGATTTTGAGACTTTGTCGTTTTCTTCACTTTTATGCTCCAAAAACGTCCAAAATGCTTCCTTTTCCAGATTTCTTCTCAAAAGTACCTAAAATGACAAAAGGAACGATTTAGGGCAATATTTGATCAAATAAATACGATTTAGGGCTTAAATGACCCCCTAAAAGCGGTACACTTTTCGCTTCATCAGATAGGCATGAGATTAAAACAGAAGTAAAACATGTTCCTAAGAGGGTAAAAAGTGAAAAAGCAAAACCAGTTAGGAACAATGTGAAGTATGCTGAGATGTATAGGTCTAAGGGTAATCAGAGGAATAGAAATCACTCACAATGTAGACAGTTGAGTCAAGAGTTTGTTTTAATGAATGAAGTATGCTTTGTGTGTGGTAGATTTGACCATTTAGCTGCATACTGTGAGTCAAACTCTTGGAAGAAGCAAATTTTTTGAAAGTCTAGGGTGTATATGAACAAAATGATAGGGTAAATCATCATAGACCAAACAGATTGACTGATGACATCAAATAACGACATATTATTAGCATCATTTATCCCATATTAATGACTTGTTTTATATCACTTTATATGAGAATTGACACTTAATCGTTTACTTTTGTAATTCTCAGTATAAACAAGCATTTGGTGAAAGTTAATGATTTCGGACGGAAATTGGAGCAAAATGAATCAAGTTGGAAAAGTCTGCTGAATTGAAGAGATTAAAGACCATTGCCTGACTTTGAAGCATGCGCCGCATCTGATTTTATCATGCGTCGCATATGAAACTTTGGTCAACGAAGAAGAACCAACTTGTTCTACTCCAGATACGCCGCATCGGACCAATCCGATGCGCCGTATTGGCCATACACAATCCTTACCAAAGAAATCAAGTGGAGATTAGAAGCTTAATGAAGAAGTCAAGATTACAAGTCGACACTTGAAGATGCTTTCGTATTTTGGCCATAAAATCTTCATCCGGACTCCGATTTAGTTGATTCAAGCGGCCACGCGAAGAGAAAAAGAAAATCTATCTGAATCTGAAGGAGATGCGGCGCATCTGGTCCTTAGATGCGCCGTATTGGGAGATGAGGCGCATCTGGTCTTTAGATGCGCCGTATTGGGTCAGTTTCAGACTTGGAGGCTACGTTTACTTATAGATGCGGCGCATCTAACTCTCTAGATGCGCCGTATCGACCCAGATTTCAGAATCTATAAATACCGAGCTCATTAACGAATTAGGGTATCATTGGGGACCCTTGGGGTCGTTCCCAGAAGACCAAAAACCCCTCAAAACAGCAGAAAACCTCCTTGAAGATCCAATCATCGTAGAAGATCATCTCAAGAACCTTATATTAAGTTTAATCGTTTGGTTAGCGTATCGTTTTCATTATGAATTCTTATTCGTTTGCTTTGATTACAACTTTATGTATTGTTACTGAGATTATGGGCTAACACCCTTAGGTGTTAGCCACGTTTATGAAGTTTTATTAGTTTTTATGCTTGTGTTGATGTGTTTACTTTGTTATTGGATTGGGTGCTTATCGATAAAAACTCGTTTATTGCTTATAACTAGTAAAAGTCTATGTAACTAGATTATGAACTTATTGGTTTAATGTGGTAACTTAACTATCTGTAATTGTGGTTACTTTAATTGATCATAAAGTGTAGTAATCCGAATCCTATTAGACGGCTTAGAGGGAACACACCGGAACCGTGCCTTATGCCACTATTAGGACTAGTAGCGCGTAATGCCAAACTAGGTTAGACGGTTTAAAGCGATAAATTAGTATTGATGCTAGATAGGTCACTATGATCATGTCCTCTTTCCCACCACGATGGTAGGTTATTCAATTGTGACAGGATTAATAATCGGATTGATGGCAAAACAATTGAATGAATTAAAACAAGTAGACATAAGCATGTATAACTATTAGATGGATTAGGCTTGGCTAACCCGTTCTTCTATATATCGATCTATCTTTAGTTTAGTTATTTACTTTCCTGTATTTAGTTTAATTATACACACAAACTCGTGATAGCCTCTCAGGCTAAAACCCCCTTATCTTTAATTGCTTTCTAGTTTAGTTTAGTTAGATTAGTAATTAGAATACCATTAGATCACTTTAGCTTCGCTCCTAGTGAACCACCCTTGCTTACCTAAAAACTATCTACATTGACCGGGTACACTGCTCGTTAGTGTTTAGAGTCTATAGGTTAGTTCGGCAAAATATAAATTTAAAACTTGGTAGTTTATTATAGACTATAAAAAACACATCAAGTTTTTGGCGCCGCTGCCGGGGAGTGATTGTTTAATTTGATTTATTGGTATTTTAGTTTTTATTTGTTTTCGTTAGTTTCTGTGTGTTTGTGTTTCTGTCTCAGAGAGGCAATACGGCGTATCCTTGTTTGTGGATGCGACGTATCTGTCTTATATCAATACGGCGTATACAGGTCAATTGAACACGGCGTATTGATGTTCTGTGACCAAATTTTTTTTTTTAGTTTGTGTGATTTTGTGTTAAAATTTAATTAAAAAAAAAAAAAAAAAAAACTGTTACAGGAAGATAATACGGCGCATCTATTGTTTGTTAGATACGGCGTATTTACTTGTTTCGTATACGGCGTATCCATTGTTTGTTGGATACGGCGCATCGACCTTCTGTGACCAAAAAAATATTTTTTTTTTATTTTTTTATTTTCTGTGTTTATTTAATTTTTATTAGTTTAGTTTTTATTTTTGTTTCGTCTACTGCTGTTCTTGGTTGTTTATCTTTCAGGTAATAATGATGATGGACAATCCGGACATAACAATGGAAGAATATATTAGGTTTGAAGAGGAAAAAGCCTTGAGCAATAATCAGATGTATAGTTGGGAAAGAGCAAGATATTGTGCACAAGTCATCGAGACGAATGAAATTACTATGGAAGAATACTTGTTGCAGGAAAAGGTTAAGTTAAAGAAAGAAAGAAATGGGTTGCCGTTTCAACACACTTGGTGTATGTCAAATGATGATGAGGAGGAGTCATACACCGTAAAACCAATTCCGGCGATTGTTATTGATAGTACTTTTTCTCCGGAGATTGAACAAGATGAGGTGTATACGGAACCTTACATTGAAGAATATTCTGCAATCGTGTTACCGCCATTAGACAATCTAACGGATGAAGATGAAAAGTATTCTGATTTTGAGTTTGAACCATTTGACGCCATAGTTTATGATGAGATTCCTCAACCAGATTTTGATCCAACTCAAGTTTTTGAAGAAATCTGGAATGACTTATTTAAGGATGGAATTCGGGACGATTATGAAATTGCAAGACCACTAGTTGAAGATGGAGATTCAGAAGACGAATTGGAGTCACTTACAACACAAAGTGGTACAAATATATTTAATATTATTAATCCCGTTACTAATAATCTTGCTAGTTTTCCTAAACAGGTTGCAGGACAAAAGAATGATGAGTTCAAATTCATTACACTACCTATTGAAGCACCTGTGATCAACCCGTATTTGGTGGAGCTCGAAGAAGAGTTTGGTGACGAGCTCTTAAACATTGCTATGATTGATGAAGATGATGATTTCGACCCTATGAAGGTTATAGAGGAACTCGAACTTTTACTCGCCAAAGACCCTTTCTCATCTTCTGCGGAAGTCAAGGGACGCCTTACTACCAAAGAAACTAACCAAGAAGAAATGGGACTCATTTTTCCTCAACATACTACTCTTTCAGATGAAATGGTCAAGTCATCCAATTTATTAACCAAACCGGGTAAGGATAGGAAAGATGTACATATATTGCCAAGGTATGATTTTTATTTATTTCTTCCATCTTTACTAGCAAATTTACACTCTTTTCGTGTTTATTGCTACTATCACCCGCACTTGATCTCAAGTGGGGGGAACGACACCCTATTACACAGTAAATAAGGGTGGAGTCAGGCTCGTGACTCGAACAAAAACAAGCGCTTCGTGGGAGGCAACCCATGCTTATCTTTTATTTTCTTTTTAGTTTATTTTATTTTCTTGTGTTTGTTTTTTATTTGTTTTTTTTCTGCATGACTGTTGTTGCTGTATTCTGCTAATAAAAACGATACGGCGCATCTGTATTCTAGATGCGGCGTATTGCGTTTTAATTTTATATGCAACGCATTTAATAATTCGAGTACGGCGCATCTATCCCCTAGATACGCCGTATTCTGTTTTTAATCAGAAATAAATTTAAACCATAACCGACATACGACGCATCTGTTGTACAGATACGGCGTATCTAATTATTTATTAAAAACAGTCTTCGAATTAATAAAATAAGAAGCGACGCATCAATTTCTATCGATACGGCGTATTATCCCATTGCATGCAGTTTAATATTTCCTACAGGTTGTTGATGCGGCGTATCCAATATTCCATGGATGCGACGCATCGACACTCTGGCCTGTAATTTTTTTCGTATTTTTATTTTTATTTTCCTAACCAATGATTAACGAGATGCTCTCGAGATTCTTTTTCTGTGGTCTCTATATTTTTACAGGCCTGGACAATTGAAGAGGTTGATGAACTCCCACATTTTATATGCTCGCATTCTTACATGGAGGATTATACCGAGCAAATCTCAGGGGAGTTCTCCGTTCTAATTCTTTTAATTTCCTGTTTTTAATTTCAAATTAAACAACGAGGACGTTGTTTATCTTAAGTGGGGGGATGGAGAATTAGAACGTTTACTTGTCCTTATTTTTCAAAAATATGCTTAATATGTACTTAATATGCTTAAATTTAAAATTTTTCTAGCATGTTTTTGTTTAATCTAAGTTGCATAGCTGCACACATAACATTATTTTCAAAAATTGTGAACTTATCAAAATTCACAAATCTATGAGTGTGCCGGTGACTTGTAAACTTTAGAACTTGGCTTGTATACTATTCGAGACCACCATAATAAGTATTATTTATATAATTGGAGTGACTTGTCTAACTTGGTAAATTTCTAGGATTACACCCAAAAAGCCTTTTATGTTATGTGTTATTAACTAACTACACTAGTTAGTTAACCCCCGTATAAACCTTTTGTTTACTCTCATTGTTAGAGTAAGATACCCCTAGAAAAACCCTTAGAGCCATTCCTTTCGTTTCTTACACCAATGTTTAAAATGTTTCGTTACACCCTTACACCTTAGCCTACCCTGTAGATTAAAGTCCGTGGGTAATTGCTTTATGCAAAGTGTGTTTCCTTGCATTACCTGTGTTCGCGTGCGTAATTCATTATCTTTGGTTAGGTCGGGAAATTGCACAATGCAATGGAGTGAAAGTACATATTGTATTTTTGATTTTCGTGTGTTTACTACTTTCACTATTATTTTTTATATCTGAAGTTATGAAGATTTTTTGTGATGGTGAGGTGGTGAAATTTTACACCAATAGCTATTAGTTTTATGTTATGAAAAAAAAAAAAAAAAAAAAAAATCGAAAAAGAAAAAAAAAAGAAAAGAAAAAAATAAGAAAAGAAAAAGAAAGAAGAAAGTTGGAAGTTTGTTAAACCAACGATGTAAAGTTATGTAAGTGGTTCATATGGCCACTATTTGTTATACTATATATATGGATTGAATGGGAGTTGGCAGTTATGGGGAACGCCAACTAAGGTTTATTCTTTGATTAAGATCTTATTGAGTATAATTCATGTTTACCTAAAGCGTGTGTTTCAAGTGTTAAAGCGTGAGTTATTCAATTATATGAGTCTTATTCATGGGATGGTTGGGATAGTGATTAACCACACTTAGGATTTTAATTTATTTGTTTTGTTTATTTTTCATTTTTACACCAATTTATATCCCAAATATTATCCATACCCTATATTATTCTTTATCCAAACCTTTGATTTATTGAGATTAGGGATTTGAGCAATCTTAAGTATCGTAGTCGTGGATTCGGCTATGTATTTATGATTTTGTCGCCCTTTTTGATATAATATTATTGGTGAAGAATACTTGGTCCTATCTTTAGCCTATTCGAGTTAAGGATTTGAGCAATTGCAAGTATCGTGTTCGTGGATTCGATCATGTATTTGTGATTTTGTCGCCTTTTCTGGAATCTGAGATCGATAGAGATTAAGGAGAATGATTAACCCTTAAACCTCAAAACCCTTTTTACCGCTTTAGACTTGTTATTCCTTAGCTTTAGTGGGGGAGATGCGTATTATTGCCAAGCTTATGATAGAATATTCGTCACGACTGGACAGTTAAACGATTAGATTTGCTTTTATCGAAATATTTTATTTTGTTTCTAATTCGTTAAGTGTTTGGTTGTGCAATTATGATGAAACGAATAAGTGCTTAATTATAAAAATACATCCTATTTAGGATACATTTTCATAAGTTTAAATCTAAGGTTTACTTGAGGACAAGTAAAGTTCAAGTGGGGGGATATTTGATGACATCAAATAACGACATATTATTAGCATCATTTATCCCATATTAATGACTTGTTTTATATCACTTTATATGAGAATTGACACTTAATCGTTTACTTTTGTAATTCTCAGTATAAACAAGCATTTGGTGAAAGTTAATGATTTCGGACGGAAATTGGAGCAAAATGAATCAAGTTGGAAAAGTCTGCTGAATTGAAGAGATTAAAGACCATTGCCTGACTTTGAAGCATGCGCCGCATCTGATTTTATCATGCGTCGCATATGAAACTTTGGTCAACGAAGAAGAACCAACTTGTTCTACTCCAGATACGCCGCATCGGACCAATCCGATGCGCCGTATTGGCCATACACAATCCTTACCAAAGAAATCAAGTGGAGATTAGAAGCTTAATGAAGAAGTCAAGATTACAAGTCGACACTTGAAGATGCTTTCGTATTTTGGCCATAAAATCTTCATCCGGACTCCGATTTAGTTGATTCAAGCGGCCACGCGAAGAGAAAAAGA
The DNA here is from genome assembly GCA_021014915.2 of Artemisia tridentata subsp. tridentata. Classification (NCBI taxonomy): domain Eukaryota; kingdom Viridiplantae; phylum Streptophyta; class Magnoliopsida; order Asterales; family Asteraceae; genus Artemisia; species Artemisia tridentata. Next base: position 57,838,595 of record CP139507.1, read on the forward strand.
AAATCTATCTGAATCTGAAGGAGATGCGGCGCATCTGGTCCTTAGATGCGCCGTATTGGGAGATGAGGCGCATCTGGTCTTTAGATGCGCCGTATTGGGTCAGTTTCAGACTTGGAGGCTACGTTTACTTATAGATGCGGCGCATCTAACTCTCTAGATGCGCCGTATCGACCCAGATTTCAGAATCTATAAATACCGAGCTCATTAACGAATTAGGGTATCATTGGGGACCCTTGGGGTCGTTCCCAGAAGACCAAAAACCCCTCAAAACAGCAGAAAACCTCCTTGAAGATCCAATCATCGTAGAAGATCATCTCAAGAACCTTATATTAAGTTTAATCGTTTGGTTAGCGTATCGTTTTCATTATGAATTCTTATTCGTTTGCTTTGATTACAACTTTATGTATTGTTACTGAGATTATGGGCTAACACCCTTAGGTGTTAGCCACGTTTATGAAGTTTTATTAGTTTTTATGCTTGTGTTGATGTGTTTACTTTGTTATTGGATTGGGTGCTTATCGATAAAAACTCGTTTATTGCTTATAACTAGTAAAAGTCTATGTAACTAGATTATGAACTTATTGGTTTAATGTGGTAACTTAACTATCTGTAATTGTGGTTACTTTAATTGATCATAAAGTGTAGTAATCCGAATCCTATTAGACGGCTTAGAGGGAACACACCGGAACCGTGCCTTATGCCACTATTAGGACTAGTAGCGCGTAATGCCAAACTAGGTTAGACGGTTTAAAGCGATAAATTAGTATTGATGCTAGATAGGTCACTATGATCATGTCCTCTTTCCCACCACGATGGTAGGTTATTCAATTGTGACAGGATTAATAATCGGATTGATGGCAAAACAATTGAATGAATTAAAACAAGTAGACATAAGCATGTATAACTATTAGATGGATTAGGCTTGGCTAACCCGTTCTTCTATATATCGATCTATCTTTAGTTTAGTTATTTACTTTCCTGTATTTAGTTTAATTATACACACAAACTCGTGATAGCCTCTCAGGCTAAAACCCCCTTATCTTTAATTGCTTTCTAGTTTAGTTTAGTTAGATTAGTAATTAGAATACCATTAGATCACTTTAGCTTCGCTCCTAGTGAACGACCCTTGCTTACCTAAAAACTATCTACATTGACCGGGTACACTGCTCGTTAGTGTTTAGAGTCTATAGGTTAGTTCGGCAAAATATAAATTTAAAACTTGGTAGTTTATTATAGACTATAAAAAACACATCATTGACCCATTCAAATCAAATGTTGTCACCCAAAGCAGTTATGACTAAGTCTGGGATGAAGCCAGTTACAACTGCTAGACCAACCAAAAGGCCTAATACCAAACAAACTGTTACAAGTGCAAAAACCTTTTCAATACATGCACAAACAGTTCAAAGACCCTTTTACAAACAAACAGCTTCAAACAGGTATAAATGGGAACCAAAGGCCAAACAAAACAGGTCAACAGTTGGTACTGTAAAGACAGCAGTTCCTACTACTAGAAGAACAGTTCCTACTGTTAACAATCAGAAAGCTGTTAAGGGAAAAAAAAAAGGGGCAATGTTGTCAAGGCCTCAGCACATTGGGTTAGAAAAACAATCCAACCCAATGGTGCATCAATGACCTCAAATAGTTTTTCTCATATTGATGCACAAGGCAGATCCAAGCCATTAATGGTTTGGGTCCCCAAAAGACACTAAAACCTTTCTTTTGTGTGCAGGAACATCCTTCAAATGGTGAAGAAGACAGAGGCTACTCAGATAGTGGATGTTCCAGGCATATAACTGGTAACATGTTATACCTTTCAGACTTTATTGCTCTGGATGGAGGACCTGTTATCTTTGGTGGTGGTGTTGGAGGGAGGATTACTGGTAAAGGTGTCATCAAAACTGGTAATCTTGATTTTGAGAATGTGTATTTTGTACCAGAGTTAAAGTACAACCTCTTTAGTGTTTCACAGATATGTGATAAACAAAATAAGGTTCTTTTTACTGATACTGACTGCCTTATTCTTTCTCCTGATTTCAAGCTGCCTGATGAAAATCAAGTTTTGCTTAAAATCCCAAGAAAGAGTAATACATACAGTATTGAGATGAACAGCCTTGTTCCTAAAGAAGGTCTTACTTGCCTTGTTGCAAAAGCCACATTGGAAAAATCAATGTTATGGCACAGAAGGCTTGGTCATGTTAATTTTAAAACCATTAACAAACTTGCTAAAAATGGGTTGGTAAGAGGCTTACCAAACAAAACTTTTCAAAATGACCAAACCTGTGTTTCCTGTCTCAAGGGCAAGCAACACAGAGCCTCCTGTAAGCCAAAATTGCATAACTCTAATGATCAAGTTCTACATATGCTTCATATGGACTTATTTGGTCCAACTTTTGTGAGTAGCTTGAATTTTAAGAAATACTGTCTTGTTATCATAGATGATTATAGCAGATTTACCTAGGTTTACTTTTTAAGAACTAAGGATGAAACAAGTGAAATCCTTAAGTCCTTCATTACTGAGGTAGAAAAACTAGTGAATAGGAAAGTTAAAATAATCAGATGTAATAATGGAACAGAATTTAAAAATAGAGTTATGGATGATTTTTGCAAAGAAAAAGGTATTAGAAGGGAATTCAGTGTAGCTAGAACCCCACGACAGAATAGAGTAGCTGAAAGGAAAAATAGGACTTTGATAGAGGCTGCTAGGAAAATGTTAGCTGACTCTAAGCTACCTATTTCATTATGGGCTGAAGCAGTTAGTACTGCTTGCTATGTTCAAAATAGGCTTTTAGTAGTTCAACCTTACAATAAGACTCCCTATGAGCTTTTTAGAGGTAGAACTCCTGCACTAAGTTTCATGAGACCTTTTGGTTGTCATGTAACAATCCTTAATACCAAGGACCAACTAGGAAAATTTGATGGGAAATCTGATGAAGGTTTCTTTGTTGGATATTCTTTGCAAAGCAAGGCTTTTAGGGTGTACAATACAAGCACCAAGCATGTAGAAGAGAATCTGCACATAGAATTTCAGGAGAATATTCCTAATGTTGCAGGTGTTGGTCCAGATTGGCTTTTTGATCTTGATATGTTGTCAAATTCTATGAATTATGTGCCTGTTTCAGGTACAAATACTAACCATGATGCAGGATCAGAAGAAGAGGATGATGATGTCATCTTCATGCCAATCTTGGAAGATAGCTCATTAGGTGGTTCTTCTACAAAGAATGCTTATGTTCTTTCACCAAGTGATATTCCTTCATCAAGTGGTGTTGATAAAGAGAAGGATGTAGATGCCAACAGTAGACTAAATGGAAAAGCAACAGAAGTTCCTGAGAGCAGTACCAGTGGAATTCATACTGCTGAACCAAGTGTTGAGACTGCTACAACAAGTCAGGCTCAAAATGCCTCACCAGTTCATCCTGCTTCCCCAATAGATGATTTTGATTTCTTTGGAGCTGGACTGCATAATATGCCTATCAATTATGAAGCTCCTCCTACCCCTCAAACAATTGTTCACAGAAATCATCCACTTACCAATATCATTGGAGATGTACAATCTGGAGTCAAAACAAGAAGACAAGTACAAGGTCCAGATCACCATGGCTTTCTCAGTGTAGTTTATGAAGAGAAACATCATAAAGATGAGCATGAGTGTATGTTTGTATGTTTCCTATCACAAGTAGAACCCAAGAATGTGTTAAAGGCTTAAGAAGAATCTAGTTGGGTTGAGGCAATGCAAGAAGAGTTGCTTCAATTCAAAATTCAGAATGTATGGGTTCTGGTTGACTTACCAAAGGGTATGAGAGTTATTGGTACTAAGTGGGTATTCAGGAATAAGAAGGATGAAAGGGGCATTGTGATCAAGAATAAAGCTAGACTTGTTGCCCAAGGTTATTGTTGGGTCATGAAAAACCCAAGAATACTTAAAACATGATTTGGACACAAATTAACTAAGTGTTAACTTAAACCGAGAACAATTCAAGTCACTGAGAGAACAGCCTCTCAGTGAGTCATCTTCAGGATGCTTAAGGTGAATTCAAATAGAAGGATTCACTACACAGGAAGGCGGTACTCCTTGAAGTAGCACTTAAGCCAAAGAAGAAGATGGTGGTTCAGTGAGTGTTGGACAAGAACTCACTGAACCCCAGTCTCCTCAACAACAATGAAGTAATTGAATGATATCTGAGAAGCGTGTCCTGAAGAACTAAGTGCCTGAGAAGAAAGGCAGAAATATCTAGGAAGGATTTAAGATAAGAGCAAATCTTATCTTGTCAGGAAGAAATCCTTCCTAAGACGGCTTAAAGTCTTGGAATGTCAGACCAACCACTCCTAAAGACTTAATAGGCCATTTCTATTGGTTCTTGGAAATGACAATTACTGTTGTAATTGTCAGACACGCTTGCTCAACAACTTGTAATATTTTAATTACTTTTACTCAGATTACTTGTGTATAAATAGATTGAGAAGGAGAGAAGTTGAGTGTGTTTTGTACAATTAAAGCTTAGACTTTTGCAAAACAACTTCTCTCCTACAAAGAGTAACGCATCCCTGAGATAGCTCAGTGAGGTCACATTGTTACCACTCAAGCAAAACTTGAGTTTAGATAGGAGACACCACCATACCTTGTCTATTCAATCCCAAGTGTTTGTTCCGCAAAACATTTGGGTATAGATTCTTTGATTCATTTCTAATAAGAATTTAAACGTTGAAAATTATATTGAGTTTTCTATATTCACGTTTTATAACTGTTAGAATTAATCATAAACATTGTATTAGTCATTAACACAAATAGATTAACTTTCTAGTTAACTCTTAACATGTAAAGGGACCAACAGTTATACTCAGGAGGAAGGGATTGATTATGAGGAGGTTTTTGCTCTTGTTTCCAGGATTGAAGCAATAAGACTCTTTTTGGCTTATGCTTCATTTAAGGGTTTTACAGTTTATCAAATGGATGTGAAGAGTGCCTTTCTTTATGGCACTATTGATGAGGAGGTATATGTTTCTCAACCTCCAGGCTTTGTAGACCCAGAACATCCTGACAAAGTTTATAAATTGGTGAAAGCTCTTTATGGATTGCATCAAGCTCCAAGAGCTTGGTATGAAACCCTTGCTAAATATCTCTTGAAGAATGGGTTTCACAGGGGTAAAATTGATCAAACTCTCTTCATCAAAAAGGACAAAAATGATATTCTATTGGTACAAGTCTATGTAGATGATATCATTTTTGGCTCAACAAAGAAATCAATGTGTAAGGAGCTTGAGAAGCTGATGAAAGATCAATTCCAAATGAGTTCTATGGGAGAATTAACTTTCTTTTTGGGATTACAAGTGAAGCAGAAACCAGATGGTATCTTTATTAGACAAGACAAGTATGTAGCAGAAATTCTGAGAAAGTTCCAATTCACAGATGCCAAATTTGTTAGCACACCAATTGATAAAGAGACACACTTGTTACTAAAAGATCACAGTGGTGAAGATGTGGATGTGCACATGTAAAGATCAATGATTGGTTCTTTGATGTATCTTACATCATCCAGACTAGACATTATGTTTTTCAGTGTGTGCCTGTGTAAGATTCCAAGTTCATCCAAAGGTGTCTCATCTTACTGCAGTCAAGAGAATTTTCAGATATCTTAAAGGACAACCTAATTTGGGCCTATGGTATCCAAAGGAGTTTGCATTTGATCTTGTGGCATACTCAGATTCAGATTATGCTGGTGCAAATATGGATAGAAAATCTACAACAGGAGGATGTCAGTTCCTAGGATGCAGATTAATCTCTTGGCAGTGCAAGAAGCAGACAATGGTAGCCACTTCTACTACAGAAGCTGAATATGTGGTTGCAGCAAGTTTTTGTGCTCAGGTTCTTTGGATTCAGAACCAATTGCTTGATTATGGGTACAATTTCTTGAACACAATTATTTATATTGACAACAGCAGTACAATGTGCATTATTAAAAATCCTGTTCAGCATTCAAAAACTAAACATATTGAAATTAGACATCATTTTATTAGAGATTGTCATGAAAAGAAATTAGTACAAGTTGTCAAGATTCACACTGATGACAACTATGCTGATTTATTAACAAAAGGTTTTAATGTGGGAAGATTTCAATACCTGGTTGCAGGAATTGGGATGCTTAACCCTACAAATTAAATGTCTAAGTGTTTAAGTTTTCAAACGGATTTTCGTACTGATGGTTGTGATAGTTCATACTGCTTGTTGTATCATTTGCATAAAATGTTAGTATTCTTTTGGTTTTTGATCTAACATCTGCAGGTTAAGTTTATTGCTTTGCATCAAAGATGTAGTCTACCTATGTAATCTGCATGTTCTCAAGGTTTTGGCTGAATAAGTGTGACTGTCTGTCTCACAACAAATGGTAATTGATTCACCATGTCTAACAGACATAAGAATCAACTAGTCCAGTACAAACGGTTGCTGGTGAAGACTTCTCAAATCCGTTCATGGTTGACAGTTTACCAAAAACTGGATGGTTATCAAATCACCATATCTTCTAAGTGAAGAGTTGACTAGTCCAAAGCAAACGGCTATTGGTAAAGACATATCAAATCCGTTGATAGCTGGTAGTTTGCTAAAAACTATAAGTGAACAAAAGCTGCTTTCTAGTTCACAAACAGTTTGTACTGTTTTCTTAAACTTATTTTTGATCAACAGTTACTACTGCTGATTACAACTTGGTTTTATGCTAAATTAACATGTTCTATGATTCACCTCTCTCAGAAGGTTACACATCTGGAAGTGATGAGAACCGATTGCACTATTCAGGAATTGATGGAAACTTTTACAAATTGTCATATAGCAGATTGTTCCGAATATAGTGGCGATGAAATTCTTTCAAACAGGGGAGGATAAAACTTGTAATATCCTAGATATCAAAGAGCAGATTCAAGGGAGGAAATTGAGATTCAGGGGAGGAAATTTGTGTTTAAAGAAGATTTTCAAAAAGATTTTCCAGATTCTCAAGACTGAAGATAAGTGTTTGAAAGAATTTCCTTTATTAACGACAGTCAGTGTTTAATTCAAGAAACTTTATGATTTGCACTGAAATCATAAGTTTAGAGGAGGATTGTTGGGAATTAAACCAACAGTTGGTACTGTCCATTGAAAGTTAGTACGGCTGAAAGATACATGAACAGTTAGTACTGCTTATAAAGAAAGTTGGTACGGTTTATAAGATAATTATAGAAACCGTGTTAAGATAATTATAGAAAAGATGTATTGTATATCTTATCGAATTAGAATTATACGGTAGATAGTTTTCTTGTAAAGGACTCCTTGGTCTATAAAAGGAGATCCTAGGTTAAACGTTCGATATGCATTATTATTAAGAGCTTCACGATTCTCATTGTAATCATTCGATATATTGAAGTGATCGTTTGGTTGATATTGTGTTCTTGTTATTATTGTTACATTCATACAATCACCAAACACTAAATCTTCTAAGTACTTGGTGGTAAATTCCACGTGCTATCAAGTATATACTCAAAGTATACTCAATACAATCTTTGTGTTCAGATCCGGTCACAATCTTACAGGCAGAGTCTACATCAAACAAATACAGGCCATTGCATTGATTACCAATCCCTGATGCGTGGTTTTGCGACCTTACAACAGGTTTTAACTCTCGAGGGATCTCAAGAGGCTTGCAATCCCCACCAGGCAGTGTACCTGACCGATGTAGTATAGTGAAGTGGCAAGTACCGGGGGATTGATCGTTCTCTAGGGGAATAGTGTCGTTAGGATTGAAAAACTACTCTAATAGGTCTAAGGGTGAGGGAAGATTCTTTTTGTATTTTTATATTTTATGGAAAGCAAGTAAAATCTCGGGTTTGAAGGAGTGGGCGGAATTAGTTGCTAGTCAACTAACCCAAATAACTACAAATGCAAATAAAATAAAATAACTGAAAATAAAAAGGTTGTGGAACTTATATGGAGAGAAATGTGTTTACTTAGATTTCCTTACTCCCTAACTATCTTTTACCGGTTGATTAGTGTGTATTAATTGCGTGGATGACGGGTGTATTCCTTAATACCAATCGTGGGGTGGCGTACGTACTTCCCCAACTCTATAAGCTCCTACTTCACTCCTATGTCGAGCCGGCTAAGAAGCTCCTAACATGGGATCACTAGATTTCGCTCATGCATTAAATACAACCATAAAAACCTTAGTACGCATTGGTTCATGTTTCTTAAGACGTTCAAGCAAGTTACCGTATAGGAAGTTAGCCAGTTTTCTTAAGCCTAACATCGATAAACAATCATCCAATACAATTAATAACACACCAACAACTAATAATCAATAGTTAGGTTTCATTAGATCTAAGCAAACACAAGATAAATCTAGCCTAGCATGTTGATGAAGCGAAAAGTGTACCGCTTTTAGGGGGTCATTTAAGCCCTAAATCATATTTATTTGATCAAATATTGCCCTAAATCGTTCCTTTTGTCATTTTAGGTACTTTGGATAAGAAATCTGGAAAAGGAAGCATTTTGGACGTTTTTGGAGCATAAAAGTGAAGAAAACGACAAAGTCTCAAAATCGGCTGGAAAAGTACCTTTGACGGCGTCAGGGATTGCCCTTGACGGCGTCATGGCTTGGCAAAAAAGGTGGATATGAAAAATACACATGATAAGCCAGTGAATTTTACAAAGGATTTCTGACGGCGTCACCCTTTGAAGTGATCAAGGCCATCACGGTTTAATTTAAAGAGGGACGGCATCAACCCCATTTCTGACGGCGTCAAGCCTTGATAAGCCAGAGCGGATTTTGGAGCACTAAATAGGGACGGCGTCAGGAAGGCCATCCGGGAACCCTAGACACGGCGAGGTGACGGCGTCAAGTCCTATAACGTGACGCCGTCAGCCCTTAAACTCTATATATAGTTTTGCAATTTTTTGTCATTAGTGTGCAACTTTGTGAGGAGAAACCCTAAGACAAATTTCTGCCATTTTTAAGGGTTTTCATACCCTTGGATCTCCCATGTTTAATTGAAGATAAGTTATCATTTAATCAATCAATATGTCTATGTGTTGTTTGATTATATATTGTTCTTGTCTTTTAATTAACATGCTAGGCTAGATTTATCTTGTGTTTGCTTAGATCTAATGAAACCTAGCTATTGATTATTGGTTATTAGTGTGTTATTAATTGTATTGGATGATTGTTCATCGATGTTAGGCTTAAGAAAACTGGCTAACTTCCTATTCGGTAACTTGCTTGAACGTCTTAAGAAACATGAACCAATGCGTACTAAGGTTTTTATGGTTGTATTTAATGCATGAGCGAATTCTAGTGATCCCATGTTAGGAGCTTCCTAGCCGGCTCGACATAGGAGTGAAGTAGGAGCTTGTAGAGTTGGGTAAGTACGTACGCCACCCCACGATTGGTATTAAGGAATACACCCGTCATCCACGCAATTAATACACACTAATCAACCGGTAAAAGATAGTTAGGGAGTAAGGAAATCTAAGTAAACACATTTCTCTCCACATAAGTTTCACAACTCTTTTCATTTTCATTTATTTATTTTATTTGCATTCGTAGTAATTTGGGTTAGTTGATTAGCAACTAATTCCGCCCACTCCTTCAAACCCGAGATTTTACTTGCTTTCATAAAAACATAAAAATACAAAAAGAATCTTCCTTCACCCTTAGACCTATTAGAATTAGTTTTGCAATCCTAACGACACTATTCCCTGTGGAGAACGATCAATCCCCCGTACTTACCACTACACTATACTACATCGGTCAGGTACACTGCCTGGTGGGGTTGTAAGCCTCTTGAGATCCCTCGAGAGGTAAAACCTGTTGTAAGGTTGCAAAACCACGCATCAAGTTTTTGGCGCCGCTGCCGGGGAATAGTTATTGTTTAGGTTGAATTTTTATTTTATTAGGTCTACTCACTAGATTCCTTTCTAGTGAGATTTTTATTTTATTTTTCTATGTTTTTCTTTAGTCTATCTATTTTCTTCGTGCTTTTGTTCGTATAAGATTTCCATTGACTATTCAGTTTGCCATTATGGAAAACGCGAATCCACCCCTTACACCTGGCGAAGTAGCTTTGTTGCGTAGCCAACTTGAGAATGAGATTAGTGAGCTCAGAGAGCTCAGTAGAATGATTTATATAGAGCTTGATTATGCCTTGAACAACTTAGAGACCGCCATTTACTCAGATAATTACTTGGAACGTAATAATCTTACGGTTGAGGAGTTGATTGAGAAAATTGATGAAGTGAAGGTAGATCCTAGGTTGGATGATTATTTCAATGAATACCCCACTAAGGAGGAGATTGCTTACTATAACAACCTAGTTGATAACCCTCGACCACCTTTTGTTAGAATTGACCCAAAGATTAAGAGGGGTGATCCCGGGAATGTGAAGATACCATGTATGATTGGGTACCAATACGTCGAGCATGCTTACATTGACTGTGAATCCCCAATCAACGTGATGTCCTAAGGCCTTTATAGCCAGATCATAAACACACCACTTGAGCCTAGGATAGACCCCAAGTGCCCAGGCGGAGTTTGCAACTTCGTTGGAAGGATTAAGGATATGCACATCCTTGTTGGGAATTTTACCTTTGTCACCAACTTCATGATCTTAGAAGATTTGGCAAGTGTTGTTGACTGCCGCCTATCTCGCGTGGTGTTAGGTATGCCGTTTATTGAAGCATCCAATTTAAAGTATGATCGTTTAGGAGGCACGGTTCAGTTTTCTAATCACATTGATAGGATCACATATAGGATGCCTTATCGGGTAAATGAATTTCGTTTTGTGCCTCGATTTGACAAGGACAACATTGGTGCGATTGAGGACATCAATGATGAGGATAAAGAAAAAGGCATGGACTATGTTTGGAATAAGAGAAGCCTTTATTATAAAGATTGCTTGAACCTAGGACCTAAATACAAAGTTGATATGGAGGTTGTTAGGATGATTAGAGGGGCAATTGAGAAGCAAAACGGAAAAACGTAGGACCCGTGACTTTGAGTCTAGCTACAAGACTCGTTAATAAAGAAAAGCGCTTCTTGGGAGGCAACCCAAGCTTTATTTGCTTTGTGTGTTTGTTTATTTATTTGTTTGTTGGATTTTATTTGCTTCCGTATGTGTGTTTAATTTTTATTATTATTGATTCATGTTCAAAACTAAATTGTGAAAATGCTTTATCTTGTTTTTAACTTCGTCTTAACTACATATAAAGGTATTTTGCAAAAGATAAGTGTAAGGGAAATCCAAATCGGTTTATTAGAACACAAATGAACATGAATCATAATAATAATAAATTAACATACATATTAGTACTTGTTTGAGTCAAATGCTTGTATCGAGTCATAATGATATTTTGCAGGAATTCCAGGAAGTAAGGTATAGGTTTTTCCAGAAATTTTTCGGAAACTTAACATGAGAATTCTGTCAGATCATTTCTGACGGCGTCAGGTTTTAATTTTCAAAAATTTTTGAAAGTTTTGTTTTCAAAAAAAGTTTTTATTAAATCTATAACTTATAATCTCCAGGAATTTGCAAAATTATCATTCCACAAGCATTATATCCTTATATATAGAATTTATCCCGCCGATGTTATGCAGGTTTTCGTGTTTGTTTTCTCAGGTTTAACAGGTTATTTTGGACAAGGAGATGTATGTGGAATCTAGCTTATGGCGTTGCATTAGTCTTGGAGCTTCTACATTCTCTTGGAAGAAGATCTAACCATGTTACTACATTATCCACCGAGCGAATCAGGAGAGTATTTGATTTCATTCTTTTACCTTTTCACTTTTACATCTTGTTATTTGAACATTGGGGACAATGTTCATCTTAAGTGTAAGGGGGGGGTAAAATACGATACTTTAGAGAATGCTATTGCGCTTGATTTTTTGTTTGTTTAATGGTAGATGTGTAATAAATACCTGTTAGGGCAATTTTAGTGCCAAATTTAAATTTTTTTACAACATATAGGAGTGAAACTTTGATCTTAATGAGCGTCTCATGGATAGGAGTTATATAACTAGCACAAAAAAAAAACCGTACCACTAAAAAAAATTTTCCACCCCCAAATATGTGAGGTTCGCCCCTAGAATTGGTAGGAAAAGCATTTATGCTATGATGTGTGTACCGGTAGCACTTAGATTCTAGAACTTGCGTTATGACCATTCCGAGGCCACAAGTGAGACTACATTCGTGTAGTTAGATTTACTACATGATAAGAGGCATTAGGATTAACCCATTGTTTTACACCTGTGTTTTTGTTATAATTACTTTGGCTACATTGGTCAAGTAATTCTCCCACACCCTTTGCGTTGTACTCATTTTTAGTACACGATACCCCTAGTACACCCCTCAGAGCCTATCTTTTCGTTTCGACCTTTAAGCATTTTACTTAAAGGAAGAATTTGTTTACACCCTACTTAAATGTACACCCAAATCGCCTTAGCCTACCTTGTATGCACTCATTTTTAGTGCATTATTGTGACAATATTTGTTTAAACCCCAAGTTAATTATCTAATTGATTACATGGTTGCTAAGTCGAGTCATATCCTTGTACATATTGTTTTGGGACGATTGGGACGCATGGGTAAAGTACTAGTGTAATGGAGTAATGGGGAAGAACAACATTTATTACCCCCATATGTGCTAAATATTTTAAAAGTACTCCAAGTTTTTCGATTATCTTAATTCGAGTCATTAGAATAGTTATTTGTAAAGTTATGTAAAAGTTCAAGTGTAAAAGGAATGCAACGCCCCTATGATGTATTATTTTGGATGGTAGGGCAATAGTGTATGAAAAAAAAAAAAAAAAAAAAAAAAAAAAAAAAAAAAAAAAAAAAATCAAGAGAAATACAAAAAAAAATGAGAAAAAGAAAAATAGAAAAAACATACGGACTACCATCCCGTTTCATTTTATGTTTATTTTATGTTTTTGTTATTTTATTTTCATTAGCTTAAGTCGAGTCTAGTCTTGGCTTAGCAATGTCATATTGTACATGTAATTAATCAAGATCTTTAACTCGCCACCAGTAAAATATCCCTTATCCAACAAAACCGTGTTTATCATATCCCTACACCTCACGTTATAACCCATTTAAAATCCCTCTTTGATAGTTTATCTTAGGTGCTTACGCCTAGTGGAGGAGGTTTTCGATCCTTTCCCAAGCCTATGGTAATCTATTTGCTATGACAGGTAGTGAGAGATATTATCCGTTTTCATTTATGAGATTTATTTTGATGACACTTGAGAGATGTGAGTATCTAAACACTACTTGTGAGGTGCTAGTTTGTAATCTCCGTGCTTATTATGATTAAAGTGGAACGGCTATTTGTTGTAATTACTTTTATATTAGCATTAAATGACCCCTAACTTGTATTTTGACTAGAATAAAAGCGCATTTGCTTGAGGACAAGCAAATCTCAAGTGTAAGGGTATTTGATGAAGCGAAAAGTGTACCGCTTTTAGGGGGTCATTTAAGCCCTAAATCGTATTTATTTGATCAAATATTGCCCTAAATCGTTCCTTTTGTCATTTTAGGTACTTTGGAGAAGAAATCTGGAAAAGGAAGCATTTTGGACGTTTTTGGAGCATAAAAGTGAAGAAAACGACAAAGTCTCAAAATCGGCTGGAAAAGTACCTTTGACGCCGTCAGGGATTGCCCTTGACGGCGTCATGGCTTGGCAAAAAAGGTGGATATGAAAAATACACATGATAAGCCAGAGAATTTTACAAAGGATTTCTGACGGCGTCACCCTTTGAAGTGATCAAGGCCATCACGGTTTAATTTAAAGAGGGACGGCATCAACCCCATTTCTGACGGCGTCAAGCCTTGATAAGCCAGAGCGGATTTTGGAGCACTAAAGAGGGACGGCGTCAGGAAGGCCATCCGGGAACCCTAGACACGGCGAGGTGACGGCGTCAAGTCCTATAACGTGACGCCGTCAGCCCTTAAACTCTATATATAGTTTTGCAATTTTTTGTCATTAGTGTGCAACTTTGTGAGGAGAAACCCTAAGACGAATTTCTGCCATTTTTAAGGGTTTTCATACCCTTGGATCTCCCATGTTTAATTGAAGATAAGTTATCATTTAATCAATCAATATGTCTATGTGTTGTTTGATTATATATTGTTCTTGTCTTTTAATTAACATGCTAGGCTAGATTTATCTTGTGTTTGCTTAGATCTAATGAAACCTAGCTATTGATTATTGGTTATTAGTGTGTTATTAATTGTATTGGATGATTGTTCATCGATGTTAGGCTTAAGAAAACTGGCTAACTTCCTATTCGGTAACTTGCTTGAACGTCTTAAGAAACATGAACCAATGCGTACTAAGGTTTTTATGGTTGTATTTAATGCATGAGCGAATTCTAGTGATCCCATGTTAGGAGCTTCCTAGCCGGCTCGACATAGGAGTGAAGTAGGAGCTTGTAGAGTTGGGTAAGTACGTACGCCACCCCACGATTGGTATTAAGGAATACACCCGTCATCCACGCAATTAATACACACTAATCAACCGGTAAAAGATAGTTAGGGAGTAAGGAAATCTAAGTAAACACATTTCTCTCCACATAAGTTTCACAACTCTTTTCATTTTCATTTATTTATTTTATTTGCATTCGTAGTAATTTGGGTTAGTTGATTAGCAACTAATTCCGCCCACTCCTTCAAACCCGAGATTTTACTTGCTTTCATAAAAACATAAAAATACAAAAAAAATCTTCCTTCACCCTTAGACCTATTAGAATAGTTTTTCAATCCTAACGACACTATTCCCTGTGGAGAACGATCAATCCCCCGTACTTACCACTACACTATACTACATCGGTCAGGTACACTGCCTGGTGGGGTTGTAAGCCTCTTGAGATCCCTCGAGAGGTAAAACCTGTTGTAAGGTTGCAAAACCACGCATCACATGTTAATTAAAAGACAAGAACAAGATATAATCAAACAACACATAGACATATTGAATGATTAAGTGATTACTTATCTTCGATTAAACATGGGAGATCCAAGGGTATAAAACCCTTAAAAATGGCAGAAAATTCGTCTTAGGGTTTCTCCTCACAAAGTTGCACACTAATGACTAAAAATTGCAAAACTATATATAGAGTTTAGGGTCTGACGGCGTCACGTTGTAGGAGGTGACGCCGTCACCTCGCCGCGGCTAGGGTTCCCGGATGGTCTTCCTGACGCCGTCCCTCTTTAATCCTCCAAAATACGCTCTGGCGCGTCAAGTGTTGACGCCGTCAAAATTATGCTTGACGCCGTCTCTCTTTAACTCAAACCGTGACGACCTTGATCACCTTAAAGGGTGACACCGTCAGATTTCCATTGTAAAACTCTCTGGCGCGTCACGTGTATTTTGTCATATCCACCTCTTTTGCCAAGCCGTGACGCCGTCAGGAGCAATCCTTGACGCCGTCACGTGTACTTTTCCAGCAGCTTTGGAGAATTTGTCGTTTTCTTCACTTTTATGCTCCAAAAACGTCCAAAATGCTTCCTTTTCCAGATTTCTTCTCCAAAGTACCTAAAATGACAAAAGGAACGATTTAGGGCAATATTTGATCAAATAAATACGATTTAGGGCTTAAATGACCCCCTAAAAGCGGTACACTTTTCGCTTCATCAAATACCCTTGCACTTGAGATTTGCTTGTCCTCAAGCAAATGCGCTTTTATTCTAATCAAAACACAAGTTTGGGGTCATTTAACGCTAATATAAAAGTAATTACAACAAATAGTCGTTCCACTTTAATCATAATAAGCACAGAGATTACACACTAGCACCTCACAAGTAGTGTTTAGATACTCACATCTCTCAGGTGTCATAAAAGTATATCTCATAAATGAAAACGGATAATATCTCTCACTACCTGTCATAGCAAATAGATTACCATAGGCTTGGGAAAGGATCAAAAACCTCCTCCACTAGGCGTAAGCACCTAAGATAAACTATCAAAGAGGGCTTTTAAACGGGTTATAACGTTAGGTGTAGGGATATGATAAACACGGTTTTGTTGGATAAGGGATATTTTACTGGTGGCGAGTTAAAGATCTTGATTAATTACATGTACAATATGGCGTTGCTAAGCCAAGACTAGACTCGACTTAAGCTAAAAACAAAATAACAAAAACATAAAATAAACATAAAATGAGTCGGGATGGTAGTCCGTATGTTTTTTCTACTTTTCTTTTTCTCATTTTTTTTTTTTGTATTTTTCTTGATTTTTTTTTTTTTTTTTCATACACTTTTTCCCTACCATCCAAAATAATACATCGTAGGGGCGTCGCATTCCCCTTACACTTGAACTTTTACATAACTTTACAAATAACTATTCTAATGACTCGAATTAAGATAATCGAAACACTTGGAGTACTTTTAAAATATTTAGCGCATATGGGGGTAATAATGTTGTTCTTCCCCATTACTCCATTACACTAGTACTTTACCCATGAGTCTCAATCGTCCCAAAACAATATGTACAAGGATATGACTCGACTTAGCAACCATGTAATCAACTAGATAATTAACTTGGGGTTTAAACAAATGTTGTCACAATAATGCACTAAAAATGAGTGCATACAAGGTAGGCTAAGGCGATTTGGGTGTACATTTAAGTGGGGTGTAAACAAAATCTTCCTTTAAGTAAAATGCTTAAAGTTAGAAACGAAAAGATAGGCTCTGAGGGGTGTACTAGGGGTATCGTGTACTAAAAATGAGTACAACGCAAAGGGTGTGGGAGAATTACTTGACCAATGTAGCCAATGTAATTATAACAAAAACACAGGTGTAAAACAATGGGTTAATCCTAATGCCTCTTATCATGTAGTAAATCTAACTACACGAATGTAGTCTCACTTGTGGCCTCGGAATGGTCCTAACGCAAGTTCTAGAATCTAAGTGCTACCGGTACACACATCATAGCATAAATGCTTTTCCTACCAATTCTAGGGGCGAACCTCACATATTGGGGGTGGAAAATTTTTTAGTGGTACGGTTTTTGTGCTAGTCATATAACTTCCTATCCATGAGACGCTCATTAAGATCAAAGTTTCACTCCTATATGTTGTAAAAAAATTTAAATTTGGCACTAAAATTGCCTTAACAGGTATTTCTCTCAGTTGTATTACACATCTACCATCAAACAAACAAAAATCAAGTGCAATTGTATTTTCTAAATTATCGTACTTTTACCCCCCCCTTACACTTAAGATGAAGATTTTCCCCAATGTTCAAATAACAAGATGTAAAAGTAAATATGGTAAAAGAATGAAATCAAATACTCCCCTGATTCGTTTGGTGGATAAAGAGGTAACATGGTTAGATCTTCTTCCAAGGTAATGTTGAAGCTTCAAGACTAATGCATCGCCAAAAGCTAGATTCCACATACATCTCCTTGTCCAAAATAACCTGTTAAACCTGAGAAAACAAACACGAAAACCTGCATAACATCGGCGGGATAAATCTATATAGGGATATAATGCTTGTGGAATGATTATTTTGCAGATTCCTGGAGTTTATAAGTTAGAGATTTAATAAAAACTTTTTATGATTCCGGTAGAAAAACAAAACTTTCAAAAATTTCAGAAAATTAAAACCTGACGCCGTCAGGTTGTAATGCCTGACGCCGTCAGAAATGATCTGACAGAATTCTCATGTTAAGTTTCCGGAAAATTTCTGGAAAAACCTATACCTTACTTCCTGGAATTCCTGCAAAACATCATTATGACTCGATACAAGCATTTGACTCAAACAATTACTAATATGTATGTTAATTTATTATTGTTACGATTCATGTTCATTTGTTCTAATAAACCGATTTGGATTTCCCTTACACTTATCTTTTGCAAAATACCTTTATATGTAGTTAAGAAGAAGTTAAAAACAAGATAAAGCATTTTCACAATTTAGTTTCGAACATGAATCAATAATAATAATAATTAAACATACATACGGAAGCAAATAAAATCAACCAAACAAATAAATAAACACACAAAAAGCAAATAAAGCTTGGGTTGCCTCCCAAGAAGCGCTTTTCTTTATTAACGAGTCTTGTAGCTAGACTCAAAGTCACCGTACATTACGTTTTTCCATACCGCAACTTAAATGCGGTTTTAAAGTTTTTAATCACATTGTCATCCCATATGTATTCCGGACCTAAGGCCATGCATCCCGAATATTTAATCCTCTCTACATTGTGATTATTCTCACTCACATCGAATGTAGGGATATTGTCGACATCTAAGTCTTCAACACCCTTGAACTTTTCAAACTTATAAGGCATCTTATATTTAACACACTCGGTTACCTTGAAAAAAGTGATGATGCCCTCGTCCCTATCATAGATCATTTTAGATGTGTTGACGAATGGTTCACCCAAAACTATCTCACCTAAATGTTGGTCTATGATTCCTCTTACATCTTCTAAGATCATGAAATCACATCGATAAGTGAAGTTTTTAATGAAGACGTGTATGCCTCTAACTCTTCCAACAAAGTTACATAGTCGCTTGGGGTTATAGGGATCTTGCCTAGGTTCTAACTTAACGCTCATAATCCAATTGTAGTAAAGCCTAGACATGATATTCATTGGGGCCCTCAAGTCAATATAAGTATGCTCTCTAAACATATGACCAATCATGCATGGGACTTTCACATTCATATGGTTTCCTTTCCTAATCCATGGGTTTTTCCGATACTTTGCGGGACAAGGATACTTCAAGAGGAACTTATGGTGACTTAGCTCGGTTTTGGTTGGGAAAAAATTCTCAAAGAGTCTAAAGTCATTCCTAAGCTCGAAGTTATCTAGGCTTGTGCTGGTCCTAAACTCGATTTCACTCTTAATCAACTCATTGAGTTCTCTTAGCTCACTAATCTCATTAACAATCCTCTCACGCAACAAAGTAATCGCTTTAGGTAAAAAGAATCTAGCTAGGAAACGGGTGGTAAGATCTTTCCAAGACAAGATGGAGTTCATGGGTAATTGCCACAACCATTGCCGAGCATGGTCGCGTAGAGAAAATTGAAAGAGACGCAATCGGGTCGTCTCTCGAGTGGCAACATCAAGGTCTATGGAATCAACGATTTTGAGAAAGTCCTTGAGATGTTGATTAGGATCTTCGGAACGAAGTCCATGGAATGCGCATCTGCTTTGCACCAACCGGATGGTGTCAGATCGCAAGGGAGTGACATTGGCTCCTTGAGTGAGCTCAATGGTGTTTCGATAGCCATGGTGGCTAGGACGAGAGTAGTCTCCTAAGGTACGGGCTCTAGCAGGTGGGTGTTGTTGTGGTGGTGGGTTGTTGGGATCAAGGATATTACCACCTTCCATGATGTCGGATGGTAATGGTTACGAACAAAGAAACGAAGAAAAAAGATAGACTAAAGAAAAACCTAGAAAAATAAAATAAAAATCTCACTAGAAAGGAATCTAGTGAGTAGACCTAATAAAATAAAAATTCAACCTAAACAATAACTTCTCCCCGGCAACGGCGCCAAAAACTTGATGCGTGGTTTTGCAACCTTACAACAGGTTTTACCTCTCGAGGGATCTCAAGAGGCTTGCAATCCCCACCAGGCAGTGTACCTGACCGATGTAGTATAGTGAAGTGGCAAGTACCGGGGGATTGATCGTTCTATAGGGGAATAGTGTCGTTAGGATTGAAAAACTACTCTAATAGGTCTAAGGGTGAGGGAAGATTCTTTTTTGTATTTTTATATTTTATGGAAAGCAAGTAAAATCTCAGGTTTGAAGGAGTGGGTGGAATTAGTTGCTAGTCAACTAACCCAAATAACTACAAATGCAAATAAAATAAAATAACTGAAAATAAAAAGGTTGTGGAACTTATATGGAGAGAAATGTGTTTACTTAAATTTCCTTACTCCCTAACTATCTTTTACCGGTTGATTAGTGTGTATTAATTGCGTGGATGAAGGGTGTATTCCTTAATACCAATCGTGGGGTGGCGTACGTACTTCCCCAACTCTATAAGCTCCTACTTCACTCCTATGTCGAGCCGGCTAAGAAGCTCCTAACATGGAATCACTAGAATTCGCTCATGCATTAAATACAACCATAAAAACCTTAGTACGCATTGGTTCATGTTTCTTAAGACGTTCAAGCAAGTTACCGTATAGGAAGTTAGCCAGTTTTCTTAAGCCTAACATCGATAAACAATCATCCAATACAATTAATAACACACCAACAACTAATAATCAATAGTTAGGTTTCATTAGATCTAAGCAAACACAAGATAAATCTAGCCTAGCATGTTAATTAAAAGACAAGAACAAGATATAATCAAACAACACATAGACATATTGAATGATTAAGTGATTACTTATCTTCAATTAAACATGGGAGATCCAAGGGTATAAAACCCTTAAAAATGGCAGAAAATTCGTCTTAGGGTTTCTCCTCACAAAGTTGCACACTAATGACTAAAAATTGCAAAACTATATATAGAGTTTAGGGTCTGACGGCGTCACGTTGTAGGAGGTGACGCCGTCACCCTCGCCGCGGCTAGGGTTCCCGGATGGTCTTCCTGACGCCGTCCCTCTTTAATCCTCCAAAATACGCTCTGGCGCGTCAAGTGTTGACGCCGTCAAAATTATGCTTGACGCCGTCTCTCTTTAACTCAAACCGTGACGACCTTGATCACCTTAAAGGGTGACGCCGTCAGATTTCCATTGTAAAACTCTCTGGCGCGTCACGTGTATTTTGTCATATCCACCTCTTTTGCCAAGCCGTGATGCCGTCAGGAGCAATCCTTGACGCCGTCATGTGTACTTTTCCAGCAGCTTTGGAGACTTTGTCGTTTTCTTCACTTTTATGCTCCAAAAACGTCCAAAATGCTTCCTTTTCCAGATTTCTTCTCCAAAGTACCTAAAATGACAAAAGGAACGATTTAGGGCAATATTTGATCAAATAAATACGATTTAGGGCTTAAATGACCCCCTAAAAGCGGTACACTTTTCGCTTCATCAATCCCCACATTCCTTTTTGTTGCAGAATCCTGAATATAGCATTTAGATTCATCAAACCCAACAAATAACTTGCTGTCTGTAGCAAGTTTATGAACAGATAGTAGACTGACAGTGTACGCAGGCACAACTATAACATCATGTAAAGTAATGTAGTTATTGATTTTTAAATCACCAATTTTAGTGATTAATGCCTGGGTACCATTTGGGTGTCCAACAGTAAGGCCAAGATTAGAAACATCAATCACATTAACCAAGAAATTTGAAGATACAGTCATGTGTTGGTTTGCTCCAGAGTCAACAATCCAGCCCAGACTGATTTTTCCTTTTAAACAATTTGTGTTTGCATTAAAATGTTTTTCAAAATTCAAATTGAATTTTACACTTCCATTAAAAAAGGTTCCTGAAAACATTTACCTGCCATGTTGGCACTGACAGAACTTTCATTGAGAAGACTCATAAGTCTCGCCATCTGTTCATTGGACAAGGAGACAGGAGAGTTGTTGGTTCTATTTTCCAAGTTAACTTCAGCAGAGGCATTGTTACTAGTGGCAGGTTTAGCATTGAAGTTCTTTTTATGACCAGCAGGGTAACCAACAAGTTCATAGCATCTATCAACAGTGTGACCAATCTTGTTGCAGTTAGTGTATTTTAGGTTGGGATTGGGTCCTCTGTTGTTAGAATTATTACCAGAAGAAGAGTTTGATCCTTTGTAATTGTTGTTGTTATTAAACTTTTTCTTATTCTCAAGAAATTTTGATGCAAAGGCAGAAGCATTGGGTTTAGTTAATCCTGTCCCAGAGGAGTAATTCCTGTGGGATTCTTCCCCTGAGACAACAGAAAAGGCTGTTTTGACAGATGGCAAAGGGTCTCTGGTTAAAATGTTGCTTCTGATGGGCACATAAGTGTCATCAAGCCCCATTAAAAACTGCATCAGTTTGATTAGCTGATTATGTTTTTCAAAATGTTTTGCAGCATCACAGGTGCATGCAGGAAGACTGATCATAGAGTCAAATTGTTTCCACAAAGAGTTTAAGTTGTTGTAATAATCAGCAAGAGAGGACCCATTTTGACTCAAAGAGTTAATGTTTTTGTGTATATTAAAGACAGCAGAACCATCAACTTTATCATAAGTTTCTTTTAATTCATTCCACATCTCATAGGCAGTCTTAGAATATATAGCACCAACAAATAATTCAGGTCTTAAGGAATTTAGGATCCAAGTAAGCACAACAGAGTCACAAGTATCCCATTGATTAGCAAGACTAGCATTAGATAAATCCTTTTTACAGGTTCCATCAATAAAGCCAAGTTTGTTGTGATTTCTTAAGGCAAATGTCATAGCAATACTCCATATTTTATAGTTTTCAGAACCAGTTAGTTTCACAGACACAATAGGAGTACCACTAGTATCATTAGGATGCAAGTAAAGAGAATCACCAAAGGCAAGTTTTAAATCAGAAGAGGAGCTCACATTAATCACAGATTCATTATTATTAATGGGCGGAATGAAATCATCATCAGCCATAGTGAACACACGGACACAGACAGGCAACTAATATGAGCTTATATCTGACTAAGAACAGGCAATCCCAACAGATAAAACACCAGCCTTCACCACAGATAAACCAATCAAACTTCAATCACAGATAATCCAACAATCCCAATCAAACTTCAACTATCCTAGCCTATCCTCCTTCAAACTAGACAAGTAAATGAGAAAAAAAAAAAAAAACACAAAAACAAAAAATAAAGAGCAGAAGTAAACTCACACCCAAGACTCAACAAGTAAAAAGCCTGTGGACTGGGGTAAGCCAGAGCAGGTATTCGTACCACTCAAATGGTGGCAGATCAAGATGTTAGCTTACCCGTTTACACCCACACAACTCAATTACTGTTGTTCTTTAAAATAAGAGGGGAGGAGACTTACAGTGCATAAGACAGCGGAAAGAACAAGAACCAACCACAAACACCCTAGATTCACTTAGTCTAAGTCTGTTTATGATCCAATTATACCAGATATTGCGGCGGAAAAAAATCCCCAAATCAGCAAAAAATTAGGGTTTAAGAGCAAACCCTAATTTTTCCAATTGACCCTTGATAAAACCAGAGCCACCAATTAAACCACCACGTATGTCCCAGAATGCAATCGATAACCACCGGAGAGAGTAAGAACCAATAACCCCAATTTCCAGAAGCGAACCAGAAACCGGATTAAATCAAGAGCCTGGCGCTGATACCATGTGCGATGGTATCAACTCAATAAACAGAACAATCAAACGTAGTCTTTTATTTAATAATGATGATCAATAGTCGGCACGATTATAAATAATCAGTGCCGAACGATTACAAGAACACACAAGATCAAATGATCTTAATACAAGAGATGAATAACGTGATTGAGAGAGCAGCTATGACAATGTCTGTTGTTATTTTTTGATGATCTCTAACCCTAAGAGATGAATCCAATATATAGGCAATAAAGATGCACCGACCCTCTTCCAACTTTTATTCTTTGACATAGCAGCCCCTGGACTTCATAAGCAAGAATTAGAAAGAACAACTTTGGCCTTCCAACTATGTCCTCCACACTAATTACACAAATGAGAGAAAAAGGAAATAACATGTTTGGGAGATAGATTAGTTTGGTGTTTTGGAACATCTATGAATGTCAATATGTTGCACCTAGAATTAGTTGCATCATTTTTCTTAGAGGAAATAGAAAATATTGTTGCACGAGTCTTGATTACAGATCTTAAAAACTATTTATGTTCATGAATCACATTGGAACATCAACTTATAAAAATTTCTTATTTTACAAATTTGATGCAAGTTATTATGATCGAGACATTTTTCCCGGCGCACCAGGATAATCATCCCCACTTAGTTGCATTAGTTTGCTCATTAGTTATCCAATTGTATGCAATCTCAGAGTTTGTTCTTATTAAGAAATTGATACTTAGCTAGTTATCTCGTTTTTCTAGACCATGGGTGCTTATTATTAAATATTAATAGATATTTACCTCATTGTCTTTTGTTTGTTTTTGTTTATTTTGCAGCCTGCAATTATTGGTGAAGATTATCCGGATGAGAAAAGACTAATGGATAGGTATAAAGTAGGCTAATACAAGTCAAGCTAATTATAGCTCCAACGAGTTATGTAGGAATAATAAAAATTAGAGATAATTAATTGAATGGTCTATATGGTTTCTCGAGTATTATGGATTTAGTCTTTTAATTTTGTTTTTTTACGAATTATGTCTGTTTGGTATGATCCGTTACGGGTTTAGTCCCTTAGTCACAGAGACCGTTAAGTTAACTATATGACATGATCATAAGAGGGCATCTTTATCTTTTCAACCAGTCCAGATTTAGCAACAAACACTTGCTGAAAAACTAATTTGGTGGTGGTTGCGGAATCAAAGATTAGTTGTTTCTTTTTTTGGTTCGAGTCACTTTTGGTATTTGATTCTATTTATTATTTTATTTTTTTGGTTGTAGGAGTTTAGTTAAATTAATTTTGGTAGTTTTTTATTTGTGCATGTTTAAACTAGTACATATGTGTGTGTGCATGTTTGGTTTGTTAAAGAATATAAAGAAGATGGGTTGTTTTGCTCGGTGTAGTTGGAATTTCATGGGGTTGAAGATGGGTATTTCGTTGAATAAGATGATGTTAAATGATGAAGTTATTTTGGACCTCTTTGGTGTCTTTTTTGTGTGCTCTGAGCCGTTATGAAGGTTTTTTGTTGAATAGATGTTACTAAATTTTCTAAGTCATTTCAACCCTCCAAACATCATCTCACAGTCAAAATAACAGAAATAATGGTCAAAAGAATAAACTTGTAACCGGTCAAAACCATAAGGACATAATCCAAGAAAGAAAAAATTTAGGGACTTAAACCCTAATACTTGGACGAAGCACAATGACAATTTAGGGACTAAAAAAAGTGTAAAAGAATATTGAAGCGTTTGATATCAAACGAGGCTACCACTTACTATAATATTACACTACTATTTCGAATCGTACAACTAGAATTCATTAACATCAATGGTTGAGATTATACTTTTAAAATATTCATGATAATGAAAATATTATATTCTAAACATTTACAAAAAACTTTCACACAATTCCAAGGTGAAACATAATAGGTTATTAATTTTTTGATTGATACACTCTAACTTATACATTAAGGGCATGTTTGACGCGAGAGATTATGGAAGATTATGCAGGCTTAAGATTTTTTTTTTTGGAAATAAGCTTTAGTCAAAAAATAATCTTTGTTTGGCAAACTAAAATTGTGAATTATTTTAGAAAAATAAGTTCCCAAAAAATAAGTTCTCAAAACAGCTTTTAAATGATTATGGAGATTATTTTTCACAAATTAACTGATTTTAATCTTTTTCAGATACATCACCAACACCACTGCAAAAAGAAACTACAATTTTAATCCTTTTCAGCACCAGCACCAGCATCAGCAACATCTATTTTTGCCAAACATACCCTAAAGGGAGTATTTGGTTAAGCTTATATGATGGGCTTATGAGCGTATTAGCTTATATGTGTTAATTAAGCCTAAACTAAGTGTTGGATAAGCTTAAATAATTATATAAGGGGGTATTGAGAAGCACTAACTTTGTGGCTTATTTGAGTAGGGGTGTGATTATATAAGGATTGTATAAAAAGACTTTTATACCCTCATTTAATAATTACATTATTTTAATGTTCATACACTTTTTTGTCATTTTTCCTTATTAATTATAATAAGCCAAGACAATCGCTTAGAAAAGGCTTATGAGCTCATGATATATAAGCCATAAGTATATAACATAATCATAAGCCCAATTCATAACCTTAGCCACACACCCCCTAAACAGTTGTGTTGTTTATACATTCTGCTTTAACTAGATGTACATTGAAGTGTGCAAATCAAAACTTCATGTATACAAATCATCTCCCTTTTCCTAATGCTGAGCAAAAATAACGGTTTGTTGAAGCCCGTACCAATTTTGTACGACATGTTTCCGACGAAGTAAAAAAACACTACGTGGTTCGTTCATTACTTTTCGCTGAAATTGGGATTTGGGATTCTTAGTAGGGCCTCTATTTCTACGGAACATGTATCGAAAAAACAAGAAAGTTTTTTTTTTTTTTTTTTTTTTTTATTTATTTATTTATTTATTATTATTATACGAATCTCTCTCACGTTTACACAGAAAACTAAACAGTTTGATGATCCATTTTCCGCAAATCAACATTAAAACTCAAACACTAACCTACAATAAGTGGCAAATATTACCAAATCAACATTCACACAATCACACATAATCCCTAATCATCATTATCATGAAAAACAACCATCATGAACTTAAAACAAAAGCCCACAACAACCACCACAACTAAAACTTACGACCATCCACGCGGCTAGAACCCACCACCAAGGCTAAAACCCACGGCCAACACTGTTTGAACTTGGAAAAGGCAACAAGACCCGAAAACTTACGATAAAAGATCCAAAACCAAAAACTTTGAGAAAGAGTGGAAAATATTGGATGGAGAGATCAAGACCAGAAGGAGTTTTAGTTAGTGACTGTAGACGCATAGCCTGGACTGGGCCAGGAATGGGTCAGGCCCGGCAACAGCGGCCCACTCTACGCTTAACCCTAATCCATGCCCTATAAATATAGGGCTGGACGCATCTTCTTCCATATGAGATAACAGGTTAACCTAACCCTAATCTACTATATCGCACCGATACTAACTTGACCGTCGGAGGTGGACCCCGGGGCTACGGCCTCGGGTCCACTCCTAACGGGTTCTTTGTTGACAGGTCTAATAGGGCTCGAGAAGACGACTAACGGCCCAGGAGAGTCGTTGAATCAGTCCGCGCCAGATTATGTATCAACAAGTGGCGCCATCCGTGGGACCCGCTACGATAAGTTTTGTGTTCTCACATCACCGGAAAGCAACCATCGAGTTCAAGTCCGGTATTCTGATCTTTTACCTACAGTATATATGCTACATGCATCATGCACAATATTCTATTTAATATACAATATTCTACTGTGCGCACACATAGATATCGTACTGCAATTAATGTTTGTCGATTTGTTTATTACTGCAATCAAGTTTTATAAATCTGACTTTTGCAAAAGGTATCTTACTCATTAATGCAATTAAACGTGAAATTGACTTTTGCAAATAGCTTTGTCATACGATTTGATTTGTCAAACCCATTAGATCATGTATCTTATTATTCATACTGCGAATCATTATTTATTACTGTATGCGTATTGGTCAACAAGATTTGTCATGCGCAATCATTCGTAGAGTTTAATTGTAAATCGGTTTGTATTATTATGCTACTGTAGCGATAACGATTTATTGCATATCTTTTAATTATTAAAAAGATTTTACATAAATCTTTTGTGCATACCATATTTATGGGATATATGTTAAATATTGAAAAGATTTTACATAAATCTTTTAAACTTAGTAAACACGATTTTACCTATAGCCACGCGCTAAGTCCGCACGATCGGACCTACTATATCTTTTAGACGCGAACAGCGCAGTCACGATAAATCTACCCACGTTAGGCCATGCGTATAGAAATCTTCGCAGACTGGCGCCATGAGCGCACTGTCACGATACAGGCACCACGATGCTAGTCAATCGCTATGCGCGCACTGGACGAAAGCCGTGGTCATCTGCGATCATCCACAAACGTTAGTCTATGCGGTCACGATACATCCATCTGCGTCTGTGCGTGCAATTGAAACTATTAGTCGCGGCCATGGTACATCCATCCGCGCCATTGTTTTTATTATAATAAAAAAGAAAACGATCATGAGCGTACTGCGTTCGTAGATTAGCTACGTGCCACCTTCTTTATGTAGTTTGTAAAACCTCACGATAGGTGTCATTCGCATTGCTATATTTAACATGCTACGTGCTATATATATGCTATGCGCTAATTTTTTATTTCATTATCTTTTATATGTTGCGATGCGCGGCATATACTTCTAATATTTGCATCAAGTTTTTTTTTTTTCAGAATTTGAATAACTAAGTTTAATGCTCCTACACGAGTAGCACCATCAAACTTGGGGGGCTACCAGGATACGCACTGTGTGAGTACGCATCACGCAGGTGTATTTGGAAGCAGATCGTACGTAAGAGGTATCGCGAGCCCAGTACAAAGACGAATTTTAAATATTCGCACCCTCTTACCGCAGGGGAGACGTCCTCTGTTGGTTGTAAAGACGGATGTAATGTTCGCACCACTGCGCACAGCGCACATCTTTATCGCGCACGACGCGCACCTTTGTCGCGGACAACGCGCACCTTTGTCGCGGACAACGCGCACCTTTGTCGCGGACAACGCGCACTTCTGCCACAGAAGTACATCTTCTGTCGCACCATGTTACATCGCTACTGGAACAAGGGTACGCCCTTACCCAGGATGCAGCATGTGGGATCCACCTTCACCACGGACACCTTCACCAATGTGAGACAATCTGTATCACAGACCCAGTGCGCACTGTCGCATTTGGGCTGCGCAGTATGGTCCGACCCATGTGCCTACAAGGATGCGCACACATGGGCCGTGCCGTCATTGTTGATTAGCCTACGCGGCCATGAACAGAGCTTAAGTTTAGCATCCGCACTCAGGTCATGCGCATACTAAACTTGGGGGGCTTGTAGACGCATAGCCTGGACTGGGCCAGGAATGGGTCAGGCCCGGCAACAGCGGCCCACTCTACGCTTAACCCTAATCCATGCCCTATAAATATAGGGCTGGACGCATCTTCTTCCATATGAGATAACAGGTTAACCTAACCCTAATCTACTATATCGCACCGATACTAACTTGACCGTCGGAGGTGGACCCCGGGGCTACGGCCTCGGGTCCACTCCTAACGGGTTCTTTGTTGACAGGTCTAATAGGGCTCGAGAAGACGACTAACGGCCCAGGAGAGTCGTTGAATCAGTCCGCGCCAGATTATGTATCAACAGTGACCGTGTTTGAATGGTTTTTCTAAACCCATAATGATGATATTAACGAGACACAAGTGTAATTTAATTATCTCTTAGATCATCCAAACAAATTCAATCATATCGATCAAAATGAAAAGCACGATTACACGACATAAAATATACGTACATTAATCTAGTATCAGATGACAAATCAAGAATGCATATAACTGAAAACAAAGTAAACGAGCAGATCATATGTAAGAATCATGACAATAATAGCAACATTTCAAAGATAACATTAACCATACCTCGAATAAAAGCATACACATCGTGCAGATTTATTTAGCACAAGTATAGAAGGGAAATGAAAATCACTGAACCTACATTTGCTAAAACTAAACTAAATATGCTCAAATAGTCAAATTTTTGTCAAACATAAAATACTTGAACAAAATATGAGTTTAGACTTATTTTACCAGGTAATCCCCTTTACCAAAAATAAAATAAAATACGAGTTTAGACTTAGAACATGATTAATAACCATCAAATACAATTTAGTGAAATATATCAAATTGAAGATAATTAATAAACACTAGCATTATTGCCATAGAAAAGGGATACATACTTTGTGAGTGGTCCGTTTTGGTAATTACACTTTTGTTCGGTGTTGTAAAGTATGTTTTGTGCGAAGCGGTGTAGTGCTTTTGAGGGAGGTGAGCAATGAGTATTTTGATTAGTGGTCGTTTGAAAAAAAAGGGTGAACATTTTAATTTTTTGTAGTCGTTTGGCAAATTAGTGATGAGTTGTGCGTGGCTATTTTTTTATGAAGGCTAATTCTCAAATGCGTGTTTAGGAAGCTGTAGCAAAGAGCGGTGAGCTGTGACATGTTAGCATGTGTTTCTCAGTTATCTTGCTATGGATGCATCAATAGATGCGTATATCGTAGTTATTTGGCCACAAATGAAAGTTGAATATAACCATGTTGTTCTCTTGTACATAAGTAACACCCGACCATTTTACACGTATTACTATGTTCTATTTAAATATGTATATATCATTTTACTCATTTATAATTACAGTTACATATGTTACCAAATGTTTTTATTTAAAAAAAACGTTATCGATCACGGCTACTGCTTACAACTACCGCTCACTTCTACTTAACAAACACATCCATAAAGTCACTTTATTTCATGCGACAAATTGGTACGTAGTTTTTTGGTCAATAACTGACTAAATGGTTCAACTATGTAGCATGACATAAGTTACACTAAAATGTCGGCGTGTTTTGCTAATCTGTCTTGTTAATATGGATATCTGGTACCAAACAGTTAATGTTTTAGTTACCCACGTCATCAAGAAGCATCATCAGCACAAGCCGACATTTGAGTATAATTTGTGCTCATCATACAGTGTAACAGGTTCAACTAGTCGGCAGGTCACCAGCTGAAAATATGTATGAAAATTACCACTTTGACTCACCGGTGTTAGTATAATAACCAAAACGGGACAGCAAAAGTCCAATTATCAAAACGAGGGGCCACTAACAAACATAGGTGTCAATTTCATGACAATAGCTCCAGAAACTTTTATGAGACTGATTTCTAAAATAAGCATTGATATCTAAACCAGAGTTTGAAAGATAAAGCAAAGTTCATACACAAACGCCATGTTATGCTATCTTTGACTGCTTCAATAACTCAAACTCTAGCACTCAGTCCAGGAGCCAAATGATCTTTATTGATTGACTAAGAAAGTTCAGTTGAAAGTTATAGCAAAATAAGAAGTGAATTGAAGAGAGACTCTAAATGTAGACAAAGAGTGGAGAGGCATGAAACTTAAATGTGGATGAGCGATACATGAACTTATATGATGAGCCCAAGAGTAACAAATTTTCTTGGTATCTTAAGGCTTGTTTACTAAATTAATTGGTTTAAACATAACAGTCTTAATTAGTCGTTTATATGAGAGTGATACGCTTTAATAAGTCTCTCCAATTAAGAGAAAGTAAAGGTTTTGAGCCCACATTCCTCCTTACTAAGAGAAAATAAATAACCCCTTAGACTCTCTTCCAACAAGAGACTATGATCCAAGAATATAAAGTCGTCCGTCCTTTTTAGTGGGCAGGGTAGGCTACCGTCACGGGTCTTCAAATTCTCTTCAGAATCTACCGCTTTTGTTATTACTAGGCGATTACCCGTTTATAGCAACGGAATTTTATAGTTGCAAACAATTATAATTGCGATATTGTGGTTAAGTGTTTCTTTTAGTATTTATACATACCAACATAAAACAATTAAAATGTAATTGAAAAGGTTGTAACATGCGATAATTAACTCAAAAAAACAATCTAAAAATGTATCAAATAACGCATAAAAGCATTTAGTGAAACTAAATATGAAAGGTTACATCAATTTTGAAATAAGTAACAATGCATGTTTGGAATACGGACCAAGATGAATCTGTAAAATACGAATATATATATATATATTATATATATATATATATATATATATATATATATATATATATATATATATATATATATATATATATATATATATGACTTATGATTAAGTATGATGCATTAACTATAAACTAAAACAATAATAAAAAGATGTTGTAATATAGTGTCTTCGTTTGTGAATGAATTTTTAATAATTATTAATGTTAGGATTAAACACAAAATGAAAGTCTTCTCTTATTATGGAAACTACATTAAAAAGGAGTTCTTTAAATGATATAGTATCATAAAAAAGTAATTAACGTAATATTTAAATTTGTGTTTTCCTTTTTACGAAAATGAGAAAAAGCTCTTGACATCTTTGTCATCTTCTTTAACGTACTCATCTCCTTCGTCTCTCCATTTTTGACTCCTTTCATCGGAGGCGGTTATGATGTACGGCTTGATTCCAACATCATAGTCAAAGGAACTTTAGGTGTTTTTATCAAGGTTGCAAAAATCGCGAATCGGTAGTCGGGCGGTCGACCACCTTGTAGCTTGTAATCGGTCTAGGCGGGATTAATCGTTGATTAATCGGATTGGCATTACTGACAAATTTTAGTTATTTCTGGCAAGTTTTGTGTATTTCCGGTTAGGTATTTCCGGCAACGTATTTTCTATAAAACAACTTGCAATAGACTTAAAAAGTTACTATAAGTGATCAAAATAAGTTTACAGTGAATTTTGGGGTACTTCCGCCAAGATTTATAGGTTTTCAGCAAGTTTGACCACCATTGACCGTCGTTGACCACGGTTGACCTATTTGTTTGACCTAGTTACATAAATCGGCAAGGTCGGTGGCCTTGTAGCACCTAATCGGCGATTAATCGGCCTTATTGAACTTTTTTTGCAACACTGGTTTTTATGATGATTCCGACGTCAACAAACTAAAGTATCGCATGTTTCTGTCGATTACCAACCAAGACGAATTCAATATTATAACACGGATGTAAGTATCCTAATGTTCGTAGTGACTCGCCCAAAATGTATCAGCAATGCCACGAGAAAAAGTCATTCGAATCAACATGCGATACTTTAGTTTGTTGACGTCGGAATCATCATATGAACACATAAAGTTCTTTCGACGATGATGTTGAAATCAAGCCGTACATCATAACCGTCTCCGACGAAGGAGACGGAAATGGAGAGGTACGAAGGAGATGGGTACATTAAAGAAGATGACAGATGTCAAGAGCTTTTTTTCTATTTTTGTAAAAAGGAAAACACAAATTTAAATATTATGTTAATTACTTTTAAAAGTTCATAATTTGTTAATTATTTTTAAAAAATACTATAGTCATTTAAAAACTCCATTAAAAAATTTATCAAAAGTTGTAATGCATATTTTTGAAATGAAAATTTTGGTGGGAACATTATTAAGAAAACTATTAACATTGTTTGAAATTCAAGTTTAAAAATATATTTTAAAGATTGAATGTTACAGTATTCATTTTCAAGTTTTTTAAGCTTTAAGCGATATTATATTCGTTTTATATCTAGTAGTGATTGTTAATGATAAAAAGCACTAAGCACTGACACAGCACTCACCATACGACAAGTGCTTGGTTTGAGGGAATGTAAATGATTATATTTGGTAATCACCTAAACCCATGTAGGGGTGAACTTTAAATCATTCTCGTCTTTCATTCCCATCCCAAATATCTGTGATGGGAATGATTCCATGTCTCGGTGCATAAACCAAACAATACTTTCCAAAAACTCGTGAAACCCGCACAAATGCAAACGTGGAACACCACCAATCACTTTTGTTGTCCCATATTAGCATGAATGCGTAATGACGTAATATACTGTTGTATATAATATTGCGACATTGTTTATATTCGCTGAATGAAGCTTTTTTATTACTGGAAAATGATAATGAACATGTTTGTCAAGATTTCGGCATGTCTTCTGAAACCAACTACATGCAGATCATTGTGTAATGTGTATTGTGTATTTGACTTTAACCAATGACACGTGACCATTAAAAGTTGGTTTGACTCGATTCTTTTTATGAACTAGATGGGTTACAAACTGGGTCTATTTACGTCAAAGTTTGTTGTATATATTTTTAGAGGTGGTTTGTATATCATAGAATCATTTGTGCATCATATGATACAAAAATAGTACTCCGTACTCTCCGTAGTATATAAACAAGCTAACATGGTGTTCTAGAGGTAGTTGACTAATTAACAGTTCTAAGGAACTAACTACTTTATTACGTATGGTTACAGTGAGAGAGTTGTTGCTCTACAGAGTCGAATATGATAGGGACCGCGTAAGGTGTAGATGACGTATTTTCAGATGCCTATAGTATCTGAACCAATTTTTAAAGTTGTAATCGAGAGCCGAGGTCTAGAATGGAATAGTAGTGAATATTCTTTTCGAAAGGAAGTCACGGTATAGGTTATCTTTTGGCATATTGTTGCGTTCTCACTATGTTCTGTTATCAGATAAGAAAATCATTTAATGGATGCTTATCGAAGGCTGCAACTTCTAATGGGTCTCAAGTTATAACAGCTGATAGGTTATTTCAATTTTAGAGTTGCTCTCCTATAATAGTCTATGAGTTCCAGAGGCAGTGTAAAACCCGAAAATTTAAACAATCCGAAAAGACAAAAATACCCTCGAATTTAAAACTTTGAGAACTTACGAATATTAACTAATTAACACTTAACCTAAGTCCAAACATAATTAAAAACATTGCATTATATAAATGTTGTACAAAAAAAAAAAGAACAAACTATATGTGCCGCCCCCCCCCCCCCCCCCCCCCCTTGCCCATTTGGAGGTCCAAGTTCATGATTTGTACAATTTTGTTAAGCCCACAATGGTGATTGATCTTTCCCCTAAATAAACCCAAACAAATATTCGGTCCATTATTTTTTTTTTTCTTATACCGAACCACCAAAACAACAAACCCTAAAATCCCTCATCAAAGTGTCGACCTCCCTTTGTGTGTTGCTGCCATTCGATCCACAAGAACCACCAAAGAAGCCTTGAATCTTGTTCTTAATTCGTGTCTCGTCATCACAAGGTAACCCGATAATCCTAATCTTGACCCATACGAATTTATAAAGCAAAAACTAATCAAAAACATGTGTTCTCCTTGATGTTTGTTGCTGCCGATCGACCAAAGGAAGAAGAAGACCCAACTCGTGTGGTGTTTTGATCTTGTGTTCGTGTTCTTCGTTGTCTACAAGGGTATGGTATCGTCCTTGCTCAATCCTTGTTCTTGCCTTTTATTCTAATCGAATCATTAACCACATAAAATGTCACATAAAATAACAAGTTAAGAAAACCCTAAAATCTATTATGTATAAATCGACCAGGAGAGTTTGTGAGGTAATTATTCGATTTGATCATGTTATGACCTGTATTAATTCGACCTAATCATGGATGAACTCATCGAAAAACGTTTTATGTCAATAATTAGTGATTGGAATGGCTAAAACCCCAAAATAAACATGTTTCTGTGATGGCTGTTTCTGAGTTGGATTTTTGCTCGACTTTAACCGGCTGTAACTAAATGATGGGATCGAGTTTTTGGGTGTTTTAAGAGTCTAAAACTAAGTTCATTGAAAGGGCTACCTGGGAAAATTTAGTTTATAATTTTTAGAGGCCTGGAAGGTTACTTTTTGATTTTTAGAAAATCATGTGTCTGGTCGTATTTGTAAAGTCTGGAAAATCCGTCCGGGTTTTTCATTTATCAATTTCAAACCATAACGAATTAGGATGTGTCCTTTTAGCTGAGTAATATATCACATGTTATATAATTACTGGAATTTTTGTAGAATTTTATAAATTTTCTAGACTGGGAAAGAAGATGAAAAATGGTCGGGTGTTTTTAATTAATCCGGTTCTGGAACAGGTTGGGAAAAAGGATTTTTAGTTCGTATCTAGACAACTTAATAAAATCTGGAAAAATTACATAAAATACTCAAGACCCTGGGGAACGTCTGTGAATTTTTATAGATTTTATTTCGAAGGTTTAATATGGTTTGCAAATTATTTAAAACGAGTCCAGTTAATACCTGAAAACTGTCAAGACATGTAAAAAGGATGTAAATTGTTATTTTCCTAAGCGAAGGGTTATAAATTGTGAATCGTGAAACTTGAGGGTATAATTCGTATAATAAGTTAATTTGAAGGTAAACTCTGTAATCTTGGAAAATAAAATGCGTGATGTGTTAATAAATTAATGAGAGGGGTTAAAATGTAAACTATGTAAATCTAGGGTTTCATTTTGTAACTTTGATAAGTAAAGGGGTATGAAGTGTAAATTATGAAACCTAAAGGACTAAAAGAGTAACTTGATGAATCTAAAAGCTAAAATGGAAAGTTACTTAAAAAGGAAGGGTTTGTAATTCTTGTCTACCCCTCTAGGTGTGAAGAAAGAGAGGTCCTGATCCACTCTGTGTCATCCATTTCTGATTTGTGTTTGCTTCTGGAATAAGGTACAGATATTCTGACCTTCTCTGTAAGGTTTCCTGTGATCTCTTTCATGTTCTGATCTGTATAGCCTCTGATTGATACCTGAGACTTGACCTTCTGATAATGGACTTCTGCATTGATCTCTTGTCTTGAATTCTGATATGAACCCTGATGTGAACCCTAATATGATACCTGACATTGATACCTTGCTATAATTCCTTTGTCTTGAACCTTTGACCTATTATATGAACCTAGACTGAGAAGCCTTTTTAATTCTGACCTGGAAAATGATTTGAGGAAAAGCTATTTAAAATGAAGTTTACAAATATGATACAATACTCTTTTAATTGGGATTTTACTAACTTGTACGAAACTATTTTAAAAGACTATCTTATGAAAAACCATTTTGAAGGATCATTTTAGGAAATCTACTCTGAAGGATCATTTTTATGAAGACCATTATTAAAAGATTGTTTTAAATGGACTCTTAAATAGAAACCTTTTTAATTGAACTAGTACTATGGAACTTGGATTACTGACCTGCTGATATTGACCTGCTGATATTGACCTGCTGACATTGACCTTCTGATATTTGAACCTTCTGATATGACACCCTGATTATGATGTGAACCTTTGACATTTGACCCTTGATCCCAGTTTGATACCCGAGCCAAATTTGTGACCCTAGCCATGAAGGTAACATGGCAGTGTCTGTGATGCACCACTGGCATGACTAGTGTGTAGCCCTAGTGATTTGGTTACACCGTCCCCATCTTGATTCTGATATGTGCACACTCCTGTTATTATGGCCAATATGGTTTGTTCTTGGGGGGCGAATGGATGCATCCTAGTCTTGTTCTGGTTCTGATATATCTGGTATGTCTGGTGACTGGTACTGTGTGCAATACATGCCTTTCACAACCCTGGGAGCTTGCAACTCCAACCCTGGAGGTATCCCCTCAACCTTGTCTTGGTATGCTGAGGTCACCCCTCCATACACCCTGGTATGTGATTTGATATGATATGTTTCTGGGCTCGTGGTGGATTACTGTCCTAAACCTTTACTCTCTCTCTCTGTACCTTGACTTATCTATTTCATTATGCTATATCTGTTCTTGTCCTTTTACTTTCATTTCTTTTGCTTTCGTTTCCGTTTATTATATATCTGTTCACTGGGCTTTGTAAGCTCAGCCGCACGTTTTCTTTTCGTGTGCGGCAGGTTTTAGTTGGAAGCTGGGTCGTTATTAGAGAGAGCCCTTGACTTAGAAGACCTTGCTAGCTAAATTGGATTTGAGATGATTTGAAAAGTTATTTTCAGACTTAGTGATTATTGTATATCTCACTGGTAACCTTGTAATATCAGATTTTCAGTTGTAACCCTTGGAATCCTATTGTATTATGTATGTCATATGCTTGTGTTTGTTCTGATAAGAATCCGTATCTGTGACACCTTTGCCCTTGTCGGGTTGGGGTGTTACACGCAGCTCCTCGTCTTCTCGTCTTCTGGTATTTATGTTGTGAAGTAGTTCAAAAATGATTCAACTGATATCAATATGTTGTAGTAAAAATAAATAAACATGTGTATAGGAAAACATAATTTCATTCTTTACAATATTTTATTTCCAATGTAATAAGAACTAGAAAGGAAAACACGGGCCAGTGACACACACACACACACACACACACACAAAGAAAGAAAAAAGAAAAAAAGAGTAGTGTCTATTTTATAGCACCTCTAGAAACAAACCGAAGATAGATTTCTAAGAGAAGCGTTGATCTCTAATGCAGAGTGCGAAGGATAAAGCAAAGTTCATGCACAAAGGGCCATCTTATGCTATCTTTGAATGCTTCAACAACTCAAACTCTCGCACTCGGTCTAGGAGCCAAATGATCTTTCTTGATTGACTGAGAAATTAGAAAGAGACAGTTCAGTTAAAAGTTATAGCAAAATACGAAGTGAATGAAAGCTAAATGATAATTAGAATCTAAATGTAGACAAAGAGTATAGGGGCATGAAACTATTGGATGTGTATAAGCATACATGAACTTATATGATGCATGCGCAATGGGGTCAATACAAAAGCAATCTAGGGATACAGATCAATTATTGATAAAAAATAGCGAGTTCTGAAAATATAGTCTTCTATGTATTAAAAAAGGGACCATCATATAACAACTAGATTTAGACACCATCCCACCTTAGCATTCCTATTCCTTTTGCTATTCTTTGCTTGCCTCCTCTTCCTCTTTAAAGCTTTGTTGTCATTTGTTGTCTGGATCAGTCTAGTTATGTTACCATGAGAAGATACAAGGCTCTGCACATACATAGGAGTAGCCATGTAGTCTTTGTTGTCATTTGTTGTCTTGATCAGTCTAGTTATGTTACCGTGAGGAGATACAAGGCTCTGCACAAATATAGGAGTAGCCATGTAGTCCATAATCCTTAACGAGCGGCACTGGGCAGGGGGACTCTTGTGGGTAACATGCTTGCGATTGCTCAAGTAGTGTGGATCAACATCCAACGCCTCACAACGATAGGGTGCCTGCTCCCAAGATTTTGTTACTTGGTAACTTCTCATTATCCATATCCTAGGGCGAGGCTTTATATCTCTAACAAATTTGTTTCCAATCTTCTGAATCCTAACCCATAATTGCCCCAAAATGGTCGTTTCCGAATCTAACTGTCCCGATAAATTTATTCACGAAATTCTTGAGCCGTGAGCGATCTCCGGTCATATGTTTTGAGCAGCCTGAGTCCAAATACCAAAGGACGATTTGTACGACCTGCATTTGAAAACAGACAACGATGGATAACTGAAAAAGGTGGATCCCCACGTGCAACTAGGGTCCGTTTGGTTAGCACAAACAAACTCTGGAACTACAGGATTCATAGATGCCATGGTATTCACAGTGGAAACATCACTAGTAGCAGCAATTGACCTAGTTAGAGGGCATTGTGTCTCTAAAGGGAAAATTCGACCAGTTGGCTTCCATTCCTTAACAGTTACTACTTTATGATTAGTCATTCTAGTTAAGGGGCACTGATCTCTTAAAGTGAATTTTCTTCTAGTGGGTCTCCATTGATAACCAACATGAGCAAACAATTTTCCTGTTGCTTTCCAAATTTACTTAATCAGTTTAGGTTTCCTAACATTCTTAGCTGGGGATCGTTGAGAAGACATCAAGAATGACACAACACATTCATCATGATTACCAGAAATTAAGCATTCATTACATGTCTTACAAATAGTATTAGAAATCGAATTAATTACAGTACGCTTATAGCTAATACTAGAATCAACACGATTCTTTTTTATCAAATCAAACTTATTGTTCCTAAGGTGGACTTCTACTTTCTTCTCATGAGCACTCTTAGCTGGAGCAGTCCTATCTTTCTTTGTATTGCGACTAGGCTTTAACCCGCTAGCTTTAGTGTCACTGTTTACTCCTGTAGAAGCAATGATGGGAACATTAGTTTGTTTCACTGCCATTTGTTTTTCCGGTTTTGATGTGCTGGGTTCAGATGTTTTCAGTGGTACATCAAAGGTTACATGCTTGTTCTTAGTCATTGAGGATGATGCAATAAACCTATCTCGCTTGTTATCAATCTTAGGACATGTGCCAATGACGTATTCTAAGAGTTCCTGAGATCGTTTAGTGAGAAAGCAGACCTATTGTTCCTAAGGGGAAGCGGAATAGGCACAACATCAATTGCATACTTACTACAAGCAGAAACCTTTGGAACAACATTATCACTAGTGATGATTGGCATTTTCCCTTTCACCTGAGTCTTTAGATTCTCAATCTCATTTAGCAAAGAAG
The DNA here is from genome assembly GCA_021014915.2 of Artemisia tridentata subsp. tridentata. NCBI lineage: Eukaryota > Viridiplantae > Streptophyta > Magnoliopsida > Asterales > Asteraceae > Artemisia > Artemisia tridentata. The sequence continues at coordinate 57,878,338 of CP139507.1, forward strand.
TTATCTTTTCATTGTGATTGTTACGTGTGACTTTAATCGAGTCATATAACTCTTTGTAATGCTGTTTGATTTTTGAATTTTCAGCTTGAAAACAATCATTTTCATGTTGTAATTTATTGATGGTGTCTTGATAGTGAAAATTCTGAGAATCTAAAGACGATGGTTTATGGGTGCCAATCACATCACTCTTATTCGATTTTAATTGGGCAATTTGGGCCCTCAATTTTCGAATCGTGTTAGTTTGAGCTTGAATTTTTTCATCTCGTTTGCTTAATTCAAAATATGCATCAAATTCAGGAGCATCCAAAAATGTCTTGGCATTTGAGATTTTAACTCTTTCTTCTAATTGTTTATATTTTAATTGCAAATTAAGATTATCAACCTCTAGTTTTGAAAAATGCCTGACCATGTTATCATGGTCATCGTTTTGGATTTTCTCATGCAATTTTAAATTCTCCCCCTCAAGCTCAACAACACGATTCTGGAAAACATTCAATGCAATAGACAACTCATGAAATTGACAAGCAATTAATGCAGAATCAGTAGCAGTATAAAGTACATCCTGTGCAATACATCTAGCAATCAAATTCTCATTGGTGATGAGAATATTCTTTCTTTCAATCTCACTGCATTTAAGATCAATAGCATTTTGTTTCCCTATGTTTTCCATATCTTTAAACACTTCTTTCATCTCTTTTAATTCAGCTTCAAGGGTTTTTTGCATGCCCTTAAAATGTTCTTTGAGAAGTTTAAAAAAAATAGAATAACCTCAGTTAAGTAACACCGTTTTGTTTGTTCAAAGCCCCTTTCCCCTTCAGTAATTCCCGTTGGTGTAATTCTCTTCTTACATGTTTTATCAAAATCAGCAAATAGTTGACAAAGAACATATATGGTAATCAGAGTTTTACATTCTGTGGGAAGAGTTAAAGGAACTAAGTGCATGGGTGTATTGGGTGGGTACACCGTCGCTGCAGCTATCTGATAGGGATTCGACACACGGTTAAGGTGGTTAAACCTTTTGTACTTTGTGTGTATGATATATTGAGTTTATATGATTAAGAATGCGGAATCTACTTAATCACACTTAGAAGGTTATTTGTGTTATGGAAATGGAACAGTTGTGTAACAACCGAGAAATTTCAAGTCATCATTTTTACTAATTTTATTTGCTTATTATGCTATTTTAAGTAAATTGGCTTTTGCCGGGAAAGTTGCCCGCGTATGTCGTGACACGTACACCTAAATTCATAAA